>QEPC01007842.1:372087-438120 GCA_003113815.1 Sphenodon punctatus | reverse complement strand
ATCCCGAGGGTGGCAGTCCCCCTCAGTGGGGAAAACGGTATGCCTAGCTAGAGAGGCAGCCCCTGCGACTACCTTAGGGAATCTGAACAAGGGGGCCTTCCTTCGAGAGAAGGAGTAAAGGGTATCCTGAATCTTGTTCATTTTGAACCCCGTCTGGGTGCTTCCACTCCTCTAGCACAAGCTTTTGAAAACCTTGTCTAGGGGAACCCCCTGGTCCTTGCAGTGAACGGAAGGAATATATTGATGGGTTTTGAGGAGTTTTCCTGCAACTGTAGTGTTTTAACAACTTGGAGCCAGGGGCTTGCTCAATCCATTCCCCTTCCTCTAGTTCAGAGAGGGCATGGTCAGAGTCAGAGGAGATGGCAGCCTCACTGAGGTTTTGACCAGAAGTAGCCAGAATGATCACTCTCTGCAGAGGAATGGACTATCAGTGAACCCAAGGGGCCCTCTGGTGGTGGTTTGGATTTCTTCTGGAAGCACCTGAAGTGCCTCCCTGGATTTATTAGAGGCTTTTCTCTTGCCATGTGGCTTTGCCAATATTACTGTGAGCCCCTCACCCAGGGTAGCCAGGATCTATGACAGAGGAGTCCCCTGGAAGTGGTTGCCCAAAACTCGTGGCTATTACCTGCCAAGAGAATAAGAAGGGCTTTTCAGCCGGGGACTCAGGGGTTAACAAGAGCTGGGTAGGAGAACAGCCTTGTCTCCACCCTGTCTGGATATCGCACGTGGATGCTGTTGCTGGGGAGAAAAGGGCTTCATGCTTGCTGCCTGAGCCCAGTAGGGGGGCCCCTCCACGTGGAAACAAATAGCTGGGGAGTACTCTGAGGCCCAGCAGTGCTGTCCCCGAGTATCCTGCTTTGGGTCGTTAGTGCCCTTAATGATTATAGCCCAGCGGGAGCTCTTTAGCTCTCATCAACATTTTTTAAAGTAGTTTAGCTCACAGGCACCGGAGCTGTAAAACAGTCTCTCCTGTTATCAACACATTTGCAATCAGCTTCAGCTCACAGGCACAGAGTAGCCTCTATCAATGCATTTTTAAGTAGTTTTAGCTCACAGGCACAGCCACGCTGTCCCGGAGCTCTGAAACAATGTCCCCTGAGGGGAGTAGCCTCTATCAATGCATTTTTAAGTAGCTTTAGCTCACACGCACAGCCGCGCTGTCCCGGAGCTCTGAAACTATTTCTTTTGAGGGGATTAGCCCTCATCAACATTGTTTAATTAGTATTAGCTCACAGGCACTGCCGCGCAGCCGCGGAGCTATCAAGATCACTTCCTTTTTTTTTCTTTTTTTTTGAAGCACTGCTTTTGTCACGTACCCTGAACAGCTAACTGGCTGCTTAAATCTGCAGGGAACAACGGAGCTGCTGCGATGAGCGTCCTACCGGCCGAGGCAGATGAATGAAACTGGAGAGTCCCGGGTAGCTCCTGACGCATGCGCAAAGCAAGTTTACAGACATCTGCCACCTATTGGCCAGCAGCAGAGCTACCCAGCGGAGGAGGAGAAGGAGGTAAGAGGAGAACGAGTTTACCTGCTTCAGCAGCTTTGCCGGGACCTTGTAGATAGCCCTATATGGTCATGTAAGTTAACGGTAGAAATTTAAAAAATCAGGCTAGGAGCAGGCTTTTTCCCAGCAACAAGCAAGAAGCCAATCATAATGAAGCAGAAATGATATGCTACTAACCCTAACTGCGCAGAAGCACCACACCCTGCTTAGGGGCATAACAGAATGTATATAAGCTATTGGCCAGGATATCTTTTTGTTCCAGGATTCTAAGATTCCTGGAACCCGCAGCATTGTGTTTTTCTGGTATGTATCTGATATCTGAAATAAACTGATTCTGTCTGACTTCTGAGCAGCCTCCTCTCATCCCTTTGACTAAATCCTCAACAATATTACCCACCTGAACAAAGTTGTTTGTTCCCATACAGACACAAAATTTCAAAGACATCCTCCTATGTGACAGGGAGCCCTGATCTCATCGTTCAGATAGTCATGCGAAGGGCTTCTGCTGGTTGGGTTTGGGACCTCCATCTGCTTGGGACATCCTAACATGGAAAATATTGCCACCTGGGTTCCTCTCTGAGTTCTCTAAGTTGGGATTGTCATCCTGGTCTCCCGTACTCAAAATATAACATTGTATCTGAACTGGAGATGAAAAGAACCCCTTTGTCCCTGGGCTGGTAATGTATGTTTCTTGGATTTCTCCACAGTAAGACGATCCGTACAATCTCAAAAAAGTTTTCTCCCCTTACAATTTCCTGTTAGAAAAGTCTTAGCATGTTTGTCTGCCCATCATGTGCGCAACCACAATTATCTGAGCACTGCTATGTTAGCTGCCATAGTCCTGGAAGTACATCTGATAGCGTCCATAGATGTACCTGCTACAAAAGCAACTGCTTTTTGGCTTTGGAGGGGGATTTCTTCTTTTTGGACATACTGCATCTTCTGGATTTTAACAACTGTTATAGTAATGCCCTGATTTCTCTGCTCCCTGGGCAGCATTACAGACATTTTCCCAGCTGCTAGAGTTGGTTATCTTAGAAACTATACTGATAGGAGTATACCTATCTTGGTGTGAGAGTGAGAGAGACTCCTATCAGTATAGTCTCCAAGATAAACATCCCCAGCAGCTGGAGAAATGTCTGTAATGCTGTCCAGGGAGCAGACAGAACATGCAATCCAAAAAAAACAAATGCAAAGTATTACACAGAGGAAAAAATCAAAAATACAAATACAAAATGGGAGATAAACTGACTGGGTAGTATTACTTCTGAAGAGAACTTGAAATGACTGACTTAATGAGTCAACAGTGTGATGCCAGCAGCTAAAAAGGTGAACACTATTTGGGGTTGTATTAATAGAAGTACTGACTAAGACAAGGGAAGTAATGGTTCCTCTCTACTCAACCCAAGTCAGACCTCTTCTCGAATACTATGTCCAGTTCTGAAAGCCTCACTTTGAGGGACATACTGACAAGCTGGAGCATGTTCCAAGAAGAGTAATGAAGATGATTAAGCGGATGGAAGTAAAGATCTGAGAGGAAAGGTTGAAGGAACTGGGAAGATTTAAGTCTAGGAAAAAAGATTATAGATTTCATCATCATCTTTATTTTTACATAGCACCCCCCTGCACCCCCACTTGGAGCACTTTACATATAACTAACACGACTTTTTAATCCCGATTACACTTTTCAAATATGAGAGACTGCTATAAGCAAAATGGTGCCCATTTGTTTTCCCTAACCACAATGAACAGAAGTAGACGTAGTGGGCTTCAAGGAGAAAAGATTAAGCAAAGTATTTGGAAGAATGTTTTATTACCAAGTCAGGTAGGAAGTGGAAAAAATTTACCAAAGACAGTTACGGAGGCCCCATAACTGGAGACCTTTAAAAAAATGTATTTATCAGTTTCAGTTAAGTTTATTAACGTAGCAAAAGCCATAGTTGAAAAAGAACTATGTAACACAATTGAAAAACACCAAGCATGGCGTCCTTATACAAAAGTCAATGCATACATAAAAATATAATATATAATAAAATAATATAACAATAAATGAGAGATAACAGTAAATCATCATAATAATAATAATTTATCATCATAACGGCTAGCCCTGGGGAAACGTTTACAGTCATTTGTCAATCCGATTTAAAGGAAAGGAATTTTTCCCTTTCCTGGAAGGCAAAAAGCAAAAACGACATCACTGCTTGTGATGTCTCCGATCTTTTGTCTAATAATAGATGGATCAAAAATTCTGATAGAGCTCTACCTGGTAGATGATCTAGGATTCCCGCCAGTCACTTGGCTCTAGGTTTGTCATATAAATGACAAGTGCACAAAACATGTCCAGGGGATTCCGTCTCCATATTATCGAAAGGACATAGCCTCTTGCCATAGGGGACCCCCCTGTATCTGCCCTCTAGTGCTCTCGTCGGCAGGACATTGAACCTAGCACACATAAGCAAATAAAGCTTCCTAAATGCACAATGGGTTAACAAATAATTTGCAATCAAGCCAGAGTTTGGGACCAGTTCTCCATACCATGCTAATGACACACAAATGGAAATAACTGCTTGATTCTCCTGCCTACTAAGATGATTTAATTTCACTGAAGTTTCCTTTTTTGCCACCCTTAGTCCCTTGTTTAACAATTCCATAGTGGAAAAGTCCATAGAGGATATTTTAGCCTCTACTAGCTTATTCCAAGAAAAAGCATAAGAGTCATTCCTCAAAAAAAAAGTATAGACCAGGGTCGGACTCTTGGCAGAGATGGACACACAACCATAATCCAATGGCCATTTTCCAAACCTCAAGATTCCAAGCAGTCTGTCCAACTTCTAGTCGCACTGTGGCCATAGAAACATTTCGTTTGGATTCAAGTTATTAGTCAAGGGTTTCCATCATATATCCTACTCTATATTGGCGGTATATTCCCAGCAGGTCCTGCTTAGCCAATCTGCACTCAGAGTCACACCAAGGCTTAGAGCCCGGCTGGGACCCTTTCCCATACCCGAAACTGGGGCCACGCTTAACAAGAAATGGCTGGAGAGTTTTAATAAGCTGATTATACTCCTGGATTGCCGTACATGCCGACAATGAGTCCCATTATGGCAGTTTTATATCTAATGGAATCCAGGCCATTTAGCACCATCAACAGTATTTCTGACAACCCCTGAGACCAGTGGATTCTGAGGAAAGAATCTCCCGAGGCAGACATTACACTGGATAAAGTATCAGTAATTTCCCCCCTATTACTCGCAAAGTCATTTAAATTTAAACGCAGGATCAATGGAAAATGATCAGTAAAGAAAGCTGCCTCTACTCCAAATTTATCCACACAGGGGATCAGGTTAGGCGTAACCAACACAAAATCCACCACACTCGAACCCTGGTGGGATATAAACATTAGTTCCCCTGCTATATCATTGGAGATGGAACCATTCAGTACCGCCAGATCTACCTGGGCCAAAAAATTGGCCATGGCTATACCCAAGGAATTGATTTTAGAATCTTTTGAGCTCCTATACGAAAGCCCCAGTATATTACCCCTAAGCTCCACCTTACTAGCTGCACTCCAAACAGCATCACTGGGCATTTAAATCCCCAACCAGGACAAAACTGGCCTGGGGGAAAGTAGACATCAGCTCATCTATTAGTTTACCCAATTTGGTCCAAAGTGACAACCTGAAGCTACAAGCATTTATGGGTGGAACATAGATAGAGATACAGATAAATGTCAAGGTTTTCATTTTGAGCACTATCTCTGCTGCTACTGGGGGGCAAATAATGTGCTGGATGGCCATAGCTGCCAGTTCTTCTGATAACAAACAAATCATTCCACCACCTGGCCACCCTCTTGATTGAACAGAAACAGCAAGGATAGCTATAGATCTATAGCCGGGAAATTCTATAGGGTCTTTGGACCAAATCTCCTGTAGCAGCAGGATATCAAATTTCTTTAGATAATCAAAGAAGGAGGCATCCTTAAAAGAAGAGTTCCAGCCTGCGATATTGCACGAGCAAATAGATACTAGTCCAAGTGAATGTCTAGCTATTCCTCAGCTAGGATCTAAAACCACATCTGCATTAGATTGTATCTGGTCAACAACCTGATTCTGTAAAGATCCAATTTCAGTATTCACAAGTTCTAATAATTCTGTTTGCATAATAAGGTCATCAGCAGTCTTATTTTGGGGCATATAATTATTTTCCTGAGAGGGTACTACCGTCAAGGCCCCACAGTCTTCAGAATCTACACTTATCAGGGAAATGTGGTCAGGAACAGGTTCACCCAATATTGATTTTGGATGAAGCTCATTTGCCTGGGAACTGCCGGCATGAGAATGGCTCACTACCAAAGGAGTGGCCGCCTTGTTTACATCGAGTAAGGGGACTGAATCCAATGCTATATCTAACAAGCGCTGATTAGCAGAGAGTCTGTTTCCTCCTCCATTACAGACCTTTCGGGGGATAGGCTCGTTAGAAGTGGGGGCTAAGGGACACAGTTGTTCAGTACGGTGAATATTTTATTTGGACTTGCTAGAGGACCCCCTTTCTCCACCGGAAGGGGAGGGGTTTGATAATAATGGCACAGGAGTGGGGTAAAAAACACCTCGCTGACAATAATCCCCCAGGATTGCAGAAGTTCAGATCTTGATAGGATTTTCCCCACCAGTGCTGAATTTTTAAAATAGACTATCAGCCGGATTTGCCTCCCCAGAGGGGAAAGCTTCTGATAGAAAGCTATCTGCCATAGTGGAATTCCAAAGCCAAGCAATTCATTCAGATGAGATTGGATTGAGTCCTTGAAGAACCAGTATGGCAGGTAGCCATTTGGGAGGGGTGCCACCCTGAAAGCAATAGCTCTTTTATTGATCTGAAGGCTGGAAAGGATTGGATTTCTGGTAGTGCTCTGAAGTGGGGGTCTCCCAACATTGCCAGAACCTGATCTGTTGCTCTGAAACAAGCCAATGGGCAGTTGGGAGCAGATTTCAACCTCCTTATGTTGTCGGGGAGAATTATTCTTGCTAACCTGTGAGAATTGATTCATAGGTACTTCTGGCATACTTAACAAACCACTTGAAGGTTCGTGCCTGGAAACCATACACTTGGTTCGCCCTTCCAGACCCATTGTAATATCTGTAAGCGTTTTAATCTGATCTTTTTGCTGCTCCAAAATAGTAGTTATATCTGAAAACTGGGATATCAGGGTTTTTTTTATCAGATCAGCGATCAAAAAACATTGGTTTGCAAGTATATCAGGGAGCTAGAGTCAGAAAAAATTGACTTGTTAGAGATACCACTCAGACTAATTTCGTCAACAAAGTTAGAGGATCTAGGTGAAGTATTACCTTTAACATGGTCCTTGCCACTGCCCTCTAGCTGACTGTTAGAATCGCTCTGTGTCCCAACCAAATTAACCATAAATGCATCTAGTTTTAACTGCTTAGAGTCTGTTGGAAGCTCAGGGTAGTCGGTAGGATCTTGCCTACCTCTTTTGCGGGACATTATGAGGTTAACCCACTAATTCCAGTCAAGATATCCGTCTAACCAAATTTCCATATGGATGCTACCCTTCCTATCGAATATATCTCTGTTAACTTGGGATAGCCGTGGGCTTAAATGATGGAAAATAAGACAAAATCACCAAGGCACACACAAGCACACATAATCCCCTATATGGACCACACACACCCTGGCGTCGCCCGGCCGTCGCCTAAGGCCATGCACACAAGGGCGCGCCCTTGCACACGCAGCCCTTAGGCGCAACACCCAATGGTGTGCGCCCACAGCACAGTCGTAGACAGCACACGTGCTTTAAAATCTCACAGGCAGGAGGGCGGGATCTAGCTTCTCCTGGGAATCGCCGGGGTTCACAAAGCACCTGTGCTGGAAAGTCTCTGGCGTCACCGGCACAAGCCAATCCTGTGCCACCGTTCGCTGGCCACCCTTGCAGGCAACAGCCGGGGCGCTGGCGAGCAGCGCTATGGGGGGAACCCTGCCACCCGAGTCCATTCTCCCGTCAGCTGCGACCCCTCCCAACACAGTTCAAAGGCAGCGCTCGTGCTTTAAAGTCTCACAGGCAGGAGGGCGGGGTCTAGCTTCTCCTGGGAATCGCCGGGGTCCGCAAAGCACCTGTGCTGGAAAGTCTCTGGAGCCACCGGCACAAGCCAATCCTGTGCCACCGTTCGCTGGCCACCCTTGCAGGCAACGGCCAGGGCGCTGGCGGGCAGCGCTATGGGGGGAACCCTGCCACCCGAGTCTGTTCTCCCATCAGCTGCGGCGCCTCCCAACCAGTGTGTTTATCTGTCAAGGATGATATAGGTAGATCCTGCTTAACAACAGGGATGAAACTGTATATGCTTTGGGGTTCGCTCCAGCCCTGTGGATTCTAAGAGAACACACACAAGGAGCTTTGATAAGACAAGGATGGCAATCCCAGGTCATCAACTCATGAGAAGAATTGATTTTTTTTAAAACAAAAACTGAAATCCACCATTGTAGGATGAAATAGTCACTCTAATGTGCAAAAGGCATTTTCTGTATTGTTGCAAAGGACATTACAGGTAAGAATCTGTACCATTTGGTCATGTCTGATACTACACAAGATCAGGGCCAGCCCCAGGGTTTGTGAGGCCATGTGCGAAGTCTTGGCACGAGGTCCAATTTGCATAATTAGGCCCAACCTAATTATGCAAATGTGTAAATTCACATAGAATTTACGCCCACTGGACAGGAAGGACTCCCATTCTCCACCTCTCCAAGCAACCATGGAGAAGCCTGGCCTCCCTATGCTCCTCCCGCACCCCCCCCCGGTTTGGCACCCCTTGGCTGCCTTACCTGGCACTCAGCTAAGTGGCGCTCTACCCCCACACCCTAGGAGCGGTTCCACTGCAGGGGCAGCCAGGCGGGCAGTGAGGCAGGCACAGAGAGACTGACTGCATCTACTGCCTTACTGAAGAAGGGGGTGAGCTTAGCCAGTCTGGCCTCCAGGGCCTGTTGCTTCTTGCTGCCTCGTACCACTTGTGCCTTGGCATGCATGCGGTGCGACCGGTCCAGAGGTGCTATCAAACACACCAGACACCCAAAATGCAGCTAGCTTATTAAGCGCATTTTGCCATGAAAAGATATATAACCAGTTCAGTTGTGCCCCCATAATTAGTTCATGCTGCCCCCACCCCATAACCAGTTAATTCGCACCCCCGCCCCCATATAATCAATTCACGCTGCCCCCCACCCATAACCATTTAATTTGTGCCCCCAGGGCAGCATGAATTAATTACATGGGGGGCACAAATGAACTGGTTATGGGGTGCAGGTTTAAAGACAGTATTCCTGTTAGCAATAACTTCATTAAGAAAAGTTAGTGAAATAGCAGCCACAATAATCTCAGAACCATATTTGCAGATTTATTTTCCAAGATAGAATAGATATTGCTTTACATCCTAAATTCCTACCTAAGATAGTATAAGTAAGACAGTTGTGAGAATGTGGCCCTTTTTACACAGGCCTCTCCCACCCATGAACACTCAGATTTCTGTGTGTTCATGGGTGGGGGAGCCACGTGTGAACAATGCGGTGCACGCACCCATGGTGATTGGGGGTGCGTGCGTACGCACGCACGCCTAACACGCATCCCGACTCATCCACACACACGGAGCAACCAGGGGAAACAGTAGTTACTCCGTGGGTGTGGATGAGTGCGGGGTGAGTGGGACTGCGTGTGCAGTCGTGTGTAGGCCCTGCCCATGCACTGGCACGCCCACAGACCCTCCTACCTGGCGGAGCCATGTGAAAATAGCGTGTGAGGAGCCACTCGAAGAAGAACTGACGGTTGCTACCTTGAAAACAAGGTTCTTTGAGATGGCTCCAAACATTCTCACAACATCCACTCCATCAATTCCCCATGGAATTTTTTTCTTATATTTCTAGAAAGGGTTGGAAGGATCTGTCATTCTGAGGGGGAGAGTGCTTTTTATACTAGAGGAGCTCGAGACCATCATATTGGTCTATTATTTGAATAGGGTGAGCATGCAGAACCCAGTTGTGAGAACGTTAGGTGCCATCTCGAAGAACCTTCTTTACAAGGTAATAATCTTCTGATCAGCACATGGGGAGGAGTTGTTTGTAAACAAACCCAGTCCGAGTGTCCGAGTGTCCCCGCTGCTGCTGGAGCACTACCAGGAGGCAGAGGCAGGTGAGGGATGGGGACCAGAACCAGGGAGAGGAGGCAGAAGGACTTATTCGGGGAGAAGCTGGCTGCAGCCTGCTGCCCAGCCATGCAAGTGTGGGGCCATGGTGCGGGGCCATGTGCGGCTTCACTTGTGGCACATGCCTGGGGCCGGCCCTGCGCAAGATTATTCAGGAAAGGCATAGGAAAGCATCTGCATGTACTCAATTGTAAACACACAATCTGAAAAGCAGATTTGTAAAGTATATTGGGTTGCGGAGAGGAGGAGAAGCTAAGATAAGTAATCCCATTAAGCCTGTATTCTCTTCATTTAGGACTGAAGACTGGATTTGAACCATCAAACCAAGTTATGCAGGCTGAAAATCAAACACGCTAACTAACAGCAACTTAACGAATACTTAATATTTAACTGTAGCTTTGCAAGACTTATTCTGAGTTATCAGGAATTTGCAGTAGAGCAGACTGGGTTATCGCATTATATAGCACATTTAACCAATTTAGGATGGGGGGAGAAGTTTGACTTAAAGAAATTCCAAGTAAAACAAGTTCCACTTATAGTAGGCCAGTCAACATCCAAAAAGTCCCTTGTAAAATGAGTTACTGGTATATTTAAAGCAGACACCCATCCTAGATCAATTGTACGTAGGATGACAAAGAAGATGTGGGTGGATGCCATCCTCACATGTGACCTTGAAGGTCATTTTCAAGATGAGATATCACTGCACAGCATGGGTAAGGGTTTTATTCAGGGAAATTGTCATAGCTCTGAAAGTAAAGAACCAATTTCGACATACTGTGTACCAAAACGAAGGTAAGAAGCTGTGCTACCAAACATATAATAGCAGTGGAATGTTGGTGTTTGACGGGTAAATTGCTATAAAGGCTCACACAAAAAATCCTGAAATTACGGCAAAAACGTGACTTCGGATTACAGTAGTATTTTAAGCATCGCACATAGCCATTTCAAACCTATTACATATTTGATAGCCCATCTCATTTCCTTTAATTACATGCATGGAATGTCAAAACTGTTAGAGGTTCTGGTGTATTTTTATTGGTATATGGGTTTTTACTAAGATGCCCTCACATCACCCCTATCTGGCCCCAAATTTTATAGTTTTGTAACAAGTATTTTTTTATTATGTATAATGATGACAAATTTATTATGTATAACAATTTAACACTGAACATAAATCATAATACAGCGGACATAGAACCCATAACCACCATCAAAAGAAAAGGAAATCCTTTACATATAAGCAGCATATAAAGAAAAACTTGCAACGCTTACATGCATTAACAGGCTACGGAACAGCATCATCCTTCAATTACCGTGGAAAGAAGTCATGCTGGAAGATTTTTTTTGAAACAACCGCAACGTGTCAGTGGTATCGGATGAGATGGATGTTATTCAGATGTGGAGAGATTTGTGTGCCACACCTATGGTACCCCAAATGCAAAAAATCTTTGATCATGCAAGGCTTCAATTCTTTACCAAAGGCAAGAGAGATCTGCATATGCTACCCACAACAAAAGATGCTTTTGAGCTCCATGCTGCACGTGCTAATCACCAGGCAAAGATCTGGCTGCAAACATATAAAATGCTTAGAGATGCTGTTCCTCCTGAACATACGCCTGGAAAGAGTCTGATGTCTTATCAGTTGTCTGGAGAAGGTTACCTCCTGTGTCCACTGGCTGTCTGGAACTAGTGACACGTGGGTGCAAAACAAAATGCAACACAGCATGACACACCTGTTTCAAGAATGATTTGAAACTTATTGCTGCCGGCAGCTGCGATACCATCAAACTGTTCCAAATCCTGTTGCTTAACAGTTTCCTTATACTCAATTAAGCAAGTGATAACCAGATGCTTATTTATTAAAGCTTGTACCTTCACATGATTAAACATGTTTGTCTGTACACAACCCATATTTCTGTGTGTCTATTCGGATCTACATTCTATTCATAGCATGTGCTTTTCGTCATGTACCTGCTTTAACGGGTATGGCTGTGTCTCCTATTTACGGACATAACTTTGTAAGTATCAATCTGATTTGGACATTCCATGCATGTAATTAAAGAAAATGAGACGGGTTATCAAATATGTAATAGGCTTGAAATGACTATGTGTGATGCTTAAAATGCTATTCCAGTCGGAAGTCATGTTTTTGTGTAATTTCAGGTGTTTTGGTTATTTGATCCAGTATAGCAATTTTCCCTTAAAAGTTAGATGTTCCGCTGCTATTGTGCGTGTGGTAGCACAGCTCCTTACCTTCATTTTGATGCACAGTATGTCCAAATCAGTTACTTTCAGAGCTGCGACAATTTCCCCAAAAAGTAGCCTTACCTGTGCTATGCGTTGTTAACTGACCTTGAAAATGACCTTCAAGTTCACACGTGAGGATGGCATCTACCCACATCTTCTTTGTCACCCTACGTACAATTGATCGGGCATGGGTGCCTGCTTTTACTATTAGGTAGATTGTGCTATATTACTGTGGATACTCTGTAGACAGAAGAAGAATTTATAGGACTTTCTGCAAGCATTGATACTACAGGGGGTTCTATAGCCAAAATAAAAATGTTAAACTTGATGTCCTGCAGCTCAGCTACCTCTGCCCACTAAGCTATTCCATTGGAATGGAATTTCATGGGGCTGTTAACAATAGGTCTCTAGCAACAGCAGTGACCCATGTTCACTATGTTTTCCTCACTGGCAGCAATGGAGAAAATGAAGTGAACACAGGCCGCTGAACACGGCCCCCTGATCAAAAGCCCAGTCTTTCATCATGGAAAGGAAATGTCTGTGTATAGTGTGGAAACCCTATAGCAAATCTGTGTGATTTGTTTGTATAAATGTAATCAGGAAACTATTCAGCAATTCCACTATGCACAGGAATGAGTTTTCAAATTTCATAAAAAGCCTTATATCAGGAACCTACATTAACAGTTGAAGTGTGCAACAGTCTGCAGCTGAAACTGTCAATTAACAACATCAATGCAAAATGGAGGGTGGGAGGAGGGAACAGAAGCAGACTTGTACAGAAGTTGCAAGATGACTTCTAGAACTAAAGAAACAGTTTTAGAATTGTTATTAGTAAGGTCTATATAATGGAATCAGTGACCATTCTAAACAAAAGCCTAAAGAACAAAATAAACTGAGGAAAAGGAATTGAGGAGGATGAGAGAAGAAAAAATTGTGTTGAGAAACTAATTCTGGAACCTGCTGCATCTCGGAACAGTCAAGGAAGCTGCCAGCCTGACATGGAGGTAAAGGAGAAGACTATCACAACACTAAGAACCAGAAGTCTCTCTCTTCCCTTCCCATCCCCAAGACTGAGTATTTCAAATGACCTACATATACATTTTGCAGTTAGAGGACACTTTCTCCAACCAGGGAGAGATACAAAATCTCAGTTGCAAAAAAGTGTCTTAGTGCAACAGAAGGTTAAGAGAATTGAAAAAATTGCCTCCCTGATGAAATACCAAAGATCAGACTAGTATAGGAAGAACTGTAAATATATGCACAAAGCAACAGCTACACCACAGTGACAGAGGCTGCCAGTTCATGTTAAACTTTCAGTCCAGATGTTACAGACTTTAGCAATTGAGAAATATCTGAGAAGTCTACTTGGAACTCCAATAAGCACACATGTAATTTCAGTGCTTTTCAATCTCTTAAAATTCGGCAGCACACTAAAACAACACAGACTTAACTAAAGGTGAAAATCCTAACCCATCAGTGTGTGGGACTTTTGCCACTGACTCCAATGGGCACAGGATTGCAGTCAAGATGGCAAACTTACTGTCTGCCCTCCTCTGCTGACTGCTGCTACCAACCTCTTTGTAACCAAGCCAAGCATACGCACCTGAGACCTCGCATCCGCTTGAATGTTTGTTTGTCTTTTCCCCTGTCTCTCCCACTGTCCCCTCTCCCTGTCTCCCCCCCTTTGTCTTTTAGATTGTGAGCCACCGGCAGGGACCGCGTCTAATTCTATGTTCTGTACAGCACCAGGTCACACAACTGGCACTATATAAATGTTATAATAATAATAATAATAATAATAAAGTACATGATCAAACTCATCATAAATAACTATGCTTCCTGCTGCAGACTGTCATTATATCCAAGCCAGTGAGCATTGTCAAAATGAATCTGGACATAATGGTTCTTTTTTTTTTTTCATTGACTAGCTGTTTGTCTTGCATTAGAGTTAAGTATAACCGTTTCTAACTATTTCAGATTAGTTATGCTTTTAAACTAATTTCATTGTTGGCTTGGCATCTGGAAGTCAGGGTGTTCCAACTCTCCACATTTGGGGAAAAGTAAAAGCAAGTACGCTTGGCCACTTTGGCATGACCAAGGCTGCTTGCCCACGTTAGTTTCTATCTAAAGACAGATTGTGTAAGGACCGACTATGCAATGTGGGCAAGCACCCTCCCGCATCCAGTAGTAAAACTAACGTTAGTTTAATCATAGATGACAGGGCTGGCAGCCCTCTCACTTACATGAGTTAAAACTAATGTTAAATTTGAATGTGTAAATTTAAGTTGGTTAAACTAATGTCAGTTTGGGGTTGGGAGGAAGGGAAGCACACACCCCTCCACCCAGCCCAGCGGGACGAGGGAGGTCTGTGTGCGGGATGGGGGTGGTGGTGGCTGCTTCCAGGCCCACCCCATGGGGCCTTCCAGGGTGGGAGGCCCCATGCAGTGGGCCTGGAAGCAGCCAGAAGGAGGTGGCTGGAGAATCTGCCACCATTTGAGTTACTGGAGAGGGGAGGGTGAGGAAGAAGGTAGCAACACACCCCTCCAGCCCAGCCTGGGGGGAGAGGGAGGAGGGCATCCTGAGAGAGGGAGGGCAGGGAGAAAACTGGGAGAATCCCCTGCCCAGCAGTTTGTTGCTGGGCTGTGGAGGATTGGGGGGGGGGCGAGAAGAACAGGGGAGGAGGCGCAAAGGTGGGCACAGATCCATTGTAAACAACGGATCCGTGCCCAGCAAAACAAACATACAAGATCAACATGGGCATGCGGTCCATGCTGATCTTACATTTTACTCAATTTCATGTTAGATAAAAAGTAACGTGAGACTGTGTAACATGGGCAAACAGCTTCCAGAATCTAATACAATATCATCCAGAAATTTGCAGGTTCAATATTTCATCTTACTTGATATGCTAATTTCACAATGGAGGGTATTGGTAAGTTTGAATAGCAATGGTAATCCTTATCTTCAAAGGAGGCACGGTTCACATGCATTAGAATGACCTAAATGTATCCCCTCTGTAATAGTCTTATGACTAGTTACTTATTATTATTATTATTATTAACAAACATTTATATAGCGCCAGCAGTGTACATGGCCTGTCTCTTATACACATCTAGATGTGTATAAGAGACAGCCCTAGGGCTTACAATCTGAGCGACAGGAGCTGGGGGAGAGACAGGAAGGGGAACAGAGGGAGAGACAAGGGGTCTAACATTCATGAAGATGCGAGGTCTCAAGTGCACGTACTTGGCTTGGTTACGATGAGAATGACAGCAGGCAGGTCCATGTGGCAAGGATAAGGGTAAACAGATCGTAGGTATAGGAATAGTGGCTCAGCAGGATAAAGAGTCAGACAGAGCAGAGCGGAAGAGGTGAGTTTTAAGGAGAGATTTGAAGGTATGAAGGGTGGGGGCAAGGCGGATGTGGACAGGGAGGGAGTTCCAGGCATGGGGGGCACTGAAATGACCACAAGTCATCAGGAAGCAAAGTAGGAGAATGTTCTGGATTACCATTAGGCAACTCCTCCTTATCCTCCCCCATCCCCAATAAAGCATCCTAACTTTATGCAATCCTGATTAATGGGAGCAGCACGGTCATTGTCAAGATCTTCCTCAGCAATATTCAGTATTATTATTATGTATTACTTTTATAGTGCCAGCAATGTAGCTAACGCTGTACAATCAGGCCAGCAGTATAGCTGAGTTTAAGAGAGGTTAGGACAAATTTCTGGAAGATAGTTCCATTAGCAGCTATTAGCCAGATAGGATAGGGGAACAAAACCCTTTACTGTCGGGAGCCTGGGGATGACCCACAGGGAATGGATAGCATGGTGACCTGTTGGGTGCTTCTCCCAGGCCCCCGTGACTGGCCACTGGTAGAGGCAGTATGCTGGGCTCGATGGACCATTGGTCTGACCCAATATGACACTTCTTACGTTCACTTCTGAGACTGATGCTAGAACAGACTGATAGCCACGAACTGAGATAGGAACAGCTTGAGGATACCATCATGTTAGCAGTGGACTACACTGATGGGGCAGTTACCCAGAAATCCACTGAAGGAGGCAGCACTACAGGGAATAGTACTAACAACTAACAATAAACGCAGCCTGATTTTTTTTCTATATTAAGGGTGCCAAGATATGCTCAAGCAGACCTAAACACTATGCACAACTAGGCATCTGCTCGCACCAGATAGTAATGATCAAATGAGTTGTCAACGATAACTCCAGACTGAAGTATGTCAATGGTACTAAGTCTGACTTTTTCTCAGTTCATGACTTAAACTATCTTGGTGATCTCAGGGAAGGAGAACTTGTGGCTCCCTGTGCTCCAGCAATTGGTGCTGAAGTGGGGGAGGAGAGCAGCGTTCCTCTGGGACCAACAAAGTCACAGTGCAGACCGAAGACTCCTTTTGCCCTGGAGCCTGAGCCATGGGCTGTAAGGAGGAAAGCATGGGTGCTTGGCATAGGCTCTTAGAAGGGTGCTTCTTGTCAGTGCAACTGGAAGCAGCAGCAGATCAGTCTCTGGGAAAGATACAACCTGCAACTCCCTAAGCTCCAGCAACCAGGGCTGAAGCAGTGAAGGGAAAGGCTTGGAAAAATTTTCTTCCTTTGAGATCTTGGTCTGGTGCCAAATGCTTCTTAGTGACTGATGACTTCTGGACACCCCTCTGGCTTCAACAAAGAACTCGAAGTGGGAAATGGGGACTCCTTTTGCTCTGGGACCTGAGACAGGGGTTGAAGGAGGAAGGCATGGATGCTTGGTCTATGCTCTTAAAAGGGTGCTTCTTGCCAGTGCAGCTGAAAGCAGCAGCAAGATCTGGTTGATCCCCTTGTGTCTTCAGTCTCAAAGTGGAGGGCAGTATTGATGACATCTGACAATTCTATGGCTGTTGTGGTGAGAGATTCCACAAGGCACCAAGCCCCATTTCTAGTCTGTGGCTTGAAAGAGCATCAAATAGCACATAAAGAGGAGTGGTGCTAGGCCACAGGCAAAAAAAAGACAGTACAAGTAAGCGTCATACCTTTGCCAGATAGAAGGCACACTCTTTTTAAATGCCTTGCCATACACTATAAAAATACTTTTTACTGCTAAGTCACCAATGGTTTGGAGCAGAAAAATAAAAAACTGAGGGGAGCTAGGGGATATTTATACCCCTGTAATTAGGTCATCCCAAATGTAGCTGCTAAGCTAATGTAGGTTTGGTTTTGGCACCAGGTGGCTCGTCCCCCTCATCTCCATTCAACACTCTGCTACCAAAGTCATCCACTTTGCCCATCGCTTAGACCACATTCAGCCTCTCCTCTCTGTCCTCCACTGGCTCCCTCTCTGGGAACGCATTCAGCACAAGCTCCTGGTCTTCACCTTCAAGGATCTTCATGGTCTTCATCCCCCATATCTTTCCATTCTTGTATCCTGCCACATTCCTGCCCAGGAGCTTTGCTCCTCCTCTGCCCCCACCCTCACCTGCTTGCAACTCTCCTGTTCCTCTAAATGTCTTTGTCCCTTCTCTCTTGCTGCCCTTATGTCTGGAACTCCCTCCCTGGATATATTCATTCTGTTACCTCCCTCCCAACTTTCAAAACCCTCCGGAAAACCACTCTCTTCTGTCAGGCTTTCCCTGGTCATGAGTCAAAAGGCTTGTCATGAGTGAAATTGCATCCTCATCCTTTCCGCACTCAGAATCTCTTCCCTTTAACTAAGTTAAGCACATGCACCTGCATTTTCTCAACCTCATGCATGTATCTAGGGCTGAACTGAATAGTACTTCCAGGTATTCGGACCGATTTTCAAAGTTCTGAATAGTCAGTCCAAGTACTCTGAGGCAATTCAGTGTTCTTGCCGAAGCTTCGGACTTCGGAGACCGAAGCACAGAACGTTGGAAAGCTTCAGAAAGTTGTTGTAACATTCCTTAACCCATAGCCAAAGCACTACCCAGAAAAGCAGGCTAGCAAGACTGGGACAATCGCTCCAGAAGACAACCCCAAAAATAAAAATAAAAAACCCCAAAACAGTAACAGTAGTGTACCCACAACATGGCCCACCATCAGCAGTGAGTGCACCACTTTATCATTATGCCAACCAAGCAGTGCACAAAAATGCAGGCTAGGAAGGAACATTCACTCAAGAAGAAAACAAAAACCTATGCAAAGCGGTCTGCAGCTGCATGGAGAAATAAATTGCACCAAAAAAAGAGCAAGCACAGGCCTCAGAAGCAGTCACAAAATTAAAAAAATAGAGGTTACTTACCAGTAACTCTGTTCTTCAAGAGAGCTCTGCATATTCTCACTCTTGGGGATCACTTCCTGCTCTGCAGTAACCGGAGACCTTGTTGTCAGCAGTTTCCAGGCAGAAAAAAGACTGGAAAAATCTAGAACATGGTGAGGGCTCCACCCCTCCATCCCCCCTCCCATCCTGAGAAAAGGGCGGGCTCAAGATCTCACAGGAGCGGGACTGCATAAATAGAGGGAGGAGCCTTCACCGTCTCAGTTCCTTCCAACCCCACCCCAGAAGGCCAAATTATAGGTACATCCGAGACTGAGGGGAATGCAGACGGGTCATGAGAATACGCAGAGCTCTCTTGAAGAACAGAGTTACTGGTAAGTAACTTCTATTTCTTCTTCAAGGATCTCCATGATTCTCACTCTTGGGAGAGCGAATAGCAGTTCATACAACCTACCTCAGGAAGGAGGGAGTCGAGGAGGTTAATCAAAGAGTGAGTGAAGAACTGCTAGTCCAACTAAAGTATCCAATCGGGCTGCTAGGTCGAAGGAATAGTTTTGTGAATGTGTGGACAGAGGACCAAGTGGCAGCTTTGCATATGTCCAAGATCAGAACACCGTGGAGATGAGGCAATGGCCCTAGTAGAGTGAGCTCGAATTAAGGAAGGTGGAGTCTTTCCAGCTTGATTGTAGAATCGGTGTATACATTAGAGAATCCACTTTGAGAGTCTCTGAGATGTGATTCTAATGCCGATTTTTTGTCCACCGTATGAGATGAAAAGGGCATCCAATGCCCTGATAGGTTTAGTTTGATCGATATAGAAGGTCAAAGCCCTTTTTACGTCGAGAGAATGAAGGACTTGTTCCACAGTAGACAAGTGCGGTTTTGGACAGAAAACTGGTAGAGAAATAGTTTGATTGAGATGGAAAGGGGAGACCACCTTAGGGATGAATGAAGGATCAGTCCTGAGAGCCACTTTGTCCCTATAGAAGCGAATATAGGGAGGGGAGGCTCGGAGGGCTGAAAGCTCACTAACTCTCCTAGCAGAAGTAATAGCAAGTAAAAATGCAGTCTTAATAGATAAGTTCTCAATAGAACAAGAGGCCATAGGCTCAAATGGAGGCCCCATTAGTTTGGTAAGCACAAGGTTAAGGTCCCACTGAAGGGTCGGAATAGTGGTTGGGGGAAAGGTATTTACAATACCCTTCCAGAAGGTCCGCATCAGGGAGTGGGAGAATAGAGTATCAGCTCCTTCGGGTTGTAAACGTGATTAAAAGGTAGCTAGGTGTACCTTCATCGAGGAAAGAGAAAGACCAGAGCTTTGTAGGTATAGTAAGTACCTGAAAACATGGTTCATATCCAGGAAAGATTCAGGGATAGCACAGGAAGAGCACCATTTTGAAAAACGAGTCCATTTAGCTGCATAACACACTCACGTGGAGGGGCGGCGGGAGTTCAGGAGGATCGCTGAGACATCAGGGGGAACGTTCAAGATCACGGCAGGATCAACCAGGCACAGAGATGGAGCATACGCAAATTGTAGTGCAGGACGGAGCCTCGTTGGCGGGAGAGAAGATCAGGTATGAGAGGGAGATTTGAGATTTGAACGACATCAGTAGAAGCCAGTGCAGAAGATTGTTCCTTTTGGCAAGAGTTAATTCCTTTCCCTCAGCGTTATGCGAGGGGAGGTACAGAAATGTTCCCATGGCTGAGCGTCTATGTAAATGTGATTCGGGTTTGGTTGAAACAATGGACCATATTTTGCTGGTTTGCCCTTTTTATTCTGAACTTCGGAAGAAGCTTATTAGCCCACTAATTGCTGGTCTCCCTGGGAGATCCACTGATGTATATGTGTGTATTTTACTTAGTGACACTAGTAAAGACGTAACAAGGACTGTGGCCCTTTATTTGGGACTTGTATATAACGCTAAGCTGAAATCCGCTACATAGGTGGATGCATTAATGGGGAGTATATTGTTCTTCTTTGTTGGTTTATATATGACTGTGTATATTTTACCAGGGTGTTTTTATATTTTATATATTATTTTATATTTTAGTATTATTATTATTATTGCAGGGTTTTTTTTTCTTTATACATACATGCTTTTGTTTCACATTTACTGTCGTGTGGGGTTTTTGATACGATTGCTGATGTCAATGGATTTTGTTTGTTTGTCCGATTGCAATGACCATATTTGTTTCGCAATAAAGGTTGGATGATGAGGATGAGGATGGATGATTGATGATGAGAGGGAGATGTGTGACCCGAGAAGCCATGTCCTTGAGCATCTTGAACCACGGTTGTCTGGGCCAGAATGGTGCTATGAGAATGACATGAGCCCGGTCTAGTTAGATCTTGCACAGTACCTTGTGCATGAGAGGAGTCGGGGGAAATGCATAAAGGAAGTCCCCAGTCCAGGAGATCGCAAAAGCGTCCGAAATCGATCCTGGTGCTCGTCCTGCGTGACTGCAGAATTTGGGAAGCTTCGCATTTTCCACTGAGGCGAACAGGTCTATGGACTGTGTGCTCAAGTTGAGGAAGACATCGTTTAGGACAGTGTCGTTTATGAACCACTTGTGGTGGTCGGAAGTTTGCCAACTGAGAAGGTTCGCCAGAGTACTGTCCTGTTCCGCCAGGTGAATAGCCTGGAGATCTATGCTCCAATTCCAAATGGCTTCACCTCGAGGGATAAATGCGTGGGTCTCACTCATCCCTGTTTGTTTATGTACCACATAACCGTGGTGTTGTCCGTGATGACTAAAACATTTTCTCCCACTATGTGAGCAACTAGTGCCTTGAGAGCCCATCGAATGGCTCTTAGCTCCAACATGTTTATGTGTAAGGTCATCTCGTCTGGGGACCAGAGACAGCGGACCTCGATGCGATCCATGTGAGCTCCCCATCCTGTTAGAGAAGCATCGTGGTGATGGACACGTCTATGGTTGGAAGATCGAATGGGGTGCCGCGAAGAAGAGGTGGCATGTGTAGGCGTGCGTATGGGGTCGCTGTCATGGTGGAGGCCAGGAACCCCTGTAGGCAGAGAAAAAACGAACAATCCTGGTGGTTCATGAAGGCAGGGACTGTATAACACGCTCGATGGCCTGGAACCTGTCCAGGGGAAGGTAAGCCTGTGAGTGTTGAGTGTCCAATATCGCTCCTATGAATTGTAGGTGCTGGGAAGGTAGGAGATACTACTTGAGTAGACTGACTAAGACGATGAGATCCTGCAGCAACATGAGAGTTCGTTGCAGATGAGTTTGCAATTTGAGTTTGGAAGAAGCTACTATCAGCCAGTCGTCGAGGTATGGGAAGACTGATATTCATCTTTCGCAGGTGGGCGGCAACTACAGCTACGCGTTTTTTGAACACTCTTGGAGCAGTAGAGGGGCCAAACGGGAGGACCGTGTACTGGAAGTGCAGATCTCCTACAATAAAACGTAAGTATCGCCTATGAGATGGCAGAATGGAAATATGAAAATATGCGTCTTTGAGATCAAGGGAGGATAGCCAGTCTCCTTGTTTAAGGCTCATTAAGATAATGGGTAGGGAGGTCATACGGAATTTGAATCTTTTAACAAACCTATTAAGGTTCCTTACGTCTAAAATAGGTCTGAAATCCTCGTTCTTTTTGGGGACCACAAAAAACATGGAGTAAAAGCCTGTATTGTGTTCCCAAGGCGGGACCTCTTCAATAGCCCCTTTAGAAAGGAGCTTCTGTACCTCCAGAAGTCTATGAGTTTTGTTGAGGGACCCCCGAAGGGGTAGGGGAGGGGAAGAGGGAGGAATAGAAATAAACTGAATAGAATATCTGAATTGTATGATCTCCCTGACCCACCAGTCATTAGTAATGGACTCCAACTGATAGTAAAATGGGCGAAGACAGTTAAGGAAAGAAGGAGAATCCTGTGTTACTCCCTTGATTAGAGAGTGGCTAAAAACGCTGTTTAGGGGGTTGTCCTGACAAGAGTTAGAGGAGGTTCTGCCCCTTCCACGTTGTTTATTCAACCTTCAACGAGGCTGGGTGGCAGGGGTCTACTGTTGGTAGTGTGGAGGAAAGCATCTCTCCGCATAGTATGGGGAAGAGGAGCGTTGCTTTTGGCAAGAATAGGGAGCAGAGGGCTGATAAAAATTTCTTCTTTAAGGTCCGGATCACCCTGGTAGGCCTGACTAGTCTCTTTAATCTTTTTAAGAGTGTCATCAGTCAAAGAGGCAAACAAGCCCTCGCAGTCAAAAGGCAGGTCTTCTATATGGGTCTTATTCTCGGGGGTGAGAGCTGTGGACCTGAGCCACGCATGCCTTCAGAGTGTGATAGCCGAAGCCAAACCCCTAATATTGGAATCAGCAATGTGCATGTTTGCAGTCAGTTGGAACTGTGCAATTTGCATGACCTCTTTTTGAATAGCAGAAATCTGGTTAGGATTCGTAGTCTTACTAAGTTGGGACCAGAGCCAGTGCTGGTACCCGCACATAGCAGAAGCACAGTTAGTCGCCCAAAGAGATAACGTTTCGGATGAAAAGAAATTCTTCCCAGAATGTCTAGACGCCTGCCTTCTCTGTCAGAGGGGGAGGTTAGGATGCCTCCAGCTCGGGATTTTACCGATGCTGCAGCTATAACCAGTGAATGGGAGGGGGATGTTTATAGAAAATGTTCGCTCCCTCTTTGGGAATGGCGTACAGGGAGTAGGCTAGCTTGTTGTTTGGGACCACTGATGAGGGTTTATTCCAAACCTCAAAGGAGGGTTCCATAAGCTGGTCTAGCATGGGCAGCATGACATGGCCAGACTCTCTGGTACCTAGGATTCCGAACACCAGCCCAGATTGTGTCTTTTTTACAGCCCTGGTAGGGAGCTTGGGTAGTGCTCCTCAACATAGCTTGAAACGCTTTGGTGTCCTCTGTAGTCAAAATCAGATTAGGGTCAGAGATTGTGTTCGCGGGGGGGGAGGGGGGATATAGTCTCATCCTCTTCAAGTATGGGAGAGGAAGAAGATGAGGATGGAGAGGCAGATCTCCCCGAAGAAGCCTCTGGGGGGGTCCCGGTACCAGTGGTACCGGATGGAACAATAGGTTGCCCAGTAGACAGCTAAGGAAAGATGGTGTGTGTTTTTAGATAAAAGATAAAAATTTATTGTATAGCACAATGGCTTTTACAAAATATAAATATAAATGATAAAAATAATAATAAGGAATAACGCATTAATACAACCATACACAAATACAGTCATAAAACAAACAAATCAGGGCAGTTTCAGCAATAGTACACAATTACTTAAATAACCCCCAAGGGGTCCGATGATAACTCCAACACGGGAGTATTACAAGCTTCTTGTCCTAATCCCATCCCACTCCTTAACCAACCTACAGCAAATGCCCACACTTAAGATAAATTATAAAGGTAAATCCAAGACCTTCCACAAATACCCTGGGAAACCCTCCACCCTGTCCATGAGCCACAACGGGCAATTACTCCCTTGCCTCTTCAATATAGAAGATCTCACAGCCAGTGCAGAGAGGGCAAAACTTGCCACCGCTCTCGTTAGGCTTGAGTCCCTTGGGCTCAACATTCCCTTCAATAACATTTCCCTAGAATTTGCCGGGAAGAAGGGAGGAAGTTCCCCAAGAATCGTAGACAGGGGCCCACCAGAGTGTGACAATCCAGGAGAATATGGGCCACCATATCCTCCTTGCCAGAATTACACAACTGGCAGGTCCTCAAGGCGTGGGGGATACCCATATATCTTCCCTCAACCAGAGCAGAAGGAAAGGTATTCATGCGAAATTTGATAAACGCAATACGTCTGGGAGGGTCATGCCAATCATAAAGACAGAAGGGACTGGGGTTCGAGGAATTCAATCCCCGGGCGCCACTTTCTGTGCAGCCAAAAGAACCTGTTCCGTTTGTAACAATTGGTCAAACAGTCTTTGGTGCACAATCTTCTTAGTGGTCTGAGCACTAATCTTAAGGAAAACCTCCAAGGAAAGCCCTAAATATTGCAGGTGGAGGGTAACCTGACTCAGCCACGGAGTAAGCAGCCCCGATTCCAGGGCCATTGACAAGAGCGAGACCTCTGTCTGAGAGGATGACAACAATTTGGTATAATAGTTAAATACCTGCTGTAATAACAATACTCTCATCGTGGGGAGCCCAGTCTCTCGTCTAGCAATTACCTGGGGAATACCTTGCTGGACACCCAGGACAAAAGCCAGAAACGAGTTCTGAATACTCTCCAACTTGTCCACAGAATTAAGGCACCAGACCGGGGCCGCATAAAGAGCCTGGCCCAGCACCTTCGCCTTGAACAAAAGCACTGTTGGGGCAATCTGTTTTCCTCCCTGGCCAAGATAGAATTGCTTAATAGCCACCGAGGTTTTCTTTGCTCTAGCTTTGACTACGTCGCAATGTGGCTGCCAGCTGAAATTGGAAGAAAAAGTAACCCTCAAATACATGAACCTTTGAACCAGCTCAATTTTCCCACCTCCAATGGGCCAATTTGGTTCCAGTTTACGGGCCCTAACTCCCGCCACCAGGATTTTGGATTTAGAGTAATTGATCACAAGTCCCTCCTTGGTGCAAAATTCATCAAAGAGGGCCAATTGTCTCTTAAGACCAATCCTTGATTGAGATAAGAGCACTGAGTCATCTGCATACAACAAGACTGGCAGTCTCTGGCATGGCTATCCTTTGAATGGGTGGGGGCGGGGATGGGGGCTTTCCCCACATATTGTATTTTTAAATTGTTTTAAAATTTTATATTGTTTTAATGAATGTTGTTCGCCTCCCCAGGCTGCCCTGTGGGCAGGAGGGGCGGGATATAAATGTCAAAAATAAAAATAATTAAATAAATAAATAAATTTTAAATAAATAATTTTTTTTAAAAAAAATTCAGATGATGAATCACCCTGTCAAAATACAGGTTGAAGAGAACTGGGGCCAGAAGGCAACCTTGCCACACCCCTCTCCCCACCGAGACTGGTGCTGATAGGGTTCCCCCTGAGCCCACCCGTACCTGTAAGCAGTTTCCTGTATGCAATCTGATGACTAGGTAGAGCAGCCTGGGATTAATAGATGTGACTCTCAGCTTAGCCCACATGCGCTCCCTGATGATAGAATCAAAAGCCTTTTCAAGGTCCATAAACCCAAGATATAATTTGCTATTGTGGGCCGTATATTTCTGAACCAAAGCAGAGAGCAGCAAGATATGATCCACTGTGGACTTCCCAGCACAGAACCCAGCTTGTTCAAGTGAAACTAAGCCTGACTGACTCACCCAGCTCCTTAGTTTGTCCAACAATAGCTGGGTGAATAATTTCCCAACCACACTAAGCAAACTAATCGGTCGATAGTTTGCCGGTAGGCGGGGGTCCCCCTTTTTAAAAATCGGGACTAGCACACTCTTCAGGCAAGAAAGGGGAATTTGCCCAGACCTGCTTATCTCCGTAAAAAGGGGCGCCAAAATGGCTGCCCACCAATCTGGATACGCTTTAAGCAGGTCTGGCGTAATCCCATCTAAGCTCGGGGCTTTCCCGGACTTCAAGCCTTGAATCAGGAACTTGACTTCCTCCTGTGTGAAAGGTGCCCAGTGCTTCAGCCTATCCCATGGGTCTAGTTCTATTTCGGCCCCAGCAGCGGCCTCACTGCATATAAGGTCCCATAGAAGGTTTCCCATGCATCCATTTATGGTTCAGAGGAGCCAGCAGCCCCCACTCTGGACAGACGAACAAGTGCCCAGAATTTGGTATGGTTTTTATCTAAAGCTGCCTGACATAAGGCCTGCCATACTGCCTTCCCATGGGCGTCTCTCTTCCCTTTCAGTAGCTGCCTATAATAGGTCCTATGCACACGTACCCTATCACAGAGGAGGGTCGAAGGGTGAGTCCTCAATCTCCTAGTCAAACCCCTGAGTTTTGCTCATTCTCCTTTACACTCCCTATCCAGCCAGGGGGGGGGAGGGGGCTTCCCCCCACCCCTATGCCCCCCATGCACCGGGAGATGTACTCTCTCCCACATGCACCAGGCACCGGGAGATGTACTCCGGGCACTCTCCCCCATGCACCGGGCACCGGGAGATGTACTCCGGGCACTCTCCCCCATGCACCGGGAGATGTACTCTCTCCCCCATGCACCGGGAGATGTTGAAAGAAGGGGGGTCAGCTGGCATAGAAAAGTATCATACCAACGTTGATATAAGAAATCCTGCTGTACAACAGACCGGTAAAAATCCTTGCCCCCCTTGGAGTTGATAAATTCCCCGAAAATCTCCACTTCTGGCCACCGTCTCCGCCTAACTAAGGCTCCCTCCTTAAGGAGCCAAGGGGTCCCTTTCCTTGCCAACTGGGTACCCCCATCCCTTCCCCTTAGGCTCCTTAGCTCCAGCAGAATTGGGAAATGACAGTTATCTGGTCTCGGAAAAATTTCAATTCTGATAATATGCCCAAATCCTTCCAGGGAGGATAAAAAATAATCAATTAAACTGGATCCGCATTAGGGCTGTAGCGGAATATCGCAGTGGTAGCTATTTCCGGCGGAAACAGTGTTTCCGCAATTAGTGGAACGGCATGGCAGAGGCTTTCATTCCGCGGTTTCATTCCGCGGTTCCGCGGTTCCGCTTACGCAACTTAGTGGAATCGTGGAAACATGACATTTTCGCTATTTCCGCAATTCCGCAAGCGCCAAAAAATAGCGGAATAGCGGTTTTCCGCGATTTCTGCAATGTTTCCGCAATTTTTCCGCAATTCTGCGATTTGCAGAATTCCGGCGGAATTAGCGGAATATCCGCAGAAAAGTCGCGGTGTGGCGCGGGCAGTTCCGAAATGGCGGAACGGAATCGTGGCGCGGTAAAAGCTGCTGCCGCATCAGCCCTAATCCACATACACCATGACAGGTGAAATTCCCTTCCAGATCCCCTCTAACCCTGCCGTTTACTATCTTCAATCCAGTATCCTCCAACAGGGATTCCATATTAAATCTCTGGAAATTCACTTCCTTATTCCGAGAGGAACAAAGGGGTTCAAAAGGCCAGCATCCTGTTTCCTCAAAGGCTCCCTCATAGCAGTGATGACTAGGATCCCCCGGCTTGGTGTTGAAATCACCTCCTATATAAAAGGACGCCTTGGGATATTCGAACAAGGCTCCTGTCACCATTTCAGTTATAGCAGCCCAGATCTCAGGTCAGTAATAATTTGAGGAGATCGGAGGAATATACACATTTCCTACAAGAAATTCCCCCCCTCCGGGTAATAAACAATGATATAATGCAAAATAAGATCTAGATGAACAGATTACCTTTATTGTGATATTCAAATCTACTGCAACAAGCAATGCAAGCCACCCACTTGGCCAACCTCCCAAAGAAGAGGGGGTAGCTCCCAGGGACATTACCTTAAAACCGCTGAGGAAGATCTCCGTAGAGCCTTCCACCAGCCAAGTCTCCTGAAGGAGCACAATATCGTATTGGCTGAGGAACAAAAAGTCAAAATCCAAGGAGCAACTCCTCCATCCCCCTACATTCTGAGAAAGAATTGTAAGAGGATTACCAGATACCCGGCCTAGTCAGGTAACGGGGGAGACAGCTTGTACCTGAACTGAGTCTTTATTTGGGCTAGAGATTGCTAGTGGTGAGCCCATACCAGAGCCCAACAACCCCTCCCCCTCAAGGGAGACCCCTCTAAACGGCAGAGCCGTCCCAGAGTCTCCTTGGGGAAGGCTCGCTCCTCCCCTAATCAAAGGAGGCCCACGAGTAGTATCCCTCTGGGCCAACCTCTGCAGGCTTCTTAACTGGAAAGTCGGCTCACCCTGCTGCACTCCTTCCCTTAGCCCCCTAACGTCACCATTAGCCTCAAAACAAGTCGCTGAAATAGAGGGTAATCCCTCCCAAGCATCAGGGTCCCCTAGTGTAGCATCTTTCCTGGGGAATCCTGGAGGGGTCCCCAGTTCCCGCACAACCTGAATCTTTAGTCCTCCTCTCCCATCTATAGCTTCTAAATCAGGTTTAACACTGACAGATTTCAGGGACAGTAACTGATTTCGCACTGCTTCCAGTCTGTCTATCAACTCAGCTGGAATAGTTGTAGACAGGGGAAACCCCGAGCCTTCGCCAACACTTGGGGGACATGGAGTGGGCAGAAAGTGTGAGGTCTGAATAGCATGTCCAGCATGGACTTCCTTAGCAGTTTTCCTTTCTCTAACTACTTCCACCTCCATGCTGAATGCCTCTAAAGATAAATTACTCACTTCCACCGATCCCCCTACCTGGACCCGTTGTACTCTCTCACCACGCACCCTCCTATCATCCCGAATGACAGATGTGGAACCCTGTCTACCCAGGGATCCCAGGCCTTTCCCAGAAGACTGAGACGATTTTAAAACCACACTATTGTTTGACTCAGGGGAAGATTGGAAAGCCTGAGATAAAGACATCTCTTGTGCCCAGAAAATCCCTACTCGCCACAATTTCCTGGATCAGTGAGGGGGTTAAAAAGGTCAAAGGTACGGTCTGCCTATCTTTCACCGTCGGCAGATGGTCCACTGAGGCTATATCGTGCCCAGTAATTTTAAGCCCTAAGATGACCCTAAGATGTCCGGACACATCCAGAGCTGTGGACCAAAGCAGTCTGGGCCATCTACCACCTGGGAACACTGTGAAAATCAACACATTTGACAAGGCTTTAAAAGCTGCACCTCCCTTAGCAACCACTACAGATGGTGGCAGATGTCTACAATAACCACCAGCACCAGCCTCTGCCAACTGAAGGGCAGAGCCAGTCAGGTCTACAGGAGCAGATTCCCCTCGATGCAATGCCAAGGGATTGGTTCAGAATACCTAGTAAACGACCATTCATAGAGTTCATTGTGGTCTGAAGCTGGGTAATCTGTGAGAAGGCAAAGTTCAAAGTGTCCGCCGATAACAAGAGATGGTCTCTATGAAAAGTCACCAACCGTTCTCCTGAAGGGGAGATTGATGACCTAGCTGGTTGCTCTAGCTGGCGCAAAGGGTCTTGCAACGATATACAAGTGAACCCTTGATGTTCCGATGTAGCTCCCAGGATCACCTGAGTGCTTGGTCCCAAAGCTGGGAGCACACGACTAATCGAAAGCTCTCTGCTACTGGCGTTTGAGAGCACAGAGAACAACCCTCACCAGGCTCAGCTAGGGATTTAGGAAAAAAAGCCTCCAGTTTACATTGTGTAGGTACTTTATCCTTAGCAGGGGCTGAGTCAGGAGTATCGCCTCGCCCTCTCTTAGAAGACGCCATATGTCAGTAAACCAGCGAAGCCCTGTGCCCACACTCCAGGACACTCCAAAGGGAACTCCAAAGGGAACACACCCTTGTGCGCACGGCCCTTCAGCGCACGGTTCTTCGGCGCACAGACGTAGGCTCACCGCACTCTTTGAATCTTTTACAGGGCTGTGGCTCCACCCCCTCTCCAACACTGAGCTCCGGGTCCACACAGCTGACAGGTAAGTGATCTTTAGCAGCACCCGACTCCAGCAGGGACTCCTCTCCCTTCAGCTCCCCCCGCGTAGGCTCACCACGTTCTTTGAATCTTTTACAGGGCTGTGGCTCCACCCCCACTCCAACACCGAGCTCTGGATCCACACAGTTGACAGGTAAGTGATCTTTAGCAGCACCCGATGCCAGCAGGGACTCCTCTCCCTTCAGCTCTTATCTGCCCGGGTGGTGCCACCTGCTGCTCCCCAGGGAGCTGCTTGCTCATCCTCCTGCCACTGAGCTGGGCAGAAAGGCCTGGTCCCTCAGGGAGGAAAGGAGTAGGGCGGACCCACCAGGGCGAAGGAAGGATGTTGGTAACGGCTGACCTAACCTAGAATCTCGCGGTTGTTCATGCAGCTGAGACCTCGGGTGAGCTGAAGGCGTTGTGGAAGCGAGGAGGGTGTCTCCATCAGATTCTGGTGGTTGTGGAAGTGACGGAGCAGACGGTACCGACGGCGCCTCAGGAGGTTGTCGAGAAATAGTGGCTGTAGGTGGAACTCGAGCAGGAAGTGGAGGTACACAGCTTTCCGCTGGCATGGAACGTTTCAGGTGCTCGAAATCGTGGCGTGCTGGGTAGGGCGGAGATGTGCTCCGGGAGTGGGAGTGATAGTGCCATGATGAAGCGTACTCGTACCAGTGGTCCCGAGGGTCCTCATAAGGAGAGCACCAGGAGCAAGGAGACCGAGTTCTCTGTAGGGAAGCTGGAGAATGGTGCCTGGATCTGGCAACCTGATCTGCTGGGACAGCGCGGTACCGGGGAGATCTAGATCGAGAGCGATAGTGCCTCTGGGAAGGAGAACGAGTGTTTCTCCGTCTGTCTGGGGGTAGTGGGAGTGTCACTCCCAAACAAGGAGTCTTCTGTACTGGAGGTGCACTTGGGAGCGGCTGGTGTGGAACCTCTGATGGTACCGCATGAGCGGGGGAAGCTCGGGTGGGAATAGAGCTTTGCGGCTCCAAGAACAACATCTATACCTGCAGCGTACAGGTAGGCTCAACAGCCTCGGTACCAGTAGCCTTTCTGGTTTTCTTTCTCTTTTCCCCCGGACGACGTTTAGTACCCCTCTCTGAGGTTTGGGAGGTGCTCTTGGAACATGAAGCGTCCTGAGCCGGTGATGGTACCGTAGGCCTCGTCTAATCGCGCTGGGTACCTGCGGTACCGGGTACAGCAGATGGCTCTGACGGAGTGGTCGATGGCACAGACTCCATGGAGACTAAAGAGTGCCGGGTTGGGAGCCGGAGAGGCCCCTCTTCTCCACACTGAAATGCCCTTTTGGTAAGGATATCTTGTAGGCAGAGAGCCTGAGCCTATTTTGTCCTAGTGGATAGAACAGAACAAAATCTGCAAGTCTGCATATTATGGGCCTCTCCTAGACAAGCCAAGCAGTGGGAATGTTAATCACCGACGGAAAGAGTAGCCGAACAGGAACAACAAAGTTTAAAGTCTTCACCTAGTCTTCACCTATAAAGCTCTCCACAACCTTGCTCCACGCTACCTCTCTGCACTTATCGCCCTCCATATTCCAGCCCGTGCACTTCGCTCCTCCTCTGTCCCTTCTCTCACCCTTCCACGCCTTCCCTGCTCCCCTAAGCGCCTTCGTCCCTTCTCACTTGCTGCCCCCCATGCCTGGAACTCCCTCCCTGTCCACATCCGCCTTGCCCCCTCCCTTCATACCTTCAAATCTCTCCTTAAAACTCACCTCTTTCGCTCTGCTCTGTCTGACTCTTTATCCTGCTGAGCCACTATTCCTATACCTACGATCGGTTTACCCTTATCCTTGCAACATGGACCTGCCTGCTGTCATTCTCATCGTAACCAAGCCAAGTACGTGCACTTGAGACCTCGCATCTTCATGAATGTTAGACCCCTTGTCTCTCCCTCTGTTCCCCTTCCTAAGTCTCTCCCCCAGCTCCTGTCTCTCAGATTGTAAGCCCTAGGGGCAGGGACCGTGTCTATTTTATTACTTTGTAAAGTGCCAGGTACACTGCTGGCACTATATAAATGTTTGTTAATAATAAATAAAATAATAATAATAATAATAATAATAATAATAATAATAAAAAAACCAGCCTGCTTGGGCATTCCCACTCGCTGCTGGCGAGCAGGCGGAGCCTGGGGGACGGGACCCGCGGGCTAGGGCACAGCACTCAAGTCACTGATGTTCAATACTGAAGTTTCTTTCTTTCTTTTTTTTTTTTTTTTTTTTTTTAAACACAGATAACTACTGACAAGAACGAAGAAGCGCTGAAGGTCTTCCAACGCAGCGCAGTTGGAAGGAACTGAGGCAGTGAGGGCTCCTCCCCCTATTTATGCAGTCCCGCTTCCGTGAGATCTTAAGCCCGCCCTTTTCTCAGGACGGGAGGGGGGATGGAGGTCATGGCCTCACCATGTTCTAGATTTTTCAAGGCTTTTTTCTGCCTGGAAATTGCTGACAACAAGGTCTCTGGTGCCTCCAGAGCAGGAAGTGATTCCCCAAGAGTGAGAATGGGGAAATTCTCGAAGAACCAGACATCCACACCCCTTCCCCTCCAGGGGCACCCTCTTTCTTGGCATGGTATTGTGGCAATAGTAACTTGAACAGACCAAGCAAACTTGGGAAGTGGAGCCAGGCAGAGAGATCTCTCCTCGTGATGACAAGTGCCAACCAAGCAGCAGGCAGCAATGTGGCACCCAATTATTTTATTTTATTTTAAAAACTGTATGGCATGGTAACGGATAACATAATCCCCATCCCCCAGCATGGTCCTATGGACAAGACAGGCTACCAAACCATACCATACCATGCCAGGCCCCTCTCTCCCTCCCAGCAGCCAAATTCACCAAAGTGTGGACAAAATGGCTGCAGTGCAGACACTTTATTTTGCCCTGCCAGCCAATTCAAAAGCTGACCATCTGACTTGGCCAATCTGGCTTACCATCACTCAATTTTCCCCTCCTCCTACCAAATATGGCACTAAGTTTCATTTCCAGAAGGGAAGCTCAACTGTCCACTTTTTTTTTTAGTTCGCTTTTCTTTCAGATTTCATCTTATATTTAGATCAATATTAAATCATGTTAAACTGACAAAAGTCAATGCATTCAGAACTGAGGCTGTCTTTAGCATGTTTATCTATCACAGAACTCAATTAAACTCTAAATGGAATCATTCATACAAAAGGGAACAACATTTTATATTATAATATGAAAGATTGCAAAGTATTACTGCACTAAGTGAACACTTCAACTGAGAAAAGCCCCCTGTTATATGGTTCTGCATACAGTAAGAGAGAGAACTAGATAAGTTTCCTTTCCTTTTCTAAACTTCTGTAGATCCAATTCAATATTTGATAGGCATCAAATTAAAAGTGAAATGAATATCGGATGCAAATATCTGTCTAATCTGGCAGCTCCAAAACAAATCTGACAGACTGGATACTTGCTCCACTCTGTCCAGATATTTGCTTCCAATATTTTGGTTTGTTTGGTTCTTTCAGGTTATTTCATTTCCACTATTGTGCATGCACAACAATCCAGATACACCAATTGGGTTCCTGGACCCATTTCAGTCAGGTTTTCGTCCTGGGCACGGCACAAAGACTGAGTTTGTGGGCTTGGTCAATGATATGTGCCTTGAGATGGACAATGGGAATTCTACCGTTTATCTTGTTAGCAGCCTTTGTCCAGTTAATCATGAGGTGCTGTTCGCACGACTAGGGGACCTGGCATGGGTGCATGGGAAGACTACTCTCGGGTGGTTCCGTTCCTTCCTGTTGGGGGAGGTCCCAGCAGGTGGTGATGGGCAATTGGTCGTTGTCCCCTCAGGATTCTAGTCTGTCTCCCCTTTTGATCAATGTCTATCTGAGGCCATTGGGTGAGGTCATTCAGAGGTTTGGGAGGAGGTGTCATCAACATGCCGATGACACTCAACCTCACCTCTCTTTTTCATTCAATCCAGATCCTGAAGTTTTGGTGCTTACCCAGTGCCTGGCTGCTGTCAGGAACTGGATGAGCTTGAGCCAATTGAAGTTGAATCCTGACAAGACTGAAGTGATGGTGGTTGGCCAGCCTTGTGACTTGGCTGAGACTGGGACTCCTGTTATCAATGGAGTCCAGTGCCCTGTGGTCAGTCACGTTCACAGCCTTGAAGTGCTTTTGGATTCCTTGCTGTGTTTGGAATATCAGGTTGCGGCAGCAGCCAGGAGCTCTTTTCACCAATTCCATCTAGTGAGGAGGCTGCAGCCTTTTATTTCTGACTTGAATCTGGCCACAGTCAGACATGCTTTCATCAGCTTGAGGCTAGACTACTGTAACGTGCTCTACATGGGGCTGCCCTTGATGACTGTTCAGAAGCTGCAGCTGGTGCAGAATGCAGCGGTTCAGCTCTTTTTGGAGACAAGTTGCTGGGAGCACATTACACTAGTACGGCAAAGTCTGTACTGGCTACCTATAGCTTTCTAGGCACAATTCACGGTCTTGGTTTTGACCTTTAAAGCCCTAAACAGCCTGGGGCTCCATATACGTGAAAGAGCTCCTACCATGTTCCACTGCGGTTCCTATGATCGGTCAGGAGTGCCCTCTTGCATGTTCCATCTGCCACCCTTATCCGAAGGACGGAGGTGTGCAGGAAGGAATTCTTGGTTGCTACCCCAGTAGTTCACTTGAGCCTAAACCTAAACATCTTCTGGAGGTGGTGCTAAACTTTTTTATTTGAAAAAGCATTTGGTGGGCAGGGATAGCAGTTGGATGGAGGTTTTAGGTGCAGTTGGGAGGAGGCGTTGGGGTGAGGAGGGGAGTTTTTATTGCAAGGAATTTTATTATTGTTTTATTGTCATTGGCTGTTTTGTTTTATGGATTATAAGGCTTCCTAACCCATCCTCAAAAAGCCCACCCTGGACCCATCCAACTCCTCTAGTTACCGGCCGGTCTCCCTCCTTCCCTTTGCCTCTAAGCTTCTGGAACGTGTAGTCTACTCCCGCTGCCTGGACCTCCTCTCTGTCAACTTCTCCCTGGGCCCTCTCCAATCTGGCTTCCACCCCCTTCACTCCACAGAAACTGCCCTTGCCAAGTTCACCAATGATCTACTTGTCGCTAAATCTAAGCACCTCTACTCCATTCTTGTCCTCCTTGACCTCTCTGCTGTTTTCGACACTGTCGACCACTCACTCCTACTGGACTCGCTTCGGTCCTTGGGCTTCTGCGGCTCTGTCCTTGACTGGTTCTCCTCCTACCTCTCTGACCGCTCCTTTAATGTGTATCTTCCCAATTCCAGCTCCTCCTCCCTCCCCCTTTCAGTTGGGGTTCCCCAAGGCTCTGTCCTGGGTCCTCTCCTCTTCTCTATCTACACCCTTTCCCTTGGCAAACTCATTGCCTACCACAGTTTTCAAGATCATTACGCCGACGACACTGCTCTATCTCTCTACCCCTTCTCTCCCCCCTTCTATCCACACACCTCGTCAACTGTCTCACTGACATCTCCGGCTGGTTGTCCCAATGCCAGCTCAAGCTCAACATGGCCAAGACTGAACTCCTTATTTTTCCCCCCTCCTGTTCCTCTCCCGCTTCCCTGTCCATCTGCATCGATGGAGTCACCATCCATACTGTTCCCCAAGCCCGTAGCTTGGGCTTCATCTTTGACACTCACCTTTCCTTTAAGCCTTAAATTGACTGTTGCCAAGTCCTGCCGCTTCGCCCTCCATAAAATCGCTCGGATCCGCCCCTTTCTCTCTATCTCCTCTGCCGAAACCCTTGTTCATGCTATGGTCATTTCTCACCTCGACTACTGCAACCTTCTCCTCTCTGGCCTCCCTCGCTCTCACCTGTCCCCCCTTATCGCCATCCAAAACTCCACTGGCAAGGTCATCCATTCAGTCTGTCGCTTTGACCACATGCAGCCTCTCCTCGCCCCTCTCCACTGGCTCCCCCTTCCTGAACGCATCCAGTTTAAACTCCTGGTATTCACCTATAAAACATTTCACAGCCAAGCTCCCCCCTACCTCTCAGCCCTAATCTCCTTACGCACTCCTGCACACGCCCTCCGCTCTTCCTCTGTCCCCTCCCTTGTCTCCCATGCTCCCCTAACCGCCTTCGTCCTTTCTCTCTCGCTGGCCCCCATGCCTGGAACTCCCTCCCTGCCCACATTCGCCTTGCCTCCTCCCTCCGCACCTTCAAATCCCTCAAGACCCACTTCTTCCGGGCCGCCTTTCCCAATGCCTACTAGTTGCTTCCCCCCAATTACTTACGATCTGCCCTCCTTTGCAGACTCCTGCCTAACTGTAACCAAGTCAAGCACGCACACCTGAGACTTCGTAGCCACTTGCATGTTTGTTTGCTTCTCCCTTGTCTTCCCTTTGTCCCCTCTCCTTGTCGCCCCTTCCTTGTCTTTTTAGATTGTAAGCCGTAGGCAGGGACCGCGTCCTTATCTTTGTTCTGTAAAGCACCAGGTACACGGCTGGTGCTATACAAATGTTAATAATAATAATAATAATAATAATAAATTCAAACAAACATCCAGTTCGGATACAAATTTTAATAGCATATTTGGATAGCTATTCATAGGTGCAGATAGTATCCACGAATACTGAACTGTCTATTCTTTTCACCACCACTTCAGACCCTCTCATATTTTATTTGTCATCCATTCATTCAACGCATGGTAGATAAGCACATTCTTTTAAAAACAGAAAACAACAAAAGCTTAATGAAACCAAAATGCAAGTGTTCATAATGCAGGTTATGAATTTGTGAAATGAGTTAGCAAAACCAGTAAGTCATGGCCAGTTATTTGATAAGTAACCTTACTTACACACACCCTCATAAAAGCTTACGTTTACTGGGGGAAATGTTTCACTGGCATATATTCACTGCTGAAATATATCAAAGTATACGATTAAAATAGAACAGTGTCTAAAACACTGTATAGTAACACAATGTACATTTAACGCACAAGCTGCTCCACTTACAGCAGCAGACTGCAGAACATAGGTCACATTAATAAAAGCACCTGTTAAGCCAATTCGCAATTTTAAAATGAAAAGGCAACGAAAACACTAAATTTTGCCAGAATGGTTAAACTAAATTGGGACAACTGCACGTAACCTGTTTTGGTGCAGGAATTCACAAGCCATTTGTAGAGCAATCAAACTGCAAAACCAAGCAGTCAAAAGAGGTTTGCTTTTTGTGAGTTTTCTGGCATTTTCTTTATATGCAACTATTCCATTTCATACCTGGCTGATATGTACAGCAGAAACCTGAGCCGAACATACAGATGAGTGACTTGGAGAATTTGGTAAAGATTTGCAGGGACCTATTGAAAGTTGTTGTTTCTTCCTTATGGCGACAATCTTCTGGGCAACTAAAAGACAAAAAACCCAAAAAACATATTACTACAAATCTACATTGATAGAGATGCCAATATAGTACCCTGAGGAATGCTGGCGGGGCCATATTTCCTTTTGTATGTTGCAGATGCCACCTCATGCAAAAATAATGTTTCACTCATTAATACTAATAATTGGACTTCTATGTTGCCTTGCACCAATGCAATCATCAGTGCACAGCCTTATGCACTGTGCATCAGCGTACAGGTAATCTGAGTATTCTTGAGAAGAAAGCATCTGTGCCATGTCTAACCTACAGTGAGGGTGTGTTACTGGTCATTAATTTGGGTTTTTTATTATACAGGCAACCCTATGCAAAAATGAACCCTGAAAAATTAATTCTGCAATATTAAACGTCATCTTTTCTGTTCATTTCCTATAGAGAATAAACTATTTAATTCACAAGTGGAAAGAACAGAAATTGTTATGTATATAATAATTCTGCCAACTGGACTACAGATGCAAGGCTATTCTGAAAGGTGGATATTGGCTCTTATAGGGAGTAGAAATAGGTTGCTATTAAGAATTAGAATTTGAGTGACATACAATTTTTCAGCAGCCTATTGCAGAAACATTATACAATCCATTTAAATTTGGGCCAAAAATAAGAACCACTTTAGACTCTTTGCATAAATGTAGTGCCTACTTTAATCTTATTTTACAGTACATAATCTCAAAAGGACCACACACGGAGCTAGGTCTTCTCAAACTAATTCATAGCACAGATGAAATGTCTTCTCCCAATAGGCTATGATCATCTGAATGGCCTCACCTCTCAATCAACATCACTACGTTCATGGGGAAAGTATTATCTGAAAAGATGAGACCAGACAGCTTTTGGCACACCACTATTAGTAATCAATCAGGGTTTGGAAACGTCTTCATACTATAGCTTTAAATATCTATTTCAATGTAGAGACAAGCTAAGTGTAAGCAAGTAAAATAATGGGCACCATAAGACACTTTAGTACATGATCACATGTCTTCATAGTATATTTATTTCAGAACTATACTTCTCTAGTTGTATAATTTCTATTTGTTTGGTTCTTTGTTTATTTAAAATTTTACTCCACCCTTCCCCTAAGGCTCAAGGCACTTCATATCCTTGCTTCTGCAACTTGCAGTATCTGCAAACTAAATGTAATAATGGATTTCTTATTTTTTAAAGAAGTCTATTTCAACAACATTTATACAATTCTGAAGTGTACATCTAAGCTACAAGAACAATTTTTTTGTAAATTTTCTTCAGTAGTTGGCTTTTACATCACAGACTAACTTATTAGTTCCAATGAAGATCTTTTAAGTTCTAATGGCAAGTGTTTTTTAGATAGTGCAACACAAAGAAGTTGGATAATTTGCATAAAATGTCAAAAAAGAGCTTTAGAGCTCACAAGCCGTCAAACTTCAACAACAACAAACACACATACTTCTGTACCAATTTATTTGGATTATGTGGAATTGCTTGAGTTTGCTGCTCTTGTTTTAATAAAGTCCTGCACCCATTTGGAAATGAACTGCAGATAAAAAGCAACAACTCTACTCAGTTGTCTACTCTAGTCAACTAAATTCTCATGTTAACCATCGTATTATTATTTTGCCTAACATCAATGTCCACCAACACATTTTCAAGGAAAATAAGTAGTCAAACGCACACTAAAAAGAAAAAAAAATTACAAGTGAAGGTGATAAAAGTATGTGTCAATATAAATACACTTAGACTTCCCCAGAGCATTTAACACAGAATTAATTAGCATTTTGATTTTAAAAATATATATTTGAATTAAATTGAATTAGAGGGTTCACATCAGGCAGATTGAAAAGAAGAGCAATGACATCTCCTAGACAGAAGACACTACTAAGCAAAACTATTTCTAATGCAGTCCTGCAGGAACTGATAATACTATTCAAATGTTTTTTCAACATAGTTTTTATTTATTACTATTAGGCAAGTACAGGTAATTTTGTAAAGACTTACTACATCATTTTGTTATACGAGGTTAACAACATAAATGTCCATTAATACATTTGTTCATCTTTTCTCTATATCAACATTATTTTTATACAACTATTCACATACAATTTCATTACCTTATCTGCACATCTTTTCATACTATACAACTAACAAAATGACTCTAATTCTAAAACTCAATGTACCAGGCTATATGAGGTTCTGTTATGTTATTCATACTGTCCTCCAAATCCATTTAGTATGCTAAATGGATTTGGTAATGGGAGGGAGTGGAGAGAAGAGAGCAAGAGAAAATACTATACGGGGGACAAGAGAGGAACACTAGCTCAACCCCATCCATGATATTTCTCAGAATACCATCAGGGAACAGTTTCCTTATTATCCTGTATACTCCTGATCATGTCCAGACTCCTTATGTGTATAAGGCTACAGTATTCATGTCAAAACACTTCGATGTTTGTAAGATCTTTTGGGAGCTTTTTAGAGTTTTTAGCCATGCATATTATAAACCATATCCATATTTTTATTAGTTTCTCTGGCACTGCCATTATAACATATACAAGATCTTCCATTATCAGATATTTTAAGAGAATACCCACGCGCGCACACACACTTTATAGTTGGAGTAACCACCTGTATCCATAAGTTCATGATAGCTTTTTTAAGTTATGAACAGTAAGAAGATCACCAATTTCTTATCCCAGGTTTAAACTTTGTAGAATGGAGATCTGGACTCTCACCATAAAAATGTCAGGAATTATTGCAGCCACTCAAAGTCAAGTAAATAACAAATTTGAATATCGAAGCTTTCCATCACAGCCTCTGAACGATAATTAAATCAATGGCCAGTTTATGAGATGCCATGGTGATAATAGAGGAACAAGGTGTGTAGGTTGGCAAGAAGGCTGACTGCTCAATCTAGTGGCTGTTTGTTTATTATGTGAAATTGCTTGGCTTGGCATAGCAGGCTTTGAGGCCTAGAAAGTGCATAAGTTGGTTCACTTGAAACCATTTCAAATCATGTCAGGAGAAATGAGGTAGGGAGAAATGAGGAAGAAGGAGTTAGGCTGGAAGGATTTTTTAAATAAAATGATTAGCTTACTTTAAAATTAAAGTAATTATTTTAAAATAATTAAATTAAAATAATTGATATTTAATTAAATGATTTAATATATAAATCATATATTTATATTTATAATATAGCTGCACAGCTATTATAATATATAATTATAATTATAATATATAATTCTAGCTTTACAGCTCACCACCCCAAGACTCTGTCCCAAGTGCCACCTGGGTATTCGACACAAGAGTCTTCAACAACAGGAAAGCTTCTTACTCCCATTCCTGTTTTCTTCCAGAGGGCAAGTTAATCCATTTCAGGGGAACTGGACATTCTTTTGAGGTGGGTTTACCTTACCCTAGCATATATTTATCTATGATTTGTCTATGATTGGGGGAACGTTTAAACAATAGCTTATTTTACTGCACTTTGCTGGATAATTATAGGTACTAACATAACCATCTAATGGATTACTGGATTTTGTTTCTTATCTACTTTACTGAACTTCCAACTGATATTTTGCAGCAAAGCATTATTCTATTACTTGACTGTTTGTAGGATTAAAATAATTATTTTTAGTCAACCTTTTTTTTTTTTTAAAGATTCTGACTGTTAATTTCCTGTGTGGGGAAGGTCTAAAGGGGCATCAATTTTCCCCCTTTCCTTGCCTCCCCAGGATATTGATCCAGGATCACACTACACTTTTCTTTCTCGGTATTTTTCCACCCTCTTTGTTCAGTTGTCCCCATCCTCCAAGTTCTTCTTTCATTGCGTTTTTTTAGCAGGACCATTTGTGGTTTGGGAGGCACCTGCTACACTCTTCCTGTTTTCCACTTGTGTTGCTTAGCACTCAAAGAGGGAAAGGAGAGTGGAAGTTACGCTGTATGGGGTTTGAATTTTTGTTTTTACCTTTTTATTCGCTATTGTCAGAGCTCTTTAAAATCCAGGACAAACAGCTAGTGTCCAACACTTTCCACTGAAGTCCCATTACAAACAGTTGACTTTTGCCATCCAGAATGGATCAAATTAGGAGTGAGGCAGAGTTTATTATTAATTATTATTATTATTATTATAAACATTTATATAGCGCCAGATGCGTGACCTGATGCTGCACAAAACAAAGAAATAGATGCGGTCCCTGCCTGTGGCTTACAATCTAAAAGACAAGGAAGGGGAGACAGGGAGAAGGGACAGTGGGAGAGACAGGGGAGAAGACTAACAAACATTCAAGTGGATGCGAAGTCTCTGGTCCGTGTGCTTAGTTTGGTTACAATCAGGCTGGTTGCAGCATTCTGTCGAGGAGGGCAGACAGTAAGTATATGGGGAACGACTAGCAGGCATTGGGAAAGGCAGCGAGGAAAAAGTGGGTCTTGAGGAGGGATTTGAAGGAGCGGAGGGAGGGGGCAAGGCGGATGTGAGTAGGGAGGGAGTTCCAGGGCAGCGAGGGAGAAGGGTCGAAGGCGGTTAGGTAAGCAGGAGAAATGAGGGAGAGTGAGGAAGGGGACAGAGGAAGAGCGGAGAGCACGTGCAGGAGTGCATAGGGAGATTAGGTCGGAGAGGTAGGGGGGAGCTTGGTTGTGGAGTGTTTTGAATGTGAATACCAGGAGTTTAAACAGGATACGTTCAGGAAGGGGGAGCCAGTGAAGAGAGAAGAGGAGAGGCTGCACATGGTCGAAGTGATGGGCAGAATGAATGACCTTGGCAGCAGAGTTTTGGATTGCGATAAGGGGGGCCAGGTGAGAGTGAGGGAGCCCAGCAAGGAGGAGGTTGCAGTAATCGAGGCGAGAGATAACCATGGCATGAACAAGGGTTTTGACCGAGGAGGTAGAGAGAAAGGGGCAGATCCGAGCAATGTTATGGAGGGCGAATCGGCAGAATTTGGCAACAGAGTCAATGTAAGGTTTAAAAGAGAGGTGCGTGCCGAAGATGAAGCCCAAGCTTGGAGAACAGGATGGATGGTGAGTCCATCGATGCAGATGAGCAGGTTAGAGGGAGAGGAAGGGGAGGGAGGAAAAATGAGGAGTTCGGTCTTGGCCATGTTGAGCTTGAGTTGACGTCGGGACATCCAGGTGGAGATATCAGAGAGGCAGTTGACGAGGCGTGAGTGGACAGACGAGGAGAGAGAGGGGGTAGAAAGATAGAGTTGGATGTCATCAGCGTAGAGATGGCATTGGAATCTGTGGGAGGCAATAATTTTGCCAAGGCACAGGGTGTAAATAGAGAAGAGGAGAGGGGTCAAGGGCAGAGCCTTGGGGGACCCCAACCAAAAGGGGGAGAGTGGAGGAGCTCGACTGGGGGAGCGAGACTTTAAAGGAGCAGTCAGAGAGGTAGGAGGAGAATCAGTCAAGGACAGAGCCATGGAAGCCCAAGGAGTAAAGGGAGTCCAATAGGAGCGAGTGGTCGACAGCATCAAAGGCAGCAGAGAGGTCAAGGAGGACAAGGATGGAGTAGAGGCGCTTAGATTTAGCGACAAGTAGATCATTGGTGATCTTAGCCAGGGCAGTTTCAGTAGAGTGGAGGGGGAGGAAGCCGGATTGGAGAGGGTCCAGGGAGGAGTTGGCAGAGAGAAGGTCCAGGCAGCAGGAGTAGACACATTCCAGAAGCTTTGAGGCAAAGGGAAGGAGGGAGACTGGCCGGTAACTAGAGGGGTCAGATGGGTCCAGGGTGGGCTTTTTGAGGATGGGGGAGACAGTGGCATGCTTGAAGGCAGAGGGGAAGGAGCCTGTGGAAAGGGAGAGATTGATGACATGTAGAAGTGGGGGGGGGGGCGACAGTGGGAGCAATAGAGGTCAGAAGGCGGGTGGGGATCGGGTCAAGGGGGCAGGTGGAGGGGTTGGATGAAGAGAGCAGGGTGGAGATTTCATCGAGAGAGGCAGGAGGGAAGGATGTGAGGAGCGAGGGGGGAGGGGTGGTATGGGAGCGGGAATGAGGAAGTGGGTGGGAAGCAATGTCCCGACAGATCTTGTCAATCTTTGAGGTGAAGAATGATGCAAAGATCCTGAGCAGGAAGGGAAGAGGCCGGAGGAGGGCAGGGGGGTTTAAGAAGGGAGTCGAAAGTAGAGAAGAGGCGGTGAGGGTCGCGAGAGAAAGATTCAATCCTGGAGGCATCATAGTGTTGTCTAGCTAGGGAGATAGCTGAGGAGAGGGAGAATTTGTAGTGGAGGAAGTCAGGGAGGGAGCGGGATTTGCACCAGAGGCGTTCAGCAGCCTGGTGCTGGAACGGAGGTAGCAGATGGTAGGGGTGAGCCAGGGGCGGGGGTTTCGGGGCCGAACGGAGCGGGACGAGAGGGGGGCAAGAGAGTCAAGGGTGGAGGCAAGAGAGGTTGAGAGCGGAGATGGCAGAGTCAGGGGAGGAGGAGGATAAAACGGAGGTGAGAAGGGGGGATAGAGAGGAGGCAAACTCCATAGGGGTAAAGGCTTGCATATTGCGGAAGGGGCGCTGAGAGGGGGAGGGGAGATGGTGGGAGAGGCTGAAGGAGGCGGCGAAATGATCAGAATTAGGACAGGGATCAAAGGAGAGGTCAGAAAGAGAGCAATTTCGTGAGAAGATGAGGTCGAGGGAGTGGCCGTCGGTATGGATGAGGGAGTCGGTCCAGAGTCAGAGATCGAAGGAGGAGGTCAGGGAGAGGAAGCGGGAGATAGAGGGTGAGGAAGGCACGTCGACATGAATGTTGAAGTCACCAAGAATGAGAGTGGGGTGTCATCAGAGAGGAAGAAGGTGAGCCAGGATTCAAAGTCTGGGAGAAAAGAGGAGAGGGAACCAGGGGGGCGGGAGATTATAGCAACACGAAGGTGTAGGGGGGAGCATAATCACACAGAGTGGGCCTCAAAGGAAGGGGAAGGAGAGGGAGGGAGGAGGGGGAAGGGTTTTGAATTGACAGGGCTTGGCAAGGAGGAAACCCACGCCACCCCCTAGCCCTCAGGGCAGGGTCGGTGGGAGGATGAAAGTCCCCCCGAGCATAGAGTGGCTGGGGTAACAGAGTTGGAGGGTGAGATCCAGGTTTCTGTAAGAGCAAGGAGTTGAAAGGGGCGAGAGAGAAAGAGAGCATGGCTGAAGGGAGCTTTAGCCACGGAAGAGTGGCAGTTCCAGAGGGAGCAGGAGAAAGGTAATTGGTGTCGGGGAAGGCATGGGATGTGGATGAGATTGGGGGATGTGGAGCGGCCGGGTTTACAGGGTTTGGAACTCGCACCGGCCTCACACCGGCCACAATGGGCTGTGGAGTGTCTGGGTGTGCGAGGTTTGGGTGAGGGGAGGTGGGGTGGGAGCTTACAGGGAATGGACAAGGGGGGGATGAGGGTGAGAATGGGGAGAGGGAATGGGCAAGAATAAGTGATAGGTTGGTTGGAGAAAGGCTATTGGGGGAGGGAGAAGGAGGGGAGCCATCAGCAGGGTGAGAAGGAGAGGGGAAACAGAGGGCGAGGAGATATGGGGAGGCATCCTAGGTAGCAACAGTCTGGGCAGCAGAGTGGGTAACCTGGCCTGTGGATGGCCCCGGAGCGTTCACGCGATGTCCAGTGGTGATGGCAGCGATGGTCAGACGAGGCTGTGTGGCGTGGGCGTTGTCAGGGGGTGGATCCTCGCAGGCCTCACAACGGCCACACAACAGCCAGCGCCCTTTTGTCGTCACCCTTCAGGCACCGCCCACAGGCTGCCCCCCACTGGGGCAGCCCTCTGGGGTAATGGAGCCTTCCTGTTCCCGGTCAGCCCTGGCCACCATGAGAGGAGGAGGTGAACGTATAAGGGGGACTCTGACTGCATATACTTTAGATTAGATTGCTAAACATTTGGATAACAAAATTCTTCCAGCAGCCCGCAAGTACTGGTTGCTGAAATCAAGTTCCTACAGCAGGAACTCTCCCGGGTAAAGGCTGAGAGAGGACGATGAAGATTGAGGAGGAGGAAATTGGAGATAGAAAAAGGGATGTTTGAAGTGAACTTATTGTCGTCCTTACAGCTCAGATAGACAATTAGTGGGGGCACTGGGCAGGATTTACCACATGGTTTAATAGGTATACGGGATGTGGCTTGAGGACTTTGTCCAGAGCTGCCTGTTTCTTTGGGGCAGTCAGTGCCTGATCAGACATCCCCAGGACCTGATGATTAATAGGAAATGGAACTGGCCTCTAATCAGTTCAGCCAGTCAAGTGAGGGGGAAGTGGTGAATGTAGGAAAGGAACAACAGACTCAAGGTGATGAGGTTGTCAATCACAGGTGGGTAGATGAGGATTTTTTATCAGGCAATGGCCAGGATAGGCTTGAATCCTCCAATTCTGTCTTTCTGTTGCTACACAAACTACTGATTCTCTCTTTCTTGATCCAGCCATCCCCATCCTTCATCTGGAAGAGAGGGTGCAACACTTAGTTTCATCTCCCTTTCCATAGTCCATTACTTTCTCAGTAGTGACTAAGTCCACTCCCTCCTCGTATATTGTACGGTTTGTTCCGCCAGATCCAGATGAAGTGGAACTTAATTGGAAAATCTATCTCCTTTACTGACCGGGGGGTGGGGGGGTAATCTGCTTTCAAGCCCTAGTTCCTGGTAATGACTAGGTTGCTGCTGGAATAAGGACGATAAGGGATTGAGGACTACAGAGAAGTGATTTGGTCCGGAGGCTATTAACCAGGTGGACTTGCTATCGGAGGCAGCCCCACAGATTTCTGGGAGAATCTTTGTTCCTCGGTCAGATATTGTCTCCTCTGCAAACACAGATGCCGTGGGCTCTTATGAGTGGCCTAGTCCCCCTCCTCCTTTGATTCTTCCTAAGCCTCCAAGGCACCTTTCCGCAGAACGCTTAGAAATTACCGATATTTCACCTCCCCAGATCGTTCACCTTCTCCTCTTATGGTGGCCATGGCTGACCAGGAACAGGAAGGTTCCTTCGAACCTCTGGAAAATAATCCTGTCACATGCCAGGCTTCTGGGGTGTACTCTTCACCTTTTCATTCTGCATTACACTCTGAATCTCCTCTGTCTCCAGAGTCAGATTTGGAGCTTTCTACTCTAAAGCTCATACCTGAAGCCAATCTTCACAGGCTGGAGTTCCTTCAGTCACTGGATCTAAGGCTTCGGACTCTTGGCAACGAGGTGGGTGATCCCTTTTCTGAAGTGGGGGTGCAGAGGGGGAAGGCTCAGGGCAGTTGCCTGTAGTAGCAATGGCAGACATAAATTCTGAGATATCTCGGACAGGCTCTCCAACGTCCCACCATACGTGCCATCTCTTTTTAGATAATTTAGAAGCAGGACAGTCTCAACCTTCTGGTCATGACAGTACAACTGAGGCACTCACAGGCACAGTCGTAGGAGAAGCTGTGGCAGCTGTTTTCTCTCCCTGTTCTAGTGACAGTGAGGCTGAACTTTTTAACCCTAATATGTGCTAAAACCCTGTTGTATTAACCTGTTTATGAGCTATGATACACTCCAATTAAATCATATTTGAAAAGATTTGAAAATGACTAGTTTAACATAAAAAAATGTAGTGTGTTTGGTACAGAAATATATTGCTAACATGAAAGCCTATGGGGTTACTAGAGACCCGCACTTTTACCAGTAAAATTCCACCAGTAATGGCACTGGTTTGAATTGACCCTCTATCTTTGGAACATAAGATGTACAGAAAATTCAAAAGCAACATTTTCAACTAAGTACTGAACATTACAAAGGGATAAAAAGACTTGAATAGATATCCTTGGGTCAGGGACAGCACATTCATATGTGAATGCGATAACGTTTAGGTGATAACAAGTGTTAATATCCCAATGTTCTCAACATTCATAAGCAAACAAAGAAAAAGTAGGCGATAACCTCACCATGCAGACAGCTTGTTTGCATTTCAAGAGCCTAAACTATCAGGAGCTCATCTGCATTTCAAGAACCAGTTGCCATAGTAACTAATGGAGGGGCTGAAACCCCAGCCAGTGGTCTGCCATTCCGACACTCGCCCCCATCCTCCAGACCCAAGCCGGGTGGTAGGTACAGGGGCCCAGGAGGTGGGCAGGGGTAAAGCTGGGGCCCAGCAGGTAAGGGTATTAGGGGTAATTGATTCCCACCCTCTGAGGCCGGGAGTGGAGTGGTGATGCCCAGGGGGTTTTTCAGTGGGCTACCTGTGTCTTGGATGGTTCTCTTTCCCATGGAAGTCAATGGGAAAATTTCCCATTGACTTCAATGGGGAAAAGAACCAAAACCAACAGATCCAATACCGATAGGAGAACCGAGACACAGGCAAGCTGAAACCAAAAGAAACCGAAACCAAAATTTTGCCCCAAGTCCCACTCCTACTCTTTAGTATAAGCAGCACTACCATCAGCTTGCCCAATGTCATCCTAGTGACACAATGTAACTCCAGTCAGAGCCTGCAGGAGGGAGTAGTTTTACTGATTGTGCATGGTTTAGAGGCAGAGCAGCTATTTTGTACATGACCATTCGGATGCTCTCTTCAGAAGCACATGGGTGCCTTATGGAGCAGTGTTCGTTCACATGTCGGGAATTACAAAACTAGGAACATTGAAGTAGGTGAGCGAGGAGGTACTGGGTCCTGCTAAACATCCTAACTAAAACGATGCCAGAAAATAAAAGGGGTGGGGTTAGCTGCTTCTTTGGCCTAATCATAATCAGGATTGTTGTTTGTGTGGGTAAGGAAAGGGAACTGGGCTTTAGAGAGCAGCCTCACCGAGAAATACTATTTGTGGAGTTCAGCAAGGGAGCCGTAGTAGTTTATAGCAGTATTTGCGAAGAGATGGGGTAGGGGAGGGGGGCGTTTAGCCAGGAAAAGCATGCAACTCACCACCAGAGGAAACCTATTACAGAACTCTGCACATAAGGAACCATTCTCCTCTTTAAACATAGGGATCGCCACACTAATCTCCCTGCTTTTAGGAGAAATGAACAGGCATCGTCTGGCACCCTCCTCCCCCTTGGCAAGATGGGTGGCTGCTGGAAAAGGGATTGTTAGCTGAGCTAAGCAGTTAGCAAATGCATTCCCCTGAGCCACAGAAGGAAAGAAGGAAGGGAGGGCTAGCTGGATGACTGCAATCATAGGCTTCCTCCTCCCCCAGCCTACAGCGGGGGAGGAGGATGTGAGATGGGGAAGAAGAGGGAGAGCAACATACTACTCGCTATCTCCTGCTTGAGGAGATGTAACTTGGTCTCCAGTCTTTCTAGGGTGCTCAAGTTGCTGTTGAGCCTGGCAGCATCAGGGCTAGGAGAAATGCTCCAGCCTCTGCTCGTGGTTCAGACTGCCTAGTGCTCTTAATGAAAACACTGGCATGCACACTGTCGCAGTTTTCCTGCATGCTGCGCAGCCAAGGGTGGGCTGGGGCTGCAGGCACCAGAGGGCAGGGCCTTGGCAAGTACGCTTCTGGTGGGGAGGCTGACAGGCAGACAGGTCCCAGTGGCAGTGCAAACCCCACCCCCCGCAAAAAAGCATCGGATTCAGTTGCCTTTGGACTTACCATATTGTTTATTTTTTTCCCCACTCCAGCATGGGCCCCTGGACAAAAGTCCCACCTGTTCCTATGGTAGCTATGCCCCTGCTATGATGGTAATATAAAACTTGTCTTTAAAATCCAAATCCCATCTCATTTCACTACCTCACATTAGTTGACATATTTGCTCTTGCCGGCTAGTCAAAATCTGATTTTAACAAGGAAAAAACAACAACAAAACACAGTAGCCATCCTGTATGGTACCTATCAAATATTCAGAGAACAGTATTTTGTTCAACACTATCAACTCTGCAGCATTCCAACAAAATATATTGAAAAACTAATGCATACATTAGGAATCCACAAATTTACGTTATAATACAGAGTAAAATATCTATTCATCTACTGGTATAAAGGTACAGATGAGATCTTGCATGTTTCCCAATTTATATATGTTTGCATTCTACACAGAAGGCCATTCCTAACTAGACTGACATGCCACCATGAATTGTGTGAAATAGTTGCCTCGATATAGGAAAGTCAAGGTAGAATGAGAGAACTTTGCCTTTGTACAGATTTGTACTGAACAGGGGGCACTATTCACTCAGAAGGCTCTTGTCTGACTTAACCATTAGACTAAGCGGATGTATAGAACATCTGCAGAAAAAGAAATCCTTTTTCCTGAAATGGTGGGTTGCTGCATGAACAATCCAAGATCCATCTTCTTCATATCCTCTAATCCAAAACCTCCAATATTATAGAGGGAGAACCTCTAATCCAAAACAGATTGGGTTAATTGCACCCACTGTTCCTTTGAAGAAGAAAAAGTAATCTTGCTAGTGCTCACAAATCTCCATGTAGAGATCCCTGAGCTGTTCCTACCGTTTCTGTTGCATACAATATCTGCATACGTTGGGCCCAGGCTCACACGAGCTTGGTTGCACCGGGGCTCAGGCCCAGCTCTGGGGCCCCAGTGTGTAACTCTGAGGTGTAGCAGTGGGTCAGCTGATCCATGTTTCCCTGTGGAAATAACATGTTTTGTGAATATACATCTTGCGTAAATGTTAATCCGAGTTTAGTTTTGCTGCCTGCAGCCACATAATGATTTTTAAAACATTGTAATATATGGATTCCAAGACCATGGATCAATGAACCAGTGGTTTCAAAATGACAAATTGATAAAATATTCCTCTGTAATTTCAACATGATTAGCTGATGAAAGTTATGATCAATATGTTACAGGAAGTTAAATTAACTGATATAATCTCAGGGTGAGAAGAGATCTGTTGGGGGTGGTACGTAACTAATGAAGCTACTTCTTTATATATATGAGCCACTTTTTGTTGGTACTGTCAGTAAATCATCATTCATTTTTATGAAAAAATAAGCTGCAATGTAGCTCCTTATTGTAATTATATTCATTTGAAATGGAGTCTCATGAAAGGATAGTTAAACATCTTTTTCTACATTATAGCCGATATCAGTTAGAATAAGACTAGTACAGTCAAATTCTCAGGAACTAAATACTATGAGGTGGAATCGGAAAGTGGCAAACAAAGTGGCAGAGTGTTTAAGGGATAACAGATGCAGGAAATTAAAGGCCTCTATTGTACATTCCCAAGCAGATGCAGATGGGATTTTGGGCCTGTTTGCTAACCTTATTAGCATTGTATGGGAAAGTGGGTCAGGTATTTCTCAGGAAAGACCCAGAGTAAAAAGAGCAGCATGTTTTGATAAGGACTGTGCTTTCCATAAACAATCTGTAAATCAAGTAACCCGTATAGCCAAACTGACTCCCGATAGGTATAATTTGCTCAGATTAAGACTGGCAAGAGCAGCCTTTAGAAGGAAAATCAGGGAAAAGAAAATGAAATACCAACAGGATCAGTGGAGAAAACTGGGGACTGCTGTGGAACGAAAGGATGGTGTCGTGTTTTGGAGTATCGTTAAAAGAGGTTTTTCTGCCCCATGTTCTATAACTGATACTGTTAGAGCTCAGGTGTGGCAAACATATTATTATTAGATCTTTGCTGTTGAAGGAGTTGGCAATGAGGATCCCAAGTTAGAGTTGTTTTTGACGGATTGCCCTTCCTGGCAACCGATAGAGGAGACGGAAATCCGAGCTCTTCTAGCGGATCTGCCTTCGAGAAAGGCCCCGGGGGAAGACGGTATCCCTGGGGAGATGTTTAGAGAAAATATCGATTGGTGGCTACCTATTATCCAGAGCCTCTTTAATTGCATAAACGACACTGGAAATTTCCCCATAGGGTGGAAAACCAGTGTAGTAATACCTATTTATAAAAAAGGCCCCAGCAGTAGCCCAGCAAATTACAGGCCAATTAGCTTATTGGATGTGATCTCAAAGCTGTACGGGAGATATCTTCAGGCAAAACTGGAAATCTGGGCTGAAAAGGGAAAATATTTCATGAGGAACAAGCGGGATTTCGAACAGGACAAGCCACAATAGACAACTGCTTTGTATTGGATCATCTGGTTAACAAATACATTCAAGTTAGGAAGAGCAAACTCTTTGCTGCTTTTGTCGATCTTAAATTGGTCTTCGATACTACAGACCGGGATAGGCTTTGGGCAAAGCTGGCACTTGCAAATTTAGATAAACGACTATTATTTTTGGTCCAAGAGTTGCACCTACATGAGAGTTTGTTTGATTCACAAAGGTGATCTTACAGACTCCATTCCCGTAAACATAGGGGTAAAGCAGGAGTGCGTGCTGGCACCCTTCCTTTTTAAGTTCTACATAAATAATATAGTAGACATCTATAAGAATGAGATGACCTTGGCACCACGTATAGGTGGGAGGGCTCTTCCCATTCTCTTGTATGTGGACGACATGGTGCTGTTGTCCGCAGCGGAGAATGGTCTAAGAAGTGCCCTTCTGGTACTAGGATCTTACTGTAAAATGGAAAAACTAAAGATCAATTATTCTAAAACCAAGTCTCTGGTGTTCTCTACCAGGGTACGCACTTATAGATGGGAACTTGATGGAGTCAAGTTAGAACAGGTGCCTAGGTTTAGATACTTAGGTCTGGTCTTTTCTGCTACGAGTTCCTGGATCCATCAGGTGGCAGCCGCTAAGCTGAAAGCTCAGCAGACAGCTGGGGGTATTAGCAATTTCGGGGCCACCAAGTTGATTAAACCGGCCCTACAGTTGCTTACGAGAAAACTACTGCCCCAGATTCTGTATGGGGTTGAATTGTGGGGTCATGCTGTATCCCCCCTGGAAGTTCTTCAAAACAAGCTCCTCAGAAAGTTTCTGGGGGTACCAAGTTATACTCCTGTTTCCTTCCTGAGAACTGAAACAGGCATCCTTTCATAGGGCTCAAATTTCTATTTGCAATTACCGGATAAGGTTGATGGGCATGTCCAGGGGCCATTTGCCTTATGCTTGTTGGGAAGAGCAGGAAGGTTTTAAGTACAAGAACACATGGAGATTACGTTTTCCCCAGCTATTAAATAAAATTGCTTTTTCTTTAGAGGCCTTGGAGGATCTCCCTTGCGGTTCGATGAAGAGACTTTTGGGAACTTGCTTATCTGATATTCACAAACAGCAGGATATTGCGCTAGTCGCATAGCTGCTCCTATGTATGGGAAGTTAAAAACAGCGTATCAGTTAGAGTCTTACCTCTGCCATATAGAAAATTTTGCTCTCAGGAAAGCACTCACCTTAGTGAGATTTCAGATGATGCCATCTAAGGTCTTAGAGGGCCGCCTCAAAGGGATTCCCTATAACCAGAGGTTATGCGACTGTAACTAATGCATTGAAGATATAAAGCATTACCTTTTTGACTTTGTTTTAACAGCTGATATTTGCTACCAATTTAGGGGGCTGTTCTGTTTGGAGGTTCCTTGTTGGAATTTGGATCAAAAACTTGTATACTTATTAGCTAACCACAATTGTAAGGCGATGTACAGAGTGGCAAACTTTCTCCTTTTACTTGCAAAACGTAGTCAGTTAGTTACTAGGAATCTAGAAGGGGAATCCCCCCTTTATGTTTTATGTTGGGTTTTACATTAGACAACTGTTTGGGGCAAAGGATCATTTAAGAGCATATTTTCAAGTCTATTCTCTTATTCCTTGTTTTCTGCTGCCCAAACTGGAAATGTTGTTTTATCTGGAGTTACAATTTATGTAAACTTTCTTTAACTTATGTGGATTGACTGTGGCAGTATTACTTGTTGATTTACCCCTTTACATTCTGATGGTTTTATTATATTATATTACCATTATGATATTGTTATTGCTTACTATTATTGTATTTTTGCACCAACCGAGTGGTTGTGACAAATAAAGGATTATTACGACTACTACATTATAGTATATTGGTGAAAAACAATCTGCTCCTTTACATAGTATTTTTATTGTCTAAGAAAGATAGGAAGAATATAATCTATAGAATTTAGGATCAGTTTTTTATTATAGTAGTAATAGTGCTTTTAAGGTTCTGATCCATGGATCAAATTCCCATGTTTTACTAGTGGTTTGCAAAGCCAGCCCTTCCTTGCTGCCAAGACCTAGTTCATGCTCTAGTGATCTCTTGCCTTCACTACTGCAACTTCCTTCTTAATGGCCTTCCCTACTCACACCTTGCCCCTCTCACTTCAACACTCTGCTGCTAAAGTCATCTACCTTGCCCTCACTTTGATCATGTTCAGCCCCTCCTTGCTTGCCTCTATTAACTCCCTCAATCCAAATGCATTAAGTACAAGCTTCAAGACTCTTCATGGCCCTACTCTCCCTATCTTTCTGCGCTTTCTGCACTACATTCCCACCTGGGAGCTTTGCTCCTCTTCTTCCACCAACCTTACCCACCCCAGTGCCTCCTGTTTCTGGAAAGGTCTTCTCCCCTTCTCCTGTGCTGCCACCCATGCCTGGAACTCCCTTCCTTTTAATGCATTCAGTCTGCTTCCTCCTTCTTCCATCAGGCCTTCCCTAGCTACTCATTCCCACGGACTGCTCACTGATGTCCTTCACACAATGTCCTTTCTCCCCTGTAACAAAGCTAAGCATGTGAACATGCAACTTCTCAACTTCATGTATGTATCCCTGTCTGTCTGTCTCTCTCCTCTCCCTTGTCTCTCCTAGATTGTAACCCTCTCAAGATAGGGACTTGTCTCTAATTAGGATTGTACAGCATCAGATACATTGCTGGTGCTATATTATTGTTGTTGTTATTATTTAGTAAAATAATAATAATAAACAACAACATACTGGGGAAGCTTCCTGTTTTCAGCTGTTTACTCCCCTGCTTAGCAATATAGATCAGGATGGTGCTGCACAACTTCTTAAGGGAACACCTGAGCTGATACACTTTGAGGAAAGCAATGTATATAGATGCTTACATTGCTCTGCAAATTATCTTCCAGAAACCCTGTCGACTCCATGGCAGTGTTTATAGACCATATTTCTTGTTTTCCTCATTTTCCTGGCTATAACTTTTTTTCTAAACAAATGACATTGAAAAATAAACGTTTTCACTATTAATTTAAAGTTGCAGTTGGGTATTAGGAATATTCCAGTTTAAAACAAAAATAAATTCTAAACATGTTAACTACAGAAACAAACAATTAAATGAAAAATTAAATACTTATGTACACAATAGTCAAATGTATATAGTGTAGAAACTATACAGTATTTATTTATACTTGTATGACACCCTTCCCAAATCAGCACAGGGCAGCTTACAAATAATTTAAAAAACCTTAAAATACATAAACCCCAGTTCCCTTACCAGAGCCCTGCCCCTAAACCCCAACCCCCCAGGAGAAGTACCCTAAGAAGCCTGCTACGGGACTCATCTGGCGAGCAGATAAGGGGCAGAGCAGCCCCAGAAGTGCAACCCGGACTCCGCCTGAGACACCAAACGGCATGGACAAACTGTGTCATCTGGTCATGTCCGCTCAGGGAGGCTCCACTGTACCTGACCCCTGAGGGCAGCTGAAAGGAACTGGCAGGGGCACATAAAAGCCGTGACACCAGGGAGGAGGAGGAGCTGAGAAATGGGAAGAGAGGGCCACAGGAACTGAGCCCAACACCCTCTGCTACAGCTGCCACTGTCAGCATGACCCTGAGAGGGATCTGACTGGTGACTCGCAGGTCCCACCTCGGTCCCAAGTATGAGGGATGCACTTTCAAGTTAGGAAGGGGGCGGAAGAGGCCATACCATCCTCACCTGGGAGGCTTGGGTGTCTGTCCCGGTCTCTCCTCAGGGGTCTCTAAGCCCACAGTCCTCAGAGTAAAACCCCACCACAGCTCCCCAGAGTTGGGACCCTGGGGTCCAAACTGGTAAAGAACGCGGGCATTTTAAGCCCCACCTGTCCAAAAAAACACAAAAAAACATTGGCGGACAGGTAGGTGCTGCCTCCACCCTTAGCACAGCTGTGATGGATGTCGACCACTGGGCAAAACAGCTGGCTGACTCCCAAAAGTCTCAGGCCACTGAAATGCAGTGGCTGATCTAACAGATAGACAGCTAGAACCAGGCAGAGCAATTTCATTTGCTGCAGGAACTCATGACTGCACAAGTTCAAGCCCAAACCCAGCTGGTAACATAGTTGATTAACCTTTTTGCCCCAGAAATATATACCACCACAGCCAGTGCCAACGAGAGAGATGCTGGGGCACAAGCTTGGGTAGTGTTGGTGAAGCTGAATAAGATGGTTCCTGAGAACGATCCAGAGGCCTTCCTGCGAACTTTTGAGAGGGTGGCTACCTCTGCCCAATGGCCAGCAGGCCAATGGTCCATCGTCCTCACTCCATGTCTCACTGGGCTGGGTCAGGCAATTTACAGTGGCCAAGGTGGAATTGCACCCGATGGCGGAGGCCTGGCAAGAAATCCATCGATACTGGAGTTGTTACTCATGGAACAGATCACCCACATTCTCCCACCAGTGGGACGGACCGGGGTGATACAAAACAAACCCACAATGTGGGAAGACACTATCACCTGCATAGAAAATGTCAAGGTAGTGAATTACCAGGGGACATCCGCGGGACTGGCAGGCCGACATGGGAGACAAATGGAACCCAGTCAAGGCAGAGTGAGCCAGGTGGGAGTGGGCTGGGCTTAAGGACACTTGGACCCACCCACAGGGGATCAAGGAACCAGGCGGGCTGATGTGTGGAGCCTGCATAAGTTGAGGACTGTAGAGGTTCGGACACTTAAGACTCAGGGTTTGAGGGACCAGACCAAACCTGAAAGACTTCGCAGCCCAAGGCGCAGAAGGTGGAATGGCCCCACACAGGAAACGGGGGCCAGACTAACCCCAGATCTGCATGGTACCTCTGTGGACAACTGGGGCATTGGAAAAAGGATTGTCCCCTTATGGACTGTATGTACGCAGACACGTGGGTGGGTGAAGTACCCACACCCCACGAATCGGGGATCCAGATGCTATTACCTGCCAGGGTAGAAGACTGGCAGTACCCTGCACTTACGGATACTGGGTGCAGTCAGTTGCTGCTGTGAATGGGTGTAGAAGGCTTCTGAACTGATACTGAAACCAGTATCTGGACCCTATCTATTGATTGGGTGTGTCTACGGTGATATTCTACGTGCAGGACAGAAGTGACTCTAAGCAGGGGAAACTGCCTTAATGGAAGTGGGCATGGTTCCTAATCTAGCTCATCCAATTATCGTGGGCAGATATTGAAGATTTCTGCCAGCGCTGCTACATCCCCTGGAGTCCCTAGGGGAAACCAATGAAAGGGACGAGGAATGGCTGTGGACCAATGAGTTTGACCTGATCACAGCACAATTCAATGACCCTACGTTCTGTAATGCTTATGACCAGATAAGGACAATCAACAAATGGTGGGTTGACTAAAATCCCAAACGCTGGCCATTCTTTGAATTAGATAAGGATCACTTGTACTGAGTGAAAAAGGTGGCCACAATGGGGAGGAAAGAAAACAGTTAGTAGCCCCTAGGGAAGTTAGGGGAGAGATCCTCCAAGTGGCTCATGAGGTTCCCTGCACGAGCCACCTCAGCCCTCAAAAAACCCAGGAAACTTGGGGACCAAAGCATTTTATTGGCCGGGGATTTGGGAAGCAGTCCAATGGTGTTGCCTGTCTTCCCTGAGTGTCAAACGCTTAAATCTACACAAGCCACCCCCAGCTCCCTTGATACCCCACCCCTACCCATCGTAGGCCTACCCAGTTGTCTAAAAACGCCCTACTTTTATGACCCTTGAATGAAAAGATAAAGATTAATTGGAACAAAATAATCAGGAGACTAGCTTGAAAAGAACAGTTGATGACTCAGAATCAAACTAACTAGTCAAAATAATCACACAAATAGATGCTAGGGAAGGAATCATGACATCATAACAAAGATCTTTAAAATAAGTCTGAACTGACATGAAGTCAAAAATCTCAGTACAGATGTTTTACCTATATAGTACCACAAAACTAATTCAGTATTTATGATGGGATTTTAATAAATCACTTAATGGATTTAAGAACACAAATCTCACTGAATTTTAAAGTCCTGTGCTCTTCTAAAATCATGTGTACACTTTTGAAAATATTCTTGTCAAACATATATTAGGGCTCACAAGTTTGTAGAACTTGGAGTCCATACATTTCTAGTTATCATTTTGGGTTACCTTAAGTATAATTCTGATCAAAGCTGCAATTGTTACCAGCTTCTAGTTGCACATTCCCACTCAGCTCTGCTCCACCTGAAGTTCACAGTAATGCATCACTAAACTGCCTTCCCATTGGCCTTCCTCCTTATAATCAACTCAAATACTTCCTTCCCACCAGCTGCCATAGCTACCCAACATCACTTTCAACAGGTAACTGCCACTTTCAGATTAGTCTAGCTAAATTTTCAAGTTTCTTCAAGAATAAAGATTAAACTTTTAAATCCGACACTGAATTATTTTTATCACAATGCATTAAAACAAATTTATCTTCATTTATGCTGCAATTATCTCTTAGGGCTGTTAATTTGTTGGAAATGAAGCTATTGTTTAATTGCTCCTATTAATCGGGCAATTTAAATAACTGCAATAAACAGTTACCTTCAGGATGGAACAAAGTCAAGGCTGCTAATATTAATTTTAGAATTGAGGAAAATTACCATACAGCCAAATACACAAAATATCAAACCAGAATTATCATCACCTTCCATGAAATATGAACTACATGGAATAGAGAAGTGTTAATGCTGTTTATATATTTTTTAATCTAGTATTTAGATGCAGTTTTCAAATGTTCTGTTTACAAAAGGATCACAAACTTTTCAATCAGCTTCTATCACCTGACAGAATCACTTTATTCATTCTCTGAGTAAGGATTAACAGCATGGTTCCCAAATTTTTGTAGAGGTGACCCCCATTTTGAGACTTTATTATAATTCTGTAACCTCAGACATCAAAGGCGCACAAAGCATATTGACTCTATTTGCACCCACAGTTTGTGAACTTCTGGATATACATGTGCCCACACCAGACAATAAGCTTGCACTTGGTCAGAGGTAAATAATATTACTCATGGAATAAACAACAACAATAATAATTTAAAGAACAACAAAAGAAGAGAATCTGCATCCCTGAGTGGGTTTTTTTTTTCCTGTCAGTGAGAAATACCAGAGGTCTTTTTCCAACGTCCTATTTCTTTTAGTTTTGCTGACAGAAGGTTTATTTTTCTTGTATTCATTTTTCTTCTTCCCTTATGTCACAGTAATTGCTTACTGATTCCTAGTTCAGTTCATGTTGGTTGGTTGGACAGATATTTTCTGGTTCTACTGCCAGTCTACTAAATTAGTAACTTACATGCAGTTTACAATCCCACAAAAGCTAAGCATTTTGTGTACATACATAAATGCAGGAGAACTTCACCATGAAGCATAATTAGTCTGCCTCAGTCTGCTTCCAGAATGACCTTTAGCAGCAAGACTTTTATTTACTTATTTGGATTTCTACCCCCACCCTATCCCCGAAGGCGCAGGGCACCTTACTTAAAAATACTGCATAAAAGTAAAACCAATAAAACAATAAGACACCCACCCACCCTACTCCACCCCAAACCAAAAATCTACCCCTACCTGGTCAAATAAATATAACTTATACTACCTTCGGAAGATGTACAAGATAGGGCTCAGACGACCCTCCAAGGGAAGCGAGTTCCAAAACTGTGGAGCAGTCACTGAGAACACCTCTCTGCAAGCCTGAGTCATACAGACCTGGGCCAATAATGCAATTTGCAAGTGTGCGCTTGCTCTCAGCTGATGTTATGGGTTGTGAGGGGACATAAGGAGGAAGGTGGTGCTTTAGATATGTATGGCCCAGGCAATTTAGGGCATTATAGTTCAAAATCAGCACCTTGAATTGTGCCTGGAACGCTATTGGCAGCCAGGGCAGACTATTAAGCATTAGTGTAATCTGCTCCAGCACCCACCCCCATGAAGAGGTGAACCACTGCACTGACACCGTATGAACTGTTACTTGCCCATCTGCAATTTAGTTAACAGACAGACTGCCAATTCATTTCATATGCAGTACACTCCAAACAAATACTAACAACTTCCAATCATTTAGAGAAGCCTTAGAACCATAGAAAAGAGCTGAAAGGGTCGTAAGGGGTGATCTAGTCCAACTCCCTGCTTGGATGTAGGATGACTACAGCTACAACATCCCCAACAGATGCCTGTCCAGCCTCTTTCTGAAAACCTCCAGTGACAGAGAGCCTACAACCATCATCATCCCCAGGCAACCTCTTTCACCTCACAGCTCTTGCCATTATGAAGTTTATCCGGATATTTAGCCAAACTCTACCTTCCTGTTGCTTGAGCCCATTATTTCTAGTCCTGCCCTCTGAAGCAATGCTGTACAGTTTCTTGCCACCTTCTTGGTGGCAGCCCTTTAGCTATTTGAACACTGCTACTATGTCTCCCGCAAGTCTACTCTTTGCCAGGCTAAAAATACCCAGTTCTCTCAACCTTTCCTCATAAGACTTGCTTTCCAGATCCTTTATCATCTTTGTTGTCCTCCTCTGAACCTGCTCCAATTTGTCAATGTCCATCTTAAAATGTGGCACCCAAAACTGGACACAATAGGAACACAAGAAGTGCCATACTGGATCAAACCAATGGGTCCATCGAGCCCAGTATCCTGTCTCCGACAGAGGCCATTTTCATTAACTTTTGAGAAATACCCAACAGGTCATAACGAAGTGATCTATTCCCTGCTATCCTCTCCCAGCTACTGACAGTCAGAGGTTACATTCCCCAAACTACTAGCTAATATCCATTAAGAATTTCCTCCAATTAACTCCTTGAATTTCCTCCATTAAGAATATCCTCCAAGAACTGATTCAATTCTTTTTCAAAACCAGCAATGCTACTAGCCCTGATCACCTCCTCTGGTAACACCCCCGGCGGGGATCAAGTTAATTGCGTGTTCAGTGAGAAAAATACTTTTCGTTTTAAATCTGCTGCCAGTTCATGGAGTGCCCCCTAGTTTGAATACTAATTGAGAGGGTGAACAACAACTTCCTGTTTACTTGTTCCACTACACATGATTTTATATAAACTTATATCCCCTTGGACATCTCTTCTCCAAGCTTAACAGCCCTAACCTTTCCTCATACATAAGTAATTAAATACCCTTGATCATTTTTGTCACCCTTCTCTGCACCTTTTCCAGTTCTACTATATCTTTTTTGAGATGAGGCGACTAGAAATGAACACAATATTCAAGGTGTGGTCACACCACAGATTTATATAAAATAAGAAAAGATATAAAAATTATGATATTTCCTGTTTTACGCTCGATTCCTTTCCAAATATAATTCCTAGCATTCTGTTTGCCTTTTTGACCACTGCAGCACACAGAGTTGAGGATTACAATGAATTGTCCTTCCAGGTTTTAACTAGGACTGAAACTTGATCTCAATCATGGTTCTCAACTCATTTTTAACAAGAATTGATAATCAAGAAAACCCCCATTTCTCAACACTTTCTTGGTCAAGGGCGGGCCGGAAGGCCTGGGGCGAAGCCAGAGGGACGGTAGGCAGAGCCAGAGGGACGGTAGGCCAGTGGCATGGCATAACCTAGCAGCAAGGAGTTCCTAGGGTTAACATCGGATGGAAGAAAACACAGTCTACATGCACATCAAGCTTAAAATAAATAATTTGTAAACCCAAAACACAGGGAAAACTCAAAACACACAAAACACTGGCATAACCCAGCAGCAAGGAGTTCCAAGGGTTGATGGAAGAAAACACAGTCTACATGCACATCAAGCTTAAAATAAATACTTTATAAACCAAAAACACAGGGACCCATCCTTGTAACGCACCCCAGCCACAGCCTGAGCGACTGGGGTGCTTTACCATGCACATCCCATTTCCAGCATTTTGAACACAACTGAAACCGCATGACTTGCAGTGACATCTCTCTCAGGATTTCCAAACCTCCATTTTACCACACAGTCCCCCCTGCACTAACCCACTAGCCCCCACTCCCCTCCCCGAGAACCCAGGAGTCCTGGCTCCCAGCACCCCCTGCTCTAACCCACTAGCCCCCACTCCCCTCCCAGTGAACCCAGGAGTCTGGGCTCCCAGCCCCCCGGCTCTAACCTACTAGCCCCTCACTCCTCTCCCAGGGAACCCAGGAGTCCTGACCCATCCCCCTGCTCTAACCCACTAGCTCCCCACTCCCCTCCCAGGAGTTCTGGCTTCCACCCACCCATTCCCCTGCTCTAACCCACTAGCCCACCACTTCTCTCCCAGGGAAACCAGGAATCCTGGCTCCCACCCACCCATTTGGGTGGGAGCCAGGACTCCTGGGTTCCCTGGAGCATCCCCCTGCTCTAACTCACTAGCCCCCCACTCCTCCCCCAGGGAACCCAGGAGTCCTCGCTCCCACCTATGCATCCCCCTGCTCTAACCCACTAGTCCCCCACTCCCCTCCCAGGGAACCCAGGAGCCTTGGCTTCCAGCCCCACTACTCTAACCCACCCCCACCGTGTGCCCACACTCGCCCCCCATGTACCCCCCTGCTCCCCCCTCCCCTGTGTGCCNGCCCCCCATGTACTCCCCTCCCCCCGTGTGCCCACATTCCCCCCACCCCGGGCCCCAGAATTTACTTACCCCCCTCCTCGTCCTCAGCGCCACCGCCTGCATCCAGGGAGGGACTAGGACTAGGGAGAAGGAAGGAAGGGACTCAGGGAGGCAAAGAGCTGGATGCAGTTCTCAGAGAACTGCATCCAGCTCTTTGCCTCCGCGAGTCCCTTCCTCCTTCCCTGCTGGAATCCAGCAGGGAGGGAGGAAGGGACTTGGGGAGGCCAAGACCTGCACGTGCATCAGCAGCTCCCAGTCCCCTGCACAGGCTGGGACCCAGCCTGTGTAGGGGGCTGGGAGCTGCTGACACACACGCAGCTCTTAGTTCATACAGGGGGCACTTCTATTGGGCGCCCCCGTATGAATTTTCCCTCTGCCCGGCCCCTGCAATGCAAGAGTGCCCCCTGCGGCACTCTTACATTGCAGGGTCCCTTTATGCGAAATGGCCGCCCACTCCGCATAAAGGGAGAACGGCTTCCTTTTGACCCTGAAGGCTTCTTTAGGAAGCCTTCAGGGAGGTGGGGGTGACTCTTGAGTCACCGGCTGTGTGCGTGCGCGCACACACAGCCGGTGAGAATGTGCGGAGCCACCTCGAAGAACCTTGTTTAGCAAGACAGAAACCTTCAGAAGGTCTCTGCCTTGCTAAACAAGGTTCTTCGAGGTGGCTCCGCACATTCAGCGCAATGCCGACCTTGGCCAGTGGGATTTGGGGGTTTGGGTTTTTTTGTTTATTTTTTTTAAAGCAGCAGCTGCCACCAGCCGGGGAAGCCCTGAAGGGCCAGGAGGGGCATTGCTCCTCCTGCCCTAAAGGGCCCACTGCCTCTGCTTCAAGAGAAGGTCTGGATGGGTTGGAAGTGGAAGTCAATGTCTTGAGATGCTGCATAGCGTGTGGAACCAAGGCTATCTGGGCCAGTACTGGGCTATGAGAATCATGTGCACTTCAGCCCTCCGTGCCTTATAGATCACCTTTTTCAGGAGAGGAACAGGCGGGTAGACATACAAGAAGTCCTGGCTCCATGGGATGGCTAAGGAATCTGATGGCTTGCAAACAGGCAGAGCAAACAGGGGAGTTTGCCAGGGAGTACTGCTGTGAGCAGGACCAAGAGAGGGTAAATGGAGGGTTTGTTTGGGTGAAGGGTCTGTGTGGGCTTGTTGTCAGACAGGCCGCGTGCTCTGGGGTGACTAGAGTGCTGAGAGCTGAGTGTTGCTTGACCTAGGCTTAACAAGGAGGAGGAGCTAGCTGAGTGCCAAGTGTTGCTTAATGAGGGGAAGGAGCTAACTCCTGGTGACTCAGAGGCCAGGCCTCCAGAGTTCAGAAGGGGAGCAGACAACAAGCGACCCAGGAGTGGAGCGGCCCAGGAGCTAGTGAACAGGCAGAGCAAACGGGAGTTTGCCAGGGAGTTCACCGTGGGGAGGAGCCGTGGGTGGGACACCTTGGTGAGGTGAGTGTACTTGTGTAAGACAGTTAACTCACATCCCATCGTACATAATCGCATAACTAGTGCTCTAACGATCCCTCTAAATAAGACGCAGACAGCAGTCCAGCAGTGGGATGGGGGTTATCCAATCTTTTGCACTGAGTGTCACATGGATGACTATCTTCCTGTTGGAGAGAGGTTGTATGTATGCACCCGGTGCAAAGAGCTCCTAGCTCTCAAATATGTACGGTCTCTGGAGGTTAGAGTGGCAGAGCTGGAGGACTTGAGGCAGACAGAGAGGTTTACTGAGGAGTCCTTCAGGGACATAGTAGAACGGGCCCTCCTCCACTCTGGCAGCCCCTGTGCTGCTTTGGAGGGGCAAGGTCTCCAGGATCAGACTGGAATGGTGGGAAGTGATCCTGTAGCTGGGACCTGCATTCCAGGCGATGTGTTATCCTCTCGCACTGAGGATATTTCTCCAGAGGTGTGTGCCCAGAGAGGTGGGAATAGGACAGATGTGGTAGTTGGGGTTTCGATTATTAGGAATGTAGACAGCTGGGTAGCTGGTGGCCATGAGGATCACATGGTAACTTGCCTGCCTGGTGCGACGGTTGCAGACCTCACACAACACATAGACAGAATCCTAGGGCGTGCTGGGGAGGATCCTGTTGTCGTGGTCCATGTGGGCACCAATGGCATAGGTAGATGTAAGAGGGAGGTTCTGGAAGCCAAATTTAGGCAGCTAGGTAGTCGACTGAAGTCCAGAACCTCCAGGGTAGCATTCTCGGAAGTGCTCACTGTTCCACGCGCAGGACCCCAGAGGCAGGCCGAGCTTCAGAGACTCAATGCGTGGATGAGACACTGGTGCAAGGAGGAAGGCTTTAGATTTATTAGGAACTGGGGAGCCTTCTATGGAAAGGAGAGCCTATACAAACGGGATGGGCTCCACCTTAACCAGAATGGAACCCGACTGCTGGTGCTAAAAATTAAAAATGTGATAGAGGAGTCTTTGAACTTGAACCTGGGGGAAAGCTGACAGGCACTGCAGAGTGCAAGGTTCAGGCTGTGGCATCTCCAAAGGATGTTATTTTAGAGGAAGTAGAGTATCTTAAGACTAAGGATAAGATAAATGGCAAGGGATTTGAGGTGGAACACGGGGGAGAACAGATAATGATTCCGGAGTACCTGTTTCAGTTACCTATAATGTGCCCATTAAGGAGAAGAATAAAAAGAATACATTTAAGTGTCTATATGCTACTAGAAATCTAAAAAGTAAGATGAGAGAATTAGAATTTATAGTGCTAAATGAAGATCTAGACATTATAGGCATCACAGAGATCTGGTGGGATGAGGATAACCAATGGGACACTAATACCAGGGTACAGGACATATCGAAAGGCTAGATCGTGTTGGTGGTGGGGTGGCTCTGTATGTTAAGGACAGAATTGAGGCAAGTAGAATAAAATTTTTACAGGATGCGAACTGTTCCCTCGAATCCCTATGGATTGAGATTCCAGGTATCAAGCAGAAGAGTATAGCAGTGGGGCTATACTATCGCCCCCCTGACCAGAATAGAGAGACTCGTGTTGTAATGCTAACAGAGATTAAACAGGCTACTAAAACTGGCAACGTAATAATAATGGGTGACTTCAACTACCCCAATATTGACTGGATGAATGCCTCCTCGGGACGGGATGCGGAGGCAAAATTTCTGGATGCCATAAATGACTGCTTTTTAGAGCCATTGGTTCCGGAACCAACGAGGGGAGGAGTTACTTTAGATCTAGTCCTAAGTGGCACACAGAAACTAGTGCAAGGAGTAACTACGTCCGAGTCACTAGGCAAAGCGATCATAATATAATCAAATTTGACATAGTTGCTGGAGGGAGAAAGTTAATTTAAAGTACAGCACTGGCTTTTAACTTTTAAAAGGGAGACTATGCCAAAATGAGGAAGCTAGTTAGAAAGAAACTAAAAGGCACAGTTGAAAGGACTACGTGTTTGCGAGAGGCATGGAGGCTGTTGAAAAGCACCATCTTGGAAGCCTAGATTACATGCATCCCACAAGTTAAAAAAGGTAGCAGGAGGGCTAAACGTCTACCACTGTGGCTAAATGGCAACACAAAGGAGGCTATTAGAGCCAAAAAGGCATCCTTTAAGAAATGGAAAGCTAGTCCCAATGAGGAAAATACAAAGGAGCATAAACACTTGCAACGTAACTATAAGGTGCTAATAAGGCAGGCCAAGAAAGAATTTGAAAGGAGACTTGCTAAAGAGGCAAAAACAAATAATAAAACCTTTTTCAAGTATATCAGAGGCAAGAAGCCTGCTAGAGAGTAAGTTGGGACATTAGATGACCAGGGAGTAAAAGGGGCACTCAGGGAGGACATGGATGTTGCAGAGAAGCTAAACGAGTTCTTTGCTTCGGTCTTCACTGCAGAGGATGTTGGGGAGATACCCACGCCGGAACCCTACTTTGTAGGAGATGAATTGGAGGAACTGTCACAAATCAGCGTGACCCTGGAGGAGATTCTAGAGTAAATTGATAAGCTTAATACGAACAAATCACCAGGGCCAGATGGTATTCACCCCAGAGTTACTACTAGTAGTAATTTGTAACCTAACATTGGCATCTGGCACTGTACTTGAGGACTGAAGGGTGGCAAATGTAACCCCAATATTTAAAAAGGAATCCAGAGGTGATCCTGGAAACAACAGACCGGTAAGTTTGACGTCTGTGCCGGGCAAAATGGTGGAAACTATCATTAAGAACAGAATCACTGGGCATATTGATAAACATTAGGCACGGGAAAACCGGTAAATCCGGAATCCGATAATGCCGGTACCGGGCGTACCGGCATTATCGGATTCGACCCGGTAAATCTGGTCCGGTTACCGGATTCCGGGTACCGGATTTTTTTACATTGCAGCCATTTAAAAATGGCTGCAATGTAAAAAACCCCACCAAAAAAGTAAAAAAACACAAACCCTCCCCGAGTCCAGGCTGCACGGGTGGAAGCGGGGACACCCCCCACCCACCCTGCCCAGCCTGG
>QEPC01007842.1:333703-364363 GCA_003113815.1 Sphenodon punctatus | reverse complement strand
TTTTTACTCGAAGTCCCTGCTTGTGTGGGCTCTGGGCCCCTGCCGTGTCGGCGGCGGCGACCCAGGCCCCGCACCAGCAGGTACTAAGGTGATCCCTGGGATGGGGAGTGGTTTAACACACACCCCACCCCAGGGATCACCCTACCCCCCCCACCCAGGGCGGTACGGAGGCTTCAACGCTGGCTGGTTTCAGCGCTTTACTAGGCCTTCCAGAAGTTCTCCAAAATAGCAAAATACTGGCAGTATCGGATACCGGGGGAACCAAAATTCCCACCCCTAATTAGCAGCTATTAGCCAGATAGGATTGGGGAACAAAACTCTTTACTGTCAGGAGTTTCGGGATGACCCATAGGGAATGGATAGCATGGTGACCAGTTGGGTACTTCTCCCAGGTCCCCGTGACTGGTCACTGTCAGAGGCAGGATGCGGGGCTCGATGGACCGTTGGTCTGACCCAGTATGGCACTTCTTATGTTCTTATGAGACAAGAGTTCAGGTCTCTTCCTGCTCTGCTGCAAAAAACAGGAATCTTGGCATTGCAGGCCATAGCAAACAGTGATGTTGCACACATCTCTGAGAAGTGGGGTTGCTTGTTCATAGACCTGTTGTGTAGGCTCCACTCATGTTTCTCCTCTCTCTGATGACCGAGGCCATCCACTATTGTGTTGTCTTGTCCTGTAAAGCGAATGCCCATTATGTGCACTTGATGTAAGCACCACACCCAAAAATCTTCTGCCTCTCTCTAGAGCCAAGAAGAACAGACTCCCCCTTTCTTGTTGATGTGCCACATTGCTGTGGAACAGTCCATGATGACCTGCATGACGGATCCTCTTACAAGGGGAAGAAAGGCCTTGAGGGCCTGCTTGACTGCCCTGAGTTCCAGAATGTTGATGTGCAATAGGGCTTCCTCATCTGTCCACAGTCCTTGAGCTACAAGGTCCTCCACATGCCCTCCTCACATAGACAGTGAAGCGTCTGTGGTTACTGTGATGCTAGGTTGTGGGAATTCAAAGGCATGTCTTGAAAAAGGTGTTGAGGTTTCGTCCACCAATGCAGGGACTGGAGAACATGGGCCAGTACAAGAAGTGACTTGGTTAATGGGTGGACCACAGGTGAGTAAACCTCCTTCAGCCATTGATGGAGCAGTCTCATGCACGATCTTGCCATAGGAGTGACTGATGTGGTGGATGCAAAGAGACCCTGCAGACAGAGGAAGGACCTCACTGGGTGCAGCCTGTGCTAATGAAGGCTTTGAATCATGGACTAAATGTCTTTGAACCGTTCCTTTGGGAGAAAAGCTCATTCCCTGGCAGTGTCTATGAGACAATGACTATGAATTGTAGGGACCTTGATGGGGTTAGATGGGACTTGTCCCAGTTTACGATGAAGAACAGTTCTTACAGCTGTGATAGCGTGGTATCTACAACTGCTAGCAGGTGGTATTTGGTCTTTGCCACCACCAGCCAATCACTGAGATAGGGAATGATATTGAGCCCTTTTCTGCATAGATTGGCAACTACGACGGTGGCGCACTTCGTAAACACACTCTGCACCACTGCCAGTCCAAAAGGCAGGATGGCATACTGGAAGTGTCTGTTCCCTACAACAAAATGCAAACACTTTCTGTGAGAGGGTTTAATTGCAATATGGAAATAATCAGCTTTAAGGTCGCAGGATGCTAGCCAGTCTCCTCTCTCTAAAGCTGGCAGAATGTTCTGGATCATGGTCATGCAAAATTTAACTTTCCTAATATATTTATTCAGCTGTCTCAGATCGATCATGGGTCAGAGGCCACTTGCCCATGTTACCAGTGTGGGCGAGTCTCCTGTCGGGGAATCTCCTGGCCAGGAAACTTACGCCAAGCTCCATACTTGGGTGCAGGGCTGAAAGCATCATCACCTACGTCTAGCAGGTTTTTTCCTATGAACATCAGGGCTGGAGACAGCTGGTGATACCTTCAGCCCTGTGTCCACATGCGGAGCTCGAGCGTAAGTTTCATGCCCAGGAGATTCCCCGCCAGGAGACTCGGCGACCCCGGTAACATGGGCAAGTGGCCTTAGTCCTTCACCTTTTTTAGTCACCAGGAAATACCCAGAGTAAAATCCCCTGTTGTGTTCCTCCTGTGTCTTGTGAGGGGTATCCTTAAAGAGGGATGGGGGATTGGGAGAAGGGGAAGACTCAAATTGAACTGCATAACCATGGAGTACAATTTCTCAGGAAACTGCTGAAACAAGAGTGTTCCCAATGGCCTGAGGAGCAGGAAGGGTATCCCATAAGCGAGAATCGCAAAGATTCTTGAAGGACCATCTCTATGTCCCAGGCCAAACAGGATGAACAATGTTTCTGTACTTCTAACCATCTTTGTGTGGTGAAGGTAGTAGAGAAGTGCTCAACAAATGTCCAGCTTATGGAGCTCTACGAACATTCAGCTTATGGAATGTCAAGTTTATGGTCCAGCTCAGAGGAGTGAGGTGGCAGGAAAAAAGCCAGTGATGCGATCAACTGGCAGACATGAAACTCCAAGAGCACTTTCGGAAAAAATGCCGGGTGTGGCTTGGTTGTCCGTTTTTTCTGAAGGGTTGATTCAGACGCTCACTCAGTGAGGGCCCCATTTCCAAGTTGGGATCTGAATGTGGTTATGCAGGCCCTTATGTGGGAACCTTTTAAGCTGATGGCCTTGATTCTCATCAGTCTTTTATTTAAAGACAACGTTCTTGGTAGCCATTAAGTCCACCAGGAGGGTGAGTGAATTTCAGGCCCTCTCCTGCCGAGCGCCCCTACATCAGGTTTCACACTGGGCCCACTGCATCAGGTTTCACTACCTACCCACAGTGGGCTCACTGTATCAGGTTTGGTGCCCAAGGCACTATCAGTGCTGTAGGTGATGGTACCAATGAAATCACAGTAGGCAGGTGCCAAAACAATTGAATCATCGAGCGCTCTATCAGAGACATTAGTAGATATTCCATCTTTTAAATCCATTTTTAATAGCAATGTTAAGTTTGGGTGGCCTTGCCTACTACCCCACCTGCCTAGAAGTTCACCAGCTGCCACTGAATAGATAGAAGCAGAATTGGCCTCAGGAGACAATGAAGCCCAGCCCAACAGCACTGATTTGCCTTCACAAAACATTTCTTTCTTTTTCCTTTCATTTGATAATTTAGTACTAAGTTTTGTTGTTCAAGACAGCTACAAATCTGTAGTAAGATGCCCAGTTACAAAATTAGTTCAATAACCAGAACTATTCTAATAATAACTTGATTCTACATTTTTGCATTCATACACATGTAAGTGCCATAAACCAGCAATCTGCCAAAGTAAAATCATCATATAGTATTTAGTATAAATCTTGGAAAAAATATAAGGCCTCCTTGCACTTCAATCATTTGCTAACAGTTACAATAAGATTGTATTAAAAATTTAAACTACCCTACTTAATCCAATTTACCTTCAGAGGTCCATTTCTGGAGAATGAATCTGAATGATATAAATGTCGAACACTTGATCAGATTTATTGCACAAAAGAATATTTCTCTTGATACAAATCTGACGAGTGAAGGCTAATGGCTTTAGTTTTATTACTTTTTAAACACCTAATGGGAAAATTCAGACAATTTCACAAGACTAAGCTTCAGTGAGAATGACACGTTCACAAAATGACAGGCTCAAGCAAGAGCTATGAGATTTCTTTAATGATGACGACCAATTCAACACAGTGATTAAAGGATAGGCGAACACCAAATAATTATCTGTACAGTTGTTCACAAAGCAGATGAGTATGTATGACCACTTGCTAAACACAGAAACACTGATTCATCAAAGCACATCAGTATGTGCATAGCCTCAACTATACGAACAATCCTACTGACTTAAGCGAATCCTTTGTCCCATTGGGTCCAAAAAACAAAACCTTCCAGAACACATTTTCCTGAAAGAAAATTAGTCTTCAGTAACTCTTAAGAAAGCAACCAAACAATAAAAGAGCACTCATTTTTAATTTTACATATGAACCACCTTCCTCTCTGGGGAGAATTATACAACTGCAGTACCACGACCCCATGTTCAGTACTTTCTGAGTTACATTGTTTTAGGGTTTTTTGCTTTGATGTAGAATCATTGGGTTTTATGCCTATCTATATCTTTGGGTGTGCTCACATTTTAGCCTTGTAAATTGACATATATCTAGCCTGGGCAGCCATGACCATTCTTGTTAATTATTGGTTTGGTCTGGTGCTGTTGGAGAGTTTTTATTAAGGTTTATAAAATTGTAGCTTCACACAATCGCACTGGCAACACAGGACACACCAGCAGTTCTGTCCTATCCTATCATAATTATTCTGTCTGCTCCAATTATCTGTCAGGAATGTACCTCTCAATAGTGAAAGGATTGGCTGGCCCGAGCCAGCTTCAGTACACATCATAGCTTGTTCCTCTCCCCCCTTCTCTGCCTGAGAAAACAGGCTGGACTGTCCACTGGGAAAAATCTGGGAAGGAAGGGAGAGTGCATACTGGGGAGCTACTGTATACAACACTCATAGTCCAAAAGAAGCTTCCTGGTGCACAGTTTGGAGACTGTGGTTATGTAATAGGGAGGGAGGGGCTGCATATGGAGGTGGTGAGTGACTTGTTCTTTGATGTTGTGGGACATTAGGCAGGGAGGTGCAGGACAGTAGGGGCAGTGGCTGTATGTATCCAGCCAAGGAAGAGCACAGGAGATCTCTGTTGGATTCCCAGAGGGAGGTCCTGGTGGCATCTTCCACAGTGCGCTGTTCCTTGCCTGGGTACATATAGGCACTATCTCAACTTCAGAGAAACTATTTGAAAGTTTTAACAAGCTAGAAAGTTCCACAGAACCCAGTTGCTGCAGGGGAGCTCTCTCCAGCTCCCCTCTAAGGTGCAGGAAGCTGGGGGACACTGTTAATTTGGAGTGCTATACGGAGGGTCTGCAGCGGATGAAGCAGGAAGGATAGCGGTTAGAGTGATGGTGGTGTTGTTCTCGTACTGAAGTTGACAGATTGCAACAGAGTGTTTACATACCTATGCCACGGTGGTGCGGGCAGCAAAGGAGGCTTTCTTTGCTGCCCTCATTGCATCCGCTAAGTCACGTCCAGCTGGGGCTGGTCAGTCCAGCCTCCCTCCGCCTGGATCCAGAGTCATCAAATGCTTGCTGTGACTTGTTTGTGGACTTTTTTGCGGATAGAATCACTCAAATCCAGTACGGTTTCGATGCAGCACTTTTGACAGTAGGTGAACCAGAGGCAGATGAAGCCCAGTCTTGTCCTACTTTATGGAATCAATCTCAGTGCATGTCACCCTCTGATGCAGAGGATGTTCTGGGGGCTGTTCGAGCTACCCATTGTGAATTGGACCCATGCCCGTCCCCTGGCTGGTTAAGGTCAGATGGGCGACGTTGGGGCCGTTGCTGGCCAGAATAGTCAACACCTCTCTTAGGGAGGGCAGAGTGCCGGACTGCCTCAAGGAGGTGGTGGTGCGGCTGCTGCTCAAAAAACCATCACTTGTTGTTGATGCCTTGGTCAGCTATCGGCCAGTCTGTACACTTCCCTTTTAGGAAGGTTATTGAGTGGGTGGTGGCTCATCAGTTTCAGGAGTATCTGGACCGGATCAGTTTCCTAGATCCCTCGCAGTCTGGCTTTCGTCCAGGTTATGGCACCGTGACTGCACTTGCGGCCTTGGTCAACAACCTCTCCCATGAGTTGGACCAGGGTTGTTCACCGTGATAATCCTATTAGATTTCTCAGTTGAATGTGATACCATTGATCATGAGTAGGTGGTGACTCAGTTGCGGGACTGAGCCAGAGTGGGCGGGACTGTCCTTGAATGGTGCCGCTCTTTCCTGGCCGGAAGAATTCAGTGTGTGGTGCTGGGTGATTGTTCATCTTCTCCCCAGGGCCTCGCGTGTGGAGTCCAGCAAGGTTCCATCTTATCCCCTCTCTTGTTCAACGAGTATATGCAGCCTTTGGGAGAGGTTGTCAGAGGGTTTGGCCTAAGGTGTCATCAATATCCTGATGACACCCAACAGTACCTCTGTTTTTCATCAGACCCAGCAGTCTCAGTGATTACTCAGGGTTTGTCAGCTGTGGGAAACTGGATGAGGGCGAGCCACCTGAAGTTGAATCCCAACAAGACAGAGATGATGATTGTGGGGAAAGTGAGGGAATTGATGGCCCCCATCACTGATGGGGTCCATCCCCCTCTGGTATCTCCAGTCCGTAGTCTGGGGGTGCTCCTAGACCCACAGCTCTGCCTGGATGTCCAGCTGGCAGCTGTGGCAAAGGGCACATTTCACCAATTAAAACTGGTGCAACAGCATATGGTGTGAACCATATGTCTCAGACACGGACCTTGCCACTATCATCTATGCTTCTATTATCTCAAGACTGAATTACTCTACGTGGGGCTATCCTTGTGACAGCCCAGAGACTGCAGCTGGTGCAGAATGTGGCAGCACATCTCTTAGGGGGACAAGTAATCGCAAGCACATTACTCCAGTGCTCCGTTCTCTGCACTGACTGCCTATAGTCTTCTGGGTCCAATTCAAGGTGTTGGTCTTGACCAACACTGAACGGCCTGGGTCCCACTTATCTGCAGGACCACCTCATTCTCTGGGTCCTGGATCGGCCTCTGCAGTCAGCCAGGAGCACCGTCCTTAAGGTCCCCCGGGTTTCCCAGGTGTCAACTATGAGGAGGGCATTCTCGCTGGCCACTCCGCAGCTGTGGAACTCCCTCCCACCGCAGGTCCACCTGTACTTATACGTCCCCTCTTTCCATAGAAACTGTAAGATCTGGCTGTTCTGCTGTGCCTTTGGCGAGGGAGATGGGTTGGGTTAGGAATGGGACTTTCTCTGCCAGGGTTGTTTTAATGTTTGATGGTTTTATTGTTTTATCATTTTAATATGATAAAACAAACACAAACACAAAAAATCATTTTTAAAACATACAGAAATTAACAATACAACAAAACCAGTAAATTAAATTAAAATCCTGTTAGTTTCAAAAACGGTTAAGCTACCACATTTACCTGCAACATACATCAACTGAGTAGATAAACTCATGGCAAATGACTCGCATTGCATTACTGAGTAATTTCACTATTATTTGTGATTACATTACATATAAAAAACAATTTTATTATAAAAATTAAACGGATGTACTAATTCATTTGCCAAGAGTTAATCCACTCCGTTGATGTATGTTGCAGGTAAAAGTTGTAGCTTAACCGTTTTTGAAGCCAACAGGTTTTTTATTTAGTTAATATACAGTACACCAATTATCTATGCATAATTACTCCAGCATTAAGTACCAACATTGCTACTCCCTTCTTTCACCTGTCAGCACAAAAATTGTCCTAACTATGAAGCAAATCGGAAAGTTTTTTCTTTCAAAATATTTTTTGCTGCTGACAGCTGGGAGCCCTCAGATTTCAATTTACATCTATACAGTTACGCTATGAATCATCCAGAACTATAAATTTCCTGTATTTCTCATTAGCTACACTGTTGCATGGCTTCAACATAATCATACCTTTCCACAGTAAATTATTAGGCATAGGACAAGAAACTGTCTACTATGAAAAAATGGCATAAATAATGTGAACAGGTCAATTTTGCATATGATAAGCTGACTTACTTTGCTTCCAATTTTTTTTAAAACGCATCACACTAACAGAGCCCATCATTTAGAGTTAACATATTTTGCATAAAACTAGTAACAACTTGTCTCTTAATATTACTAAGTTATGTGCAAAAGTCCAACTTTCTATGAAAAATTGAATCCTATATCTGTTAATGCCACTCTTTGCAGATCACAGTCTTGTAGTTAGTTCCCTAGTAGATTATTTTAAACCAGATTTTTTTAAAAGTATTTTTAAAGAGTGAAATTATTTTCAGTCTAAAACTTAAGTTCTGGTAAAAATGAATTAATTCAAAAACTAAGTCCTCAACAGGGCTCTAGAGGATAACACTGTCTCATGAGTGTTTAAGTAGTGGCAAGTAAATCCACCAATCCTAGGGTTTGACACACTAAAACTGCTGAGAGCAAACATTTGGTATTAATACAAACAGAAACCTGTGAGGTATGAACTTCTCATTATTACAGCTCTACTTTAAACTGGTCTCATTTTTTATTATTTATTTATCTATAGTGCCAGCAGTGTATCCCCTTTCCCAGGGACAGCTTACAAAACCTTCCTAAATTATAACCAAACACATTTACACCAAGTAGTAAGACAAGTCAGCTGATCTCTTTGTAAGTAATAACAATGTCACACTAACTGGATGACAAAAGGGCACTATCCTACAAAAGTAGCCAAGACTCCACATCCTAGGAGACTGAATGAATGATGATCCTAATGCAGTGTATTAGGAATGGTTCAACAGGGCAAAGCATGACTGCCAAATGCCAATTTTAGAATCTGCATCAGAGAGCTCGGACTCAAACTCCAATCATAAGCGTTCAGATATTATTCTTCTCTTGTTCCAGAACACAGACAAAAAACCCAAATGATTAGCAAAACACGTTTGTCTCCCAAGATTTCAGTTACAATATATTAACTCTGGAGCTACTCTGGACTGGAGATTCAATTTTTCCCCCCTCACATCTTTACCATTTTAATATTTATTTGATGACCTACTTAAAAAACAACAACACAACACACCCACAGTTGTTCCTTTCTTCCCTAGCTGTGGCTGTGATCGAATTTTGAAGGTTTCAGTTTTCAAAGTTTTTAAACCTATTGCTATGGCAGCTGTGCCCCCTGGTGGGCACTCATTAACTGAAACACTCCTCAGGTTAACAGCCCATTCCCTCTGTTTTAAGGGACTGATTGAGGTTTTTTTTAAAAAGAAAAAAGAAAAGAAAAGAAAAGAAGCTAAATGCTTAATCTGGAGGAAAACAGATTAAATAATATCCATATGCACCAATATAAATTACATAACAACTATCTTCCTCGACACAGCACTAGTTGTAATTAAACTTTTCAGTTAGGAAAAGCTAACACACATTTGCAGTAGCCAGTCCATTTTTCCCCCCCAACACACACACACACACTTTGTAGCTCTTCTGGATTAAACAGATGCATTTCTGTGTGTGAATCTGAACACAGGCAAATATCTTTCACACTACCATTCTCTAAAGCTCACTATTGAATAGTCAAAATTTATCTACAGTAAACAGGTGTATAGTGGCAAATGAGCTATTATAGTATTTTCACATAGGAAATAGTAGTTCAGACTGTACAGTATAGGAAACGTTTGTCAAAAGTTTAATGAATCTAAACATTAGCTATATGATAGTCTTAAAGCTCCAGCTGCCAAACGCTCCAGCTCCCCCAAAATTTCCTGCAGTGCACTTATGATCAATAAAAATAGAAAATATTGTATTAATTTTATATTCAGAAAACAAAAATACTACTACTACTACTACTAAATATTCTCCTACATATTTAAGAACCACGTCTAGTATTGCGTTTACAAAAAGCCACAGAATACGATGGCAATTTCACACAAAATTCTACATAAGGGGTGGCCAAGCTGAGGCTTAACAGCTGCATGAGACCCTTGGGCAGTTTAACAGAAGCTCTCAGTCAGGGCTGATCCTGGGTCCCTCACTATCTTAATGGTTCTATGACATACAACACAGTTTCAGTAGCTGATTGAGCTGTTCCTCAGTATCAGCAAGCAGAAGTGTTGCAAAGTGCCCTTTTTTGGTGGGAAATCCCATTTTGAAGATTTCAAAGTAGTTCCCAGTCCCATAGTGTTCCAGACAAACATATCAAAAACAAAGGGGCATATCAGTGCTTTAGAATGGGGGGTGGTATCCAGGAACCCTGGTCCCAAACGTCCTATACAACTGAGATCCAGACACCCTTAGCCCCACAGGGAGTTGTCAGATCTTACACATTCCACAATTTTGTCACGAATGTCAGGATTTTAGAGGTTTAACTGTAATAATTGAGAGACTTGTGATAAAACAGTGGGGAATAAAATAGATAAGGCTTGTTACAAAGGCCTTTGTAAATTAGTACAACCTCCAAGGGCTGCACAAAAGTTGGGGACAGGTGAATTCAGGAAGTGACAGGTCCAGATCAAAGGATTTGTGCCATGGATCTATCTCCTATCCTTGTGTTCATGCCCTTATCTCTGCTCCCTTATCCTGAGCTAAGTTTTTCAGCATTTGGTGGAAGGATTGGATCCAGGAACTGAAAAGAAACCAAACAAAAACTAGCCACAGGCCCGGGCTTGAGCTTCCTCATCCATGTAATAATCTATTGTAGAAGAAATAGAAAATGAGTTAATCACAAGGACTGTATCATTCTCTATCTCTGCAATGCTTAGTATGTTACAGCACCACCATAACGTTGCCTCTAAGACACCAGTGTGTCACCAGCGGTGAGGAATCCCCTCTTGGCACCTGTCATTATGGGAAGGTGTTCAGGTAGGGATCACTTCTTGGAATACTGGTTCTCTGGGTGAGCTCTGCATTGCTTCAATGGCAGATCTGTTAGTGCTGGGGCCCACAAAGGTAATAGACTTATTGTGATGTGCTGTACGACATTGTATTGATATCACTGGATCATTATGATGTGACATGAGGTGCAGTACTTCATAGTAGCTTCCCCTTGCTATGCCATGAGGTAGTGAGGAGAGCGACTATGTCTGACCACGATGTGAACAATATTCTACCCATTCACTCTCCTCCAGCTATCCCACAAGCCTCTGAGGATTGCCTCTTGCTTGCTCTGAGGGGTGAAGCATGGAATAGCCTACACCATAGCACTAGTGTGCGTGTGTGAGAGCGCACTGGAATGTGCAAGAAAGCGCAACACATTAGCATGTGAGAGAATGAGCAACAAACACTGGTGCACATGTGTGCATATTTGTTCCAGGTTTGGGAGGGGTTGTGTATCAGGGTGGGAGGAGTAAGAAGTGACTGCGTGGTAGCTCTGTGTAAGTAGTTCATTTATATAAACTGGGGGTTTAGGGAGGAATGCATGGGGTGTCCCTCTTTCAGGTTGCCAAAACTTGTTTTCCCTAGCAGTCAGTACCACAGAGCACCAGTTCCAACAGTAAATTGTGGACCTGGATTCAAAGGTTGAGGGAATACTTATCAAGTGTACACATGATACAAAACTGGGAGAGGTAGCTAACACCTCGGAAGACAGAATTAGAACACCCAAAAATTGTGACAGGTTTGACTGGGATGAAATTAACAAAATGAATTTCAGCCAAGTTAAACGTAAAGTTTTGCATTTAGGGAAGAAAAATCAAATGCACAAGATGGGGAATACCTGGCTTGGTAACAGCTCATGTGAAAAAGATCTAGGGATGATGTTGATCACAAACTGAACATGCGTCAACAACGTGATGTGGCTACAAAATACACATTCACAAAGAGCAAATGCAGTTCTAGACTGCTTTAACAGAAGCACCGTCTCCAAATCAGTAGAAGTAATAATTCCACTTTATTCAGCACTGGTCAGACCTCACCTGGAATATTCTGTCCAGTTTTAGGAGCCTCATTTTAATTTATTTATATTTATTTTTTTAAATTATACCCAGCCCCTCCTGCTAGGCTAACAAATCAATCAATAAAAATACAATAAAATATATAAAAACATTAAACAACATATACAACATTAAAATGGGGAGAACAAAACCCAAAACACCCACCACCCTCACCCTTCTCCCTCGCCAAACACCTGAAGGAACAGCCAGGTCTTACAATTCCTATGGAAACCTGGGAGGTCTGGAGCCAGATGGGTCCCCACTGGGAGGGCGTTCCACAGGCGCAGTGCGGCCACTGAGAATGCCCTGTCGTGTGTGGCCCCTCAGGAGGGGGACCTCCAACAGGGCGCTCCCAGATGACCTCAGGGGCTGGTTCAGAACTCGGGGAGTGAGGCAATCTCACAAATAGGCAGGGCCCAGACCGTGTAAGGCTTTATAGGTCAAAACCAACACTTTGAATCAGGCCCGGAAGACAATTGGCAGCCAATGCAGAGATCGGAGCACTGGTGTAATGTGCTCACAGAGGCCCAGACCCACCAGGAGAAGGGCAGCCACATTCTGCACCAGCTGCAGCATCCGAGCCGTCACCATAGGTAGGCCCACGTAGAGCGCGTTACAGTAGTCTAGCCGAGAGCCAATAAAAGCATGGATGATCGTGGCCAGATCCGAAACCGAAACCAGCAGTCAAAGCCGCCGCACCAGCTGTAACTGGCGGAAGGCACTCCTCACCACAGCCTTTTGCTTTCCTGGCCATGGTTCTGTGATCATGATGGATCCATTATTGTATTTAACAGTTCCATGCCCACCTCATCCAATCTACTGGGTAATTTCACTACCATTGCTCCTCTCACACTGCTGCTACTGCTGCTGCGTCTGAGGCTGCTGCCTTGGTGGGGAGAAGGAAGAAGCTCCAACCCACTGCCTGAAGTGCCACTCCCACTCCCCCTGAAAAGACCAACTCCTGCCCCAATTCAAGCTCCTTCTGCCCCATCCCTATGCCCCAACTTCCCTCCCCCACAGGCAAGGATCAAAGGGGAAAGCCACTCACTCCTCGGGATGTAATTGTGTGGACAGGAAGAGAGGCGCACAAACGACTGCTGCAGTGAAGAGCCACAGCGAGGAGGAGGATAACTGGCATTGACATTTCTGCGAGGCAATACACATTTAAATTTCAGTGTGAATTTCTTTAACTTTTATAAAAAGTGCTTGTACACATTCCAGAGAGCGTTAAAGAAAACTCACATTAATGTCAGAGCTGGATTTTCCAGCCCTAACATCCGTGATGAAAATCTTGTTAACTGCAATGCTGGATGTGAAAGGGTGCCTGCACACATGACAAAATTCAGATTAGATTGAAATTAACACAAGAACGTGGGCAAGCCGCCTATGCCTTACGAGGAGAGGCTGAAGAAACTGGGTATGTTGAGCGAAGAGAAGATAAAGGAGAGATATGATAGTCTTCAAATACCTAAGACTGCCAACAATGAGATGGCAAGGAACCGTTCTTCATTGCTACAGAAGGTAAAGCTGGAAATAATGAGCTCAAGTTACAGGAAGGTGGATTTCAATTATATAGCAGGATAAACTTTCTAGCAGTAAGAGGTTTCAAGCAGGGGAATGGACTAGATGACCTTCAAGGTTCTTTCCAACTATTACTCTAAGGGTGCAATTTAACAGGCCGCGTACACAGCCCGCTGGCGTAATGCCCTGCCAAGCAGTGGGCACACATTTGGGCATGCGCGCCCCCCGCGCACAAGCTGCTCAGCACAATGGGGCACCCCTGCCAATACGACACATACACCCCAAGCTGACACCCCCCGCAGCCCAGGGGGATGGAGCAGGAGCTCGGAGGGAGGGTTTGTATCGACAGGGTTTGCTGCAAGGGGGTTTGCTGCATTGCGCCAAGTGGTTTGCTGCACGGGGGGCGGCACATGCACAAATGTGCACCAGCATAAGTTAACTGTACCTGGCATAGGCGCAGTTTATTATGGGGTGTTGGATTTCACTCTATGACTCCAGTCCTACAATAGGACAAGAGGATGCAGGTTAAAATGCTCGTTCCTTCAGGAATGTAACCAAGAAGGAGAAATGGGCAATATTATAACTGATGATTGACATCAATCTATGTATCAAGTTTTGTTTATCATTTGAAATGACAATTTGCAAAGAAGTACATGAACAGAGAAAATCATTCACAGTTGTCAAAATATCAGATTTACAATAAAAAACTGAAATCTTATATGACAAAGACATGCTAAAGACATTTTTTTTTAAAAAAACGATTGCTTAAAGTTTCTTGGCATTTATTCATTTAAATTTATATCTCACCCTTTCCCTAAGGCTAACAACAAAGTATATAAGATTTATGCACCTACAACCAATTAAAAATCCCCTGCACCAATCTTCCCACCCCTATCTCTGCCTGCAGAGATTTGGTCGAATAAAAAGTTCCGTTACATGCAAGATGGCACTCTCAGTTGACCTCAAGGGCCATGATGGGACATGTGGGAGGAGGTATTCTTTCAGCCATTTGATGCCCAGGCAGTTTAGGGCTTTAAACATCAAAATCAGCACCTTTTAATAATAAACAAAATTATAGCTCCCTAGGAGCGGGTATTGTGCGAGTGTTCCATTCACCCACGTGCTGCGAGTGCCAAACCTAGCACACGAACAGGGTTGTAGTGGAGGATTTGCCCTAAAGTGCAGCAGGGAGACAGGGAAGCCAGATGCTTCCACTTTCATCAGCTCCTCCTCACACATTTTATCAACTGAGGAAGCTCAGCTCTCTCTTGTGAGCCCTATGCAGTTATTTCAAGGCAGAGAGGGAGAGGTGAGGGGATCTAGCACAGAGAGAGAGAGAGAGAGAGAGAAATATCTCCCAAGCTCAAATTCAATCCAAGTTTATTTGCCTTTCAATTTGCACTCAAGCAAGTCCCACACTTGCTCTCCAACCACCCACTTCCTATCACAGCAAAGTAGCTACAACCTACTGCCTACTCCTCTCCAAACACACACCAACTCCTCCACAACCAAACAGACATCATGCCAACAAGTGGGTACAGACAAGCCAGCATTAGCCCACAGCGAGCTGCACGTTCCCTGAACCAACAAGAAAGGTGGCAAATTAGTATGGGGTGTGTGTGATCCTGACCCCCCTCATAGACAACCATGAAAACATCCACTTGTCTATTAACACCCTAATTCACAACTTGTCAGTCAGTTGCTCCAAGCAAATCCTCTGCATTGGTGGGTGACAGATTGAAACTGATCCAAACAAACAGGACAAGACTAAGCCTCCCTACCCCCAAACTCTGATGTCAAGCTAGTGGCTCCCCAAGCTGGGACAAATACAAGTGACTTTGTCTGCAAAGTAGGTGGCAAACTCAGCACAGCAGACAACAGAAGATTCAGACTCCAGGTGAAGACAACTTGGGCCGCGTTCCCACCTGCGGCAGCAGTGGGAGCAGCGGGAGGAGCGAGGGAAGACGTGGCAGTGCAGAGGAGCCGGCCGATGAGAAAAGAGCCAGTGCAAACAGGGATCTACCGCGGCTTCTCTCGCACGTGTCAGGGTGCAAAATCCTGCCCTGACATGCGCAAGAGAAGGCACGGCAGATCCTCGTTCGCACCAGCTCTTTTCCCAACCAGCTCCTCCTCACTGCCATGTTTTCCCTCGCCCCCCCCACTGCCGCCACCGCTGCTGCAGGTGGGAACGCAGCCTTGGACCACTTTTAGATGAGCGGCGCTCGATTGCTTATCGCCACTGCGTATATTTTGAAATGCCCGCATGATGTAATTTGACGAGACGGAAGTAGGTTATTATGCGCATATTACAGTGGTGGCACATTTTTAAAGTCTGTGAATTAAATAGCTCGATTGTGAGCTATTTAATTCAGACTTTAAAAATGCGCCACCACCATAATATGCGCATAATAACCCACTTCCATCTCGTCAAATTACATCATGCGGGCATTTCAAAATATGCGCAATGGCGATGCGCAATCGAGTGCCGCTCGTCTAAAAGCGGCCTTGGATTCAACTATCCACCACCCAGAACAGCTCTGCCGGACAAGACTTTGCAGATGCTATGACAGCAGAAAAGAAAGCTTTCTTCACCATCACCACAGTCATGGCATACTCCTGATAGTGAGTAAAGTTAATCGCTTGGGAACATCTGAAAGCTTTAGCAGAATCCTTCTGAACATTTGTAGGCATTGTTCACTGAAGATGAAACTAATCCTAAACAGTAATCAGCTCAGAGAAAGCCAACTTGTTCTGAAAAACAAGAAATGTAGGGAAGCTTCAGCAGGAATTCAGTGACTTAAATTCATAGACTCCTAAAATGTCAAGAGTTGTAAGGAATCTGAAGTGTCATCTAGACCAATCCTCCTGCCCCACCCCCCATACATGGAAACAAGAATCTTCTGTAAATACTGAAACATAAAATAGATGTCTCAATCTTATTTGTGGCTTTGAATTTTATTTGAGCTGTAGAAATCCAGAGATGCCACTGTTGTATGTATAAGAAGAACTATACCATTTAGTATTCTCATTAGTAATCCCCCAAAAATTTTTTCCAAAGGAGTTAACTACCCCCACACACATTTTGCTTCCATGTACTGCTGATTCAGTAACTTCCCATATTTTATGGAGCGTGTCTTATTGCAAGTCTAAATGGTCTCTTTAACCAGTGTGTTAGTTTTATTATGTCTATTCTCAACAGTATAAGGAAGGGGACAGGGAGGGAACTGCAAACAAGCAATCATTTTGCATTGCTACACTGCCCCCTAGTGACCACTTCCTAAATTACAAAACACCTTTTCCCCTAATAAATACCAATTAATGTTTTTAAAACTTAATATTTCTTGACCTTATAACAAAGTCAAGAAAATAACCCAGTTATCCAGGTAACTTTTCCACCGAACTCTGGTGGCAATTCCATTCAACTCATAAATAAAAAACACAATATAGTATTTATTTACACATATCTGAGGAAGAATCAGATATGGGATGTTGAGGGTCATCTAGTCCAACCCTCTGCTTAGATGCAGGATAACTACAGCTACAGCATCCCTGACAGATGGTTGTCTAGACACTTTTTCAACACCTCCAGCAACCAATAGCCTACAACCTCCCTAGGCAACTTGTGTTAGGGTAGGGAGGGGATTGAGGGGAAGGAACCACGGATGCCACCTCAAGGTGCACCCTACAATCACCTCCACTTGTACGCTACAGGGTCTCACAAGAGAAACTCTGAGAAAACAACCCCTCAGGATCGAAGTTGGCCCATAGATCCTCCGAAGAGGCGAAGCCGTGTCATCATTGGGGTAGGGGAGGAACGCAACCTCATGTGAGACCCCTTCCTTTCACCACACCTTGTATAGCCCACACCCTTCCGCTACTTTGTGCAAGAAAAGGGGAAGTAGGGATGGGGCCGTGCAGTTTCGGTGGGGGAAACAGGGCGAGACTTACCAGGACAGGGAATTACAGGCACGCTATTCCAGGGAGGAGGGGGCCCAGACAGATAGCGGGTACAAGGGGGGGGGTGATACCACTCGCTTCACCACGTTTCTCACAATACGCACTCACTCTACTTACATTCCTATGCTCTCGCTCGCTACTCTCTCTCACTCTGCCACGCTCTCAAAGACTCGCGTCACTACTAATCACTTCCTGTTCCTGTAATTCGATCGGGGCCAGTATCACAGCGCTGCTGTTCTCCAGCAGCGCTGTGATCCCTCTGCCCCTCCTTATCTTTCACTTGTCCCGCCTCCCGTGTTCACGCAGTCGCGTCGAACGCCGTGGCACCGGGGCCACGCCCCCTGGGTCTATTGCTGCAGCGTTCCCCAGCGCTGGAGCCACGCCCCCTGGGTCCGCTGGCGGGGTATTCCTCAAACCTATCTCGCTGCTGCCTATTCCTTGTCCTAGCTTGCGCCCCTACCCCAGGGACCTCTGATGACAACTTGCTCCATTGCCACACAGTTCGTACTGTTAGAAAGGTTTTTTTCCTGATAATAAAATTGAAATCTACTCTTCTGTAATTTGAGCCCATTTTTTTCTATTTCTGCCCTCTGTAACAATGAAGAACAGTTCCTTACCATCTTCTTGGTGGCAGCCTTTTAGGAATCCAAAGACTGCTACCATATCTCCCCTTAACCTCCTCTTCGCTAGCTAAACATACATAGTTTCTTAAACCTTTCTTCATAAGACTTGCCTTCCACACCTTTTATCACCTTTGTTGCCCTACTTGGAACTCATTCCAATTTTCCTCATGGGAGGTACCCCAAACAGGACACAGTACTCTAGGTTATGTCTGGCCAGTACTGAACAGAGTAGAATTATTACTCCTGCTGGCTTAGAAACAATGCTCCTGTTAATGCAGCCTAAAATTACATTTGTCTTTTTTTGCAGCCACTTCACGCTGCTGACTTGTATTCAGTTAGTGATCAACCACAATCCAGAGATGCTTTTCACATGTGCTGCCACCCAGAGCCAGCCTTACCGTGGGACGAACCGGGGTGGTTGCCCCAGGCCCCGCTCGGGGGGGGCACTTCTGGGGGAGGGGGCAGGGCTCACGCTGCCTCTCAGCTACAACAGCGCAGCGGGTCACTTCAGAGCCACCCTGTTTGCCCACCTGGGGATTCTTCAGTGGCCACCTAACCTTGTTGCAGCAGCAGTGGCTGGATGCAAAGTCTGAAAATGGCTTTAAGTGGCATGGACTGTTTACCCCCACCCCTGGGCCAGTGCCGCCAGAGGCCGAGTTCAGTCGGCCACAGCAAACCGTGCTGCAGCAAGCCCATCAGTGGGGAAGAGGGTCTAGGTCCGGCATAATTGATTTAGCTGGGCAGTTGGTCCCTCCTCTGTGCAGCATGGCATTGGCTGACTAGCTCATTAAGGGAGAAGAATAGCTTGGCTTGTAAGCTGGCCCGCCCCTCACACCACCCCCAAGCTCAGTTTAGTAAGTGCAGCCCCTGCTGGCTGCGTGCTTCTCAGCTGCCAGCCAGCCAGCCACACATGATCCATGCTGCATGCACAATGCCAGCCTGCCAACTGCACACAATTTTCTCACTGGCTCTGGATGCCCTCCTGCCAACACAGAGAGCCCAGCCCAGGACCCCTGCCTAACCTCACCCGTGCTGCACCTGCGCAGTTGTTTGATCAGCTGGACAATTTGTGTGTGAACTTCTGTGTTGGGGATTTAATAGGGATATGCTCAAGAGAAGAAGGATCCAAACCATGGATCTGTTTATCCTTGTGTGCATGCCCTCTGCACACTTCCCTTAAGCTCAGTTTTTCAGTGTTAAGGTGTGCGAGATCCAGGAACTGGAAAGGGGCCACACAAAATCTAGCTGAGGGCTGCATTTGGCCTGTGCACCTGAGGTTTCTCACTCCTGCTTTCATGGGGGGTGCTGTGGCCGTGTCAGGGTTGTGTGATGTTTGATCAGCTGGATCTATGTTTGAATTGGACTTCTGTGTTGGGGGAGTAAGTGACATGCATGCTCAAGAGGAGGGTCTAAACCATGGATCTGCCTATCCTTGTGTGCATGCCCTCTCTGCTCGCTTCCCTTAAGCTTAGTTTTTCAGTGTTTTGATATCTGAGATCCAGGCCCTAATTCAGGAACTAGAAAGAGGTCACATAAATATGGCTGAGGGCTGCGTTTGGCTGGTGGGCTTGAGGTTTCTCACCTCCGCTTTCATAGCAGGTGCTGTGTCCATGTGGGTGTTTGATCTGATGTCTGATCAGCTAGATCTATGTTCGAACTGGACTTCTGTGTTGGGGGTGTAAGGAATATGCATGCTGAAGACAAGGAGGGTCTGTCCTTGCGTGTATGCCCTCTCTGCTCACTTCCCTTAAATAACTTAAATTTTAAAAATAACTTATATGGCAATTCTCTGTAACTGTCAAAGGGAGGTGGGCGGGATCCCCACATTTTGTCTTCCGTCTGGGCCACGCAATTTCCAAGGCCAGCCCTACTGCCACCAAGCCAGGTAGCCCCCCATCTTATACCTGTGCATTTGATTTTTCCTCCCTACATGCAGAACTTTGATCTTGGTTGAATTTCATTTTATTAATTTAATCCCAGATTTCCAACCTATCGAGACTATAAAATTCTTATTCTATCTTCCAAGATGTTAGCTAACCCTCCCAGTTTTATGGCATCTGCAAACTTGATACGTATTCCTTCCAGCCCTTCAACCAAGTCATTTAATAAGAATACTGTATGTAACTGGACCCAGGACTGAGTCGTGTAGGGCTCCACTCGGTACCTCTCCCTGGTCTGATGAGTCATTGAAAGGAGTATGGTTCTTGAACCAGCTGTGAACACACCTAGTTCCAGCCCATGCTTTGCAAGCTTGTTAATGAGGATCTCATGTGGAACGTGGTCAAATGCTTATGTCCACAGCAGTCCCCTCACCCACTAAACTAGTTTTTCTTGATAATAAATTGAAGTCTACCTTTCTGTAACTTGAGCCCTGTTGCTAGTTCTGCCCTCCCTAGCAATGAAGAACAGTTCCTTGCCTATCTCTATCAAAGAAGGAGACGGCATTAGTCTGGCAGGACTTGTTCTTATGAGAAAATACTGCATTGTCATAAAGAATAAAGGGACAGTTCAAAATGGTTAGCTAGTAGGCTATAACATGGTCCAATTTGCAGTAGTTGTTGCCAGGAGGAGTCATTTACAAAAAAACACTTAGATGCTACTAGTAGCCAGAGACTAATTTGTCTAGGAAACAGACAAAAGTTAATATAAAATTCATTCTTCAAACAAGATTAACTGAAGAGGTGATAGAAATGCTTATGGCACCAAATAAAAAGTGATGACTATATTGGCATATCTATTGTGTGTGCTATTTCAAATTCTGTGGAAGAAATTAAAGGCCAAATGTTACCTATTCAGTCCAAACAGGTGTCCTCGTGGAGTGAGCTTCATCCCCGGAATGAATGGGAAAGGTATTCACCCTGAGAGAGTGAATTCTGCCTGAAGATATCGCCCTGCATGGGCCAGGGCTGCCAAGATTTCCCTCTGCTTACTCTTTTTCCACCAAGGGTCATGGGTTTTGAGCAGGCCCTTTTTGCCCCCTTGAAGCATGCACTACGTTAGGAGGTGTTGAAGCCTCCTATGTATCTCCTTTAGGGCTCTAGATGAGAGGTTCTTGCATGCCTTGCAACCCTTGTGGACGTGGCCTTCTAGCGCTGGTACTGCTCACGTTGATCAGAGAGTGGGATGACAGAAGAGCATTTATAGCAATGCTTGAACCCTGTTTTCCTGGCCAGAGGAGCTGCCATGACTGGGAACTCAAAGAGGAGTTACAGCAAGCTAATCTAACTATACCAACTAGGTAACAGAACGACAGGAAAAAACTACTTTATTCTAAATTTTTAACAAGTACTAACTAAAACTATCCTATCTAATATAACAAGTGAAAAAAATGAAGTGTAACTACTACTACTAAACTACGTTATGAGTTTATTGCCATTCTGTTATGAGCCTGCCATTCCTTTGATCTCCAGTGGCAGTTGGAAGGAGCTTTGGGGGGGGGGGGGGGGTGTATGGCTCCGCCCCTGACTCTTATACCCCCAGGTCTTGCAAGGGTCCCCTGGGGATGAGAGTTAGAGGGGCAAGAGCCATAGCTTCCAGAAGGATCTCTGGAAGCTACAGAACTGCTTTTAAAAAGACATAGTCTTCTGGATCTCCTGGAGGCTATGACATGATCCCATGAGTGCAAATTATGGAGCCTCTCGACGAACATCAGTAATTTCTAAGGAGAAGTGTTCGAATATTTGTTCATAATTAGACTTCTGTATCCAGATTAATTAACAAAACTATTGTTCGAACTGGGATAAATAGCACCACTTCAACCTATGGTTTTGTCTAATTGTTTAGCAACAAGGATGTGGACTGCTGCAATACAGACATCTCAGGTATGACACTTATCTTCCTATAAAATGACTGCAGTATATTTTACGTACTTTATTCACTGATTTACATACAAAAAGAGTCGTAGTTAAGTGTGTTCTTCCCAGTCTACTTGAAAGAATGGGAAGGGACATTAAGCTTTAGATTTCTATGTCAATGTGCACAACTGCACATACAAAAATAAATACACCAATGCCTGCAACTAGAGAATGATCCAGTGCTACTGCTACACCAAATAATAATAATAAGACTTAACAAGCTGATACTATCCAGCTTTGACTAGTCTAATGAGCAAGCGGGGCAGCATGTCACTTCAGATCTTCTGTGGTAGCCATAAGCCTTCTACCAAAAGGTCACAGCTGTACATTACTGAAATCAAAGTAATTACAGAAGCCAGAGGACCTGCTCCCCTTGTTCTGCATGGCACTTTGGATCCACATTGTTCCAGCCTCCAGCTTCAAACTGAAAAACCCTTGGGGCCACATCTACAATAAGAGTGAAGATTGTTTCTTCCCCCTATCTGTTTGCATAAATAGAACTATGACTAATTTCCACCCACTGGGCTAATTAACATTTCTTAATGAAAATACCTCTATAAAAAAAATAATCTCCTAGTATTGTAAGAAGTGGCACCTTCACTATATTTAATCCAGGTGTACAGCTAATGTCATCATCATCCTTTAGAGACCTTAATTTTTAGATCTTAGTCCTTTTTACTTTTACAGCAAGGTACTACAATTGGCATAGTTCAGAAATAAAATTGTGAATACATTTCACACCTATGAAAAACAATTTTATCTCTGGTAGTTACTTTAGAACTTAATAATTTCATTTCCAAATTCTTTCAACCTAACACTGTAAAAGGGATTACAGAAGCAAAATTTATTCATTTATTTAAGTTTTTATCACACCAGATTCAAGGGCTGAAGTTTACAAGCACATGTATTTATTTTAAATTTAAATCTCATGATATCGCAAAGGCTTTGGGCAGACAAAATATATTAAAAATACATTAAAACAAAAACCCTAGAAAGCACCAGAAAAAAAAAAGCACCAGCCCCAATCCCCACCTGCCAAACACTTGGTCAAATAGAAACGTCTGATATTGCCTTTGGAATGCACTTGAGTTCCAGCTTAAATGAACCTCCAAGATAAGGGAGTTCTATAGTAGTGGACACGTACATGAACAAAGGACACAAATTATAAACTAACATCAGTTTTCCTTCCTTCCAATTTTGTGGTTTCTATTGCTATCAAGTTAATTCAGGGCATTCATAAAACCTCCCTGGAACACCTAATTCTTAGTGAAGATGTTTTATGTGGTCAAGATAAAAGATACAAATAGGAGCAGCAGAATTGGGAGAAAAGGCTAGATGTTGCACACATTTAATGTTAAACCCTGTGTCAAAAATCGATTCTCTTCCATGAACAAGATCATTCAATACTCTACCTGATACAGAACTAAATAAGCTATTCTTCATTATAGGTAATTTCAGATGCAACAACTTTGGTAAAACCTGTGGAAAGCATGGCATGGTACTTTGTAAGCATGATAGTGTGTTTAAGTCCTTGTAAGACTAGGCCCAAGAGGGCTCAGTATGTCATCACTAAGTCAGCAGTGTCTGAGAGGGCCTAGAGGGGCGTGACAGAGATGTCAACCAGGGATTATGGGGGAGTGGAGCCAAAGAACCAAAGCGCAGCACTGTAGCATTAGAGCCTGGTCATGAAGGGATTAAGAGCAGGGAAGGCCTTAATCCCCCCAAGACACTTGGTCAAAAGTGGGCCTATCATGACTATGGCTGCACTGAATATTAAAGAAAATATTCACAAGTATTTCCAAGGGTCTGAGGACCAGTCCCGAGTGCTCAAGCCAGTCCTAGGTTCGTCGAGAATACTCAGGTGGTTATCAGGGGCAAGGGAGCCTGGGGGGAAAGGGAATGGGCCAGGGCCAGGAAAGAGCAAGGATAGAGTACTCACCCTCCGGAGGGGGCTTCCTCCAGGGCCGGGTAAGTTTAAAAAAAAGAAAAAGCTGGGCATGCTCAGACCTTTCCAAGATGGCACCCGCAGTGTGCCGATGCTGCCAGCACCATCTTAGAATGGTATGAGCATGCTCAGAAGGGGCCATTCAGCCCTTCTGAGCATGCCCAGTTTCTCCCCCACCCCCCTTTTTTTAAACTTACCTGGCCCCGGAGGAAACCATGTGTCGCCAGACCCCCTGTGAAGGGGGATTACTCTAACCCTGAGGCCCCACCCCCTTAAGTACGCCCCCCCTGAACCCCCACTAGGCCCCTGCCCCCCCCCTTTACCTGGCCCCCGCTGGCCTATTCTCTCCCTGCCCAGCAAGGGCCAGGGAAAGGTGAGCATGGGTCTAGAGCCTGGACTCAGCTGCATTTGGCTGAGGTTTTCCCGAGGACTGAAGTTTTGAGGCCCCATCCTCAAAACTTCAGACCTTGGAAAATAAAGGTGAGTACATCGGTCCTCCATGTTTTCTGAGGAAAACCGAGGACCAAGTTGCAGCACTAATCATGACCCAGTTTTGAGGCTTAAAAATGAGAACAGAAGCCCAACTAGAGAGTCTCATCTTGGAGTCATAAGAGTGAGGAGCTCCTGGAGCCACCCTGCTGGGGAGGTTGATGGGAACCCTGAGCCTGCCCAGGGCCTGCAAGCCTGTAAGGGGGTTCAGGAAGGCCCTACGGTCAGGGCCTAAGAATCTCAAGGCAGGCTGCAGAGAGGGGACATCTGACTCAGGGCAGGAACAGGGGCCTGCTACCTTCAGGTGCCATTGGGTAAGTTAGGACTGCGTAGCTGAAGCCAGATTCAGAGCAGAGGCAGAGGCCTGCAACTTTCAGGTGCTCTGCAGCAAAGCCCCATGGTGAACCAGCTGGGTGAGATTCAGCTGGGAAGCAAGAGTCTGGGTTAACTACCTGGGTGCGAGACAGCTAGAAAGACCAGGGCTAAGGGCATAGGAAGTTGTCGGGAGGTGACAACCACCCCACTGGGTCAGCTAGGGGACGTGTGGGAGACACCAGGGCTGGCTTAGGGAACCCAGAAAGGGAGATGCCATGACAGTTGCCCAACCTGAGAGACTATCCCCTCCGGAAGGGGGTCTGCTACACTTGGAACTGAACTCCTCAGGCAGACACTTGAGGGAGAGATCATAGGTGGAGGCCCATGAGGAACTGCAACACCGGACCTGGATAACACCTACCTAAGGACTAAGTCAGCCAGAGTCAAGAAAGCTGGAGCTGTTGGGACACCAAAAATCTAAGTTTGGGTCCTGATGCTGCAGCGACTCTGGGCTGGGACCAGACCACTTTGCAACAGTCTCTCTAAACATTTGCACCACATGCAAAAATATAGTAAATCCCTGGGGATTCAAGCAAAAGACTATCTGGGGTAGGCTATCCTGTGATTCACCACTGATGTATCATGTGGTGAAAGAGTTCAAAGGTCACAACCACAATGTGGTAAGTTACCATATGGTACATTCTGCAGGTTTTACCACTGAAAAAAATGTGTCATCCATAAGTACTATAGGTAGCACTTTTCTTTCCTATTTTACTATCTAAGATCGGTTTCTTAAGCTAAAGATAAGCCTTTCATTAGTATGCAGTGACTGCAGTGATGTTACCCACAGTAATTGAAGTAAGTAAACTACACAAGATAGGATGTGTTACCAGGACATGCTTTAATCTGTCTGATGATTCCTTTACAGGAGGGATGGCCAGACCTATGGGGCAAACAATCTACTTGATCCAGGCATTAACCTCAGTATACCAGGAACCCTCCTGCTGGCTCCCAGCTCCAGGGCACCTCAGCAACTGGTCTCAGGAGTGGAGAAAAGCACTCCCTTTAAGAGAGCCTCCCTTGCCCCACTGGAGGAGTTCTTGTAGCCCCTCCCCTCCCTGGAAATGCTCCCTTGGGTGCCAATCCTGCTCTCCTCCCCAGAGGTGATCCCTCCTCCCCACACCATGAGCTATGGGAGACTAGCTCACAATCTACTTCTTGGCAGCCCCTGCTTTGCAGCAAACTGTAGATCAACACCAAAATTATAGTGACCCCTTATCTCACGGCAAACATACTTCTAAACGTAAGAACAAAACCTAAAAAATTACTTGTATGAATAAGCAACAGATCTTGGGCTGTATTACTACTAATAAAATTATGTTTTGAAAGTGTTTTTCAGCAATTAAAATTCCATCAATTATAATGGGGAGCAAACTATAGCTAAGCTGTTTCTGGAGATACACACTTGTCTCCAACTGTCATAATTGTTAGACCAAAAGCAAAGAAAAAACCTCTAGATGCTAAGTTACAGTTTCTAACTTTAGTTAACCCAAAAGGAGAGATCTCTTTAATGATGGCTTTCAAACAATTTGCATCCAATTGATAGCAACAAGCTGAACCGGCAGGTAACACTGACATCTTTATCTGTCGTGTGCTGTGACAGTTACTTGGAGGGGAATGTTTAATGGGTCAAATGAAAAAACATCTGAATATAAATGCATAAAGCCACCCAATTATGAATACATCATGAACAAAAATAAAAAGCCATTCTTGTGCATTAATGGTACATCAGGCTAATTCAAACAGGCTGAAGTCATTAGTGAATTATCTTGGGGCAGAACACAGTCATTACAATACTGTGCTAACAAGAAATATTAAAATGATTATATATGCTGTCATGAAATTTTACTGTAAGCAGCAAAAAAAAAAAAAAATGAAACTAATAGCTCAGTCACACAACCACTCACTGTCAGAGAAGGATCGTGGAGGGCAGGGTGCAATACTTCCCCATGCTGCAAGCAGGTTGTAGTAAAAAGAGATCTGCAGTGTTAGCAAACTTGTGGAATCAAGGCAGCCAATTCTAGAGACCAGGGTGGGCTGTATTAACTGCCCTAGCATCCTATTCCTGCTGTTCATAGTTTAGGTTAACAGTAGTTAAAAGGTAACAGTATCATGACCTGTAACAGATGCTCATGAAACAAGCACAGACTGTACAGTGAAGTCTGCTTAAATTGGATTTCTTCAGCCATTTTTTAAAAGGTTAGAGTCATCAGAAATTCTATTTATACAGATCTTAAGGAAATAGTCCTTGAGATTGAGAAAACTAGTGCTCAGATTAAGTTAGCACCAAGTTTCTCTATCTCCAGTCCCCTTCCCAGTCTGAGAAGGAGAGAAAGAGAGTGCAGACAGCTGGTCACAGTTTTGTGTCTGTGTGCAAGTAATCCTATCAATTCTAACTCTGGGAGTCTTGGGTCAGCTAGAGACAAGAAAACCTAGTGACCTCTCCCTCTGCAGCCTGCCCCAAAGACTCCCAGTGTCAGAACTGACAGGATTTAATTCATATACACAGTTCTGCCTGGCTCAGTGAGAGCAGAGTACGCATATCTGGAGAGGACAGATGTTTCCCTATGCCCATCTCCAGCCTGCCTGACATGAAATCCCCTTTTGCTACAACCTGCTTACAGCAGTACTGCACCCTGTGCTCCCTGATAGGTTATATGCTACAATATTTTAACCACTTACTGTCAAGAAATCATTAGTACACTAAAAACGTAATTTTAGCTGATGGGTAGACTATAAACCAGGGGTAGGGAACGTCAGGCCCAGGGGACAAACGTGGCCTGCGGTAACCTTTTAAATACCCCCTTTCCAGTTCCTGGATCTGGCCCTGGATTCAGTTCCTACTTCCAACCAATGAAAAATGGAGTTCAGGGTAAGGGAGCAAATATGAGGGCATGCACACAAGGACAGTGGATAGATCCATAGCACAAATCCATGATCTGAGCACTCCCCGTTTTTTCTTTTCTTTTTTGAGTACATCCCTTAAGCATCTTCACCCCACTTATATATGGCCCTCGAAGCTTGTACTAATTTTGAAAGTGGCCCCGGGACAGAAAATATGCCCCATCCTGCTATACACCTTAAAAATTCAAGTTATCAGGGTTCAGAATTCAGCTTCTCTATATCAAGCAGCAATACGTACCCATAGACCTAGCAAAAATAAATTAAATCCATGTTACGTAAGTTCTACTTAAGTGAATTCCACTGTACGTCCCTAAACAGAAGAGTGTTTTTATATAATCCATGGACTGTGCTAAAATCACATTTTGTAAACCAAAAGATTTTAGAATTGAAAGTGGACCAATAGGGTGCTAGAAATCATATATTATATATATTATCATATAAATTATCATATAGCACCTGCAATGCAGGGATTGCTGCATCCTGCTCTCCTCCCCAAAGGTGATTTCCAAGAGGCTGGTCCCTCCTCCCCACACCATGATCTACAGGAGACTAGTCAAGTAAGACTAGGTGACTAGGCAGATGAAATTTAATGTGGACAAGTGCAAAGTGATGCACATAAGGAAAAACAACCCTAACTTTATGTACATAATGCTGGGTCCTAAATTAGAAGTTACCACTCAGAAAAAGGACCTTGGACTCATTGGGTGAAAACAGACATGACGCTAACCACCCTTGGTGGTTATTTATGCATGTTGCAGGGCTGTATTGGTGCCCTATGCAGCCCTGCAACATGCATAAATAACCACCAAGGGTGGTTAAAGGATGGTTAGCGTCATGTCTGTTTTCACCCATAGTGGACAATATAATATACATCCTCAGCTCAGAGAGTGGCGGCCATCAAAAAAAGCAAACAGAACGTTAGGAATTATTTGTAAGAGGATAGAGAATAAAACTAAAAATATCATAATGCCACTATATAAATCTATTATGCAACTGCATCTTGAATACTGTTGGCAGTTCTGGTCACCCCATCTTAAAAAAAAACTATAGTAGAAATAGAAAAGGTACATAAAAGGGCAACAGAAATGATAAGGGGTATTGAACGGCTCTCCTATCAAGAGAGGCTGGATAGTTTGGGGCTTTTCAGATTAGAGAAGAGACAATAGAGGGGATATGATAGAAGTTTATAAAATCATGAGTGGTGTGCAACAATAGGGAACGGTTACTAGTACTAGGGGACACTCCATGATACTAACAGGTAGCAGATTTAAAATAAATAAAAGAAAATATTTTTTTACTCAATGCACAATTAAGTTGCAGAATTTGTTACCAGAAGACGTGGTCAAGGCCAGTAGTATAGCTGAGTTTAAGAAAGGATTGCATACGTTTCTGGAGGATAGGTCCATTAGCAGCTATTAAGCCAGGTAGGTTTGGGGAGTGTAACCTCTTGCTGTCAGGGGCAGGGAGTGAACAACAGAGAATGGATTGCTCAAGATTCGCCACTGTCAACCAGGTGCTGGGTTCAATGGACCATTGGTCTGACCCAGTATGGTATTTATGTTCTTAATCTTGCACTGTACTTAATTTGATTTTACAAATATAAAATTCTGTAACTAAAGCCTTGTGTGCTTGCGTGATACTGCCATTGTGTGACACAGTTGATGGGAGCCCTAGGTTAGCAACTTGGTCAAATCTTTAACCTAATCTCTGTGCTTTGGCAAACCCCAGGGAAACGAGTAGCAGGAAGAGTAACCTCTTGGCAGGCTGGGGCATGCCTGGAGATGGCTGGGTCCAGTATGGACTGTAAGTGAGGAAACTAAGTCACAGCCGGCCTGGATGGGGAAGAGGAGCACCAATCCCATCACAATGGAAAAGACCAGTTTTTGATAAAATAGTTCCAACTGATGGGGTTTTTTATTACTTAATTTCTATTGTGAGAACATTCTATGTTGTAACTAGTTCTTGTCAAGGAGATAGCTATAAGGTCAGCTGAACTAGTACAACAGAAAAAAGAAAATACATAAAATGTGAAACTACCACTAGAGGGAACCCAAAGACCAATATCCTAATGTATTATTAGGAAATGCTAGAGGTGGCTGTGGTTTTGGTTTTGATGTAAACACGGTTTCCACTTATATATAGGATTTCCCATGCAGAGCTTTTTAAACTAGAGAATTCTAGAAAAGAAAAAAAAAAAACTTATCATTTTTCCTTCTGGAAATCTCCTGGGATAGCAGCCCTAAAGCTGGTTATTTCCTCCTCTGACCCAAACCATGATTTTGGGTCAAACCTCGCACGGTGAGGTGCATAACAGTTTGCAGTGGTTTTTATATATTTTGACCATGTGCATTCAGAATCTGAGTGATGTCACCGCATCACCCTTGGGGAATTTCGTATTTTTAAGATGGCGTCCACCATACTTGTCAAAACAGGAAAAGAACCTAATATGATCCTTCAAGAGTTAGGACAATAATTTGTTCTATCTAAATATAGGATTTTGAGTGCAGGGGGGCCATTTTTGCAGCCTCCTAACATATGTGGGAGAAAATATGTCAGCTAAGTGGATACATTTGCAGCCACCGAAACAGAAAATAGACATAATTTAGCTTCTACAAGAGCTAGGACAATAATTTGTGTGTGTTAAGTGTAGGTTTTGGGGCACAAGGAGCTAATTTCTGCAACCTCACAACATATGGAGTCACTCATTAATCAAGAATGAAATATAGTTGGTAAGAAATATGATTAAACATCATGCAAAAATGAGGTAAAATATCATTTAATAAACATGCATTGAAAAGAATTTAGCTGTTGGCGATAACACACAATTGGTAGTATGAAGCAACCAAAATAAGTAATTAATAAAAGACAATTACAATTAAACAAGATAAAAACTAGTTTTACAGTTGTAGTTACAGAAGCAGTGGTTGTCACGTTGGAGAAATCTGCGCAAAAACGACTCTACAAATTGAGAAAAGGTACGTGTATTTCTAGTCGTCTTTGTTCTCCTCATCACGAATAGCACAATTATTCCATTTATTTCTGCAATTGTTTGTCCAGCAACAGCTGCAAAAATCAGTGCAAGCTAACTGAAATACAGGACGGCAACATCTTCCTTTCGAACATGGCTGTTCAGTCGCACAGTTACAGCCCACCATCTTCAGAGCCTCATGGGGTGCCGCTTCAGTCCTTGATGGTGTGGAGATAGGGATGAGGGATTTGGTTTTATCCTTTTTTTTCCAACCAAAGCAAGTAGGATCCATAATCAGGAGGATCTTGGTTCAATGCTGCCCGCCAAATGCACGATTGCATGTGTGCCCTTTTAAAGTTTTCCTGAAAGGCAGGTGAAGTTGGAGGTGAAGATTTCAATTTCAGTGCCTTACACACCTTGTGTCTCCTGGTTATAGCTAGCCATACATCATACCTTACTTAAGGCACACTTCTCTTTACTTTGCTTCCATAGCATGCAGCCAC
>QEPC01007842.1:301937-327130 GCA_003113815.1 Sphenodon punctatus | reverse complement strand
GGGGGAGGAAGGGGAACAGAGGGAGAGACAAGGAGTGTAACATTCACAAGGATGCGAGGTCCCAGGTGCACATGCTTGGCTTGGTTACACCAAGAATGATGGCTGGTTGGTCCATGTGGTGAGGATATGAGTACACAGACCTTAGGTAACAGACTGTACTGGGTGGAGGGTATCAGCAGGAGTTAGGTGAGAGGAGCAAGGAGTCGGGGAGGGCAGAGCAGAAGAGGTGGGTCTTGAGGAGGGATTTGAAGGTATGAGGGGAGGGGGCAAGGCGGACGTGGGCAGGGAGGGAGTTCCAGGCGTGGGCGGCAGCTAGGGAGAAGGGATAATCTTGGGTATGGATAATCTTGGGTAGGGATAATCCTCGGTGGGGATAATTAGCAGGAGTTAGGAAGGGCGGAGCGGAAGAGGTGGGCTTTGAAGAGGGACCTGAGGTGTGGAGGGTGGGGGCAAGGTGGACGAGGGCAGGGAGGGAGTTCCAGGCATGCGGGGCAGCAAGGGAGACGGGACGAAGGCTGTTGGGGAAGCAGGGGAGGCGTGGGAGGATGAGGGAGGGGATAGAAAAGGAGCGGAGTGCTCGAACAGGGGTTCGGAGGGAGATCAGGGCAGAGAGATAAGGGGGAGTGAGGTTGTGAAGGGCTTTGTAAGTGAAGACAAGGAGCCTGTACAGAATACGCTCAGGAAGAGGGAGCCAGTGGAGAGAGGAGAGGAGGGGCTGCACATGGTCAAAGCGACAGGCTAGGTGGATGATCCTGGCTGCAGAGTTTTGAACAGAGATGAAGGAAGAAAGGTAAGAGCGGGGAAGGCCAGCAAGGAGGAGGTTACAATAGTCGAGGCGTGAGATGACTAGGGCATGAATGAGAGTTTTGGCAGAGGAGACAGACAGAAAAGGGCGGATCTTATCAATTTTGTGGAGGGAGAAGCAGCAGGATTTGGCAACGGAGTCAATATACGGTTTGAAGGTAAGGTGCGAGTCGAAGATGAAGCCCAAGCTACAGGCAGGGGGGACAGGCAGGATGGAGACCCCGTTAATGGCAATTGACAGGGAAGAGGAAGGATTGGGAGGGAAGAGGAGTCAGTTTTCGCCACGTTCAGGTTGAGTTGGCATTGAGACATCCAGGCGGAGATATCATAGACACAGTTGGTGAGACGAGCTTGAACAGAGGTGGAGAGGGAAGGAGTGGAGAGATAGAGTTGAGTGTTGTCACTGTATAGGTGGTATTGGAACCCATGGGAGGCAATGAGTTTGCCCAGGGATAGGGTGTAAACAGAGAAGTTGAGAGGGTCAAGGACAGAGCCTTGGGGAACCCCAACCAAGATGGGTAGAGAGGAGGAGGGGGAGGAGTTAGGAAAAGAGACATTGAAGGAGCGGTCAGAAAGGTAGGAGGAAAACCAATCAAGGACAGAGTCCCGGAATCCAAGGGAGTGAAGCAATTCAAGCAGGAGCGAGTGGTCAACAGTGTCGAAGGCAGCAGAGAGATCAAGGAGGACAAGCATGAGTAAAGGCAGTTGGATTTAGCCATAAGTAGATCGTTGGTGATCTTAGCAAGAGCAGTTTTAATGGAGTGAAGGGGGAGGGACCCAGATTGGGGGGGTGGTGGTCAAGGGAGGAGTTGGCGGAGAGGAGGTCGTGGCAACGTGACTAGACAACGCATTCAAGCAGTCTTATAAATAATTATTAGACCCATACACTGGTACAAATGAATGCCCAGCCGCCACCATGAAATCTGTGATGGTATCAAAGAGTCAGACAGAGGAGTCTGTGAAGCTAGAGAGACTTCTGTAAGGCTTATCTTGTCTGTGGGGCAGTAGATGTGTATGTTGCCAGGTCTCCTGTCTCAGAGCAAAGTCTGCTGATTGGGGTCTTGCTCTCTCCCATGCTCAGAAGGGAGTGAACTACCACAAGAAAAAAACAGTAATCATTTCCCAGATAGACAGTGAACTTCTCCCCTTTTCCCTGCACTTGATAGCAAAGGGAGAAGAGTGAGGTAAAAAGACCCTTCCACCCTTGAAAGGGCCTCCCTATGAACAGAGGAATATAAGGGCTCTATGTCTTTTTTTAATTATTATTAAAAAAAATTAGTGGGGTATCATCCCAAAGAAAAAATCTCTGAATCAGGAGTCCTGCTGCTGGTTGTTCCACATAAAAAACAAGGACACGACACAGGCAGAGCAGTAACTGGAAATCTCTAACCTACTGTCTGCAGTTTAGCTTTGGTCTGCCTCATGCCAGGCCGACAGGAGGGGACTGCCTCAGAAGTGCTGTCCAAAAACATGGACAGAGAATAGAGAATGAATTGTCAATCCAACTTCTTTTTTCTGCCAAGCAGCCAGCAATTTTCAGCATTCTCCCCAAACTTATTCATATCAATGTTCATCATCAAATTGGAGGGAGATATTGAGTGGGGACCCACAGAGCTCCATCCTGGGTCTGGTGCTATTCAGCAACTTTATTAATGACTTGGGATGAAACAGTGCAGGGAATTTTTGCAGATGAGACAAAACTGAAAAGTGTAGCCAACACTTTAGAATACAGAGGTAAAAAAAAATTATTAAATCTTGATAGGTTGGAAATTTGGGCTAAAATTAATATATTCAACTGAGATGAACATAAAATTCTGGATTTAGGGTAGGAATCAAAAGCAGAAGTATAAGATGGAGGATACTTGGCTTAGCAGTAGCATATGTAAAAAGGATCTAGGGATTGTGGTTGATCACAAACTGAACACGAGTCAGCAACATGATGTGGCTGAAAGAAAGGTTAACATGATATTAGGCTGCATTAACAGAAGCATTGTTTCCAAGTCAGCAGAGGTTATAATTCCACTCTATTCAGCACTGGTGAGAGCTCACCTGGAGTAGTGTGTCCAGCTTTGGGCACCTCATTGGAGTGGGTTCAAAGGAGGGCAACAAAGATGATAAAAGGTCTGTGAAAGCAAGTCTTATGAGGAAAGGTTGAAGGAACTGGATATGGAGAGAAGATAAAATTGAGACATGATAGTAGTCTTCAAATATCTGATGAGCTACCATCAAGAAGATGGCAAGGAACAGTTCTTCACTGCTACAGTAAATAGGGCTAGAAATAATGGGTTCAAATTACAAGGAGGTAGACTTTAGTTGAATATCAAGAAAAATTTCCTAACAGTAAGAGCTGTTCGGCAATGGAACAAGTTGTCTAGAGAGGTCGTACAGTCCATATCTGAAGATTTTCAAAAATGGCTGAACAGCCATATGTCGAGGATGCTGTAGTTGTAGTCATCCTGCATCCAAGTTGAACTAGATGACGCTTGATATCCCTTCCAACTCTGACATTTTATGATATAGTCACTACCCAGTTGTATCTACAGGAAAGTGCCAATTATTGTACAGTGCCAGGTACACTGCTGGTGCTATATAAATAATAATACCTATATGGATGCCAGTAAGACCACCAAATACTACTTATAGAAATCTTATCAATCTTGTAAAATCTGATGATAGCTTTCACCCAAGTTTTTTTTGTATAAAGCACTGCACACAGTTGTATGCAGCCTGTATCTAAGTTGTTACATAACTACATCAAAAGATTTCCAATACTAAATACAAGAACCACCAGCATTAAAAATGTACACTATCCTCAAGAGTCCTACAGTCCAGTCTCTGCACAGTTGCATAAGTATTCACAAAGTTCTGATTAAAATGTATTAATAAGGGACTGTAATCAAAAACAAGAACTAATGAAAAGAAAACACTACGTACAATATCTAGTACAATGGACTTCGTTCCTCACTGGGCTCTGTGTGCTACCACTACAAAAAAAAGCTTTTCCATTATTGATGTCTAAATAAGGATTCAGGTCTTTTAACACTGTAGCTATTTGAGTTGTGTAATAGATGCTGGTCATAAATTTAGAGAACACACTTAACTGGATGCTGTAAGATATTGTGTAAAAAATTATCTTTACCATCCTGGAAGACCCTCTCCACATTCAGCCCGTAAGTAGCACAGGTTTCATAGTAAGTGCATCTCTTCAAATCATTTGACAGTTTCCTTGCTCTGCCATCATCAATGACACGTGGGTTACTGGAACTTATAGCATCTATATCAGCAACAACAGAAAATAGGTAGCATCATTATCAGCTTTACTATTTTCAAATACTACCTCATTTAACATTGGAAATTTTAATTTACAAATTAACAACCCACTAAGCCAAGTAAGTTGCTAAACAATCTTAAACATATGTAAAAATTCATCTTAAAAATGTAGAGACTTTTAAAGCTGAATTTTTTTTTATTTATTTATTTTAAAAAAGAGTTAGGAAATCCAAATTAAGTCTTTTTTTTTTAAAAGGGGGGGGGGGAAGAATGGGAGGGAGAGGGGGTGGAAATAATCAAGAAACTGTATGAACTCCTAGGTGCAAGCTGAATTGCATTGACTTACCTGACAATACACCCCTTACTAGTCTGTCTGTAAAAGACTGGAAACTATAATATAGGAACTGCTTCTGAAAATGTATAACACACCCTCTTACAACACTAGAAACTGAGGACACTCCTTGAAAGCCTTTACCTCAGATCTGGACCTAGGTTGGTGGCAAAAGTGAAGTTACTGTGTATGTCAGTACTACATACCCTACTTTAAGTGCAGCCTTGAATTCAGACATTATTGAGTTCAGTGGAAATACTTCATTGGATTTAGCAGCTGCGAGTAGAATCCAACTTTATTATGTCAATTTAAACTCGGCACTACAAGTATCCCAGCTCACAACTCAGTTTTTCCAAGTACTGAGTATCCAAGGGATTGGTCCCAACATTCGGCAACTCCTCGATTGAGAAACAGATGGGCAAGAAGGGAATGCAAAGGGTAGCAGGGAGAAGAATTCTTGTAAAATAACCTTTTAAATTTACAAGCATGGCCAGCGCTTGTAAGCTTCAACGGCTGGCTTTCTCCCACCCCCTTCCCAACTTATCAGGCTCTTCCCACCCACCGTCCCCATGGGATCACCCCCAGTGCTTCCAGAGCCTGAAAGACAAGGGGGCTCTGGGAGAACTGGGGCACTAAACATGCATTTGGGGAAATATACAGCTCTAATTTGCATGCAACCATGAATCTGAACAATGCATGCAAATTAATGGTTCAGATGCATGCTAGGAGAGGTAACTGGGGACAACAGGGGAAATTTTCAGCCCCCTGGGTAATAAGGAATTAGTTTCCCTGGGGCAACAAGGGTCTCTGGTAACAGGGCACTGGGGCTGGGCTTTTGGATATGGATCACTCATCATATCCTGAAAAGCTGTTGGGAGTGGTGACCATAGCCTACCAGTGTAGCTTCGCCTCCTTTTTGAACACTTGTTTCTTTAGGGAAGGGAAGGCTCAGCCATTGCACTTTCCCCAAATGCATGTTTGGTTTCCCAGTCCTCCCAGAGTTCCCTTGCCTTTCAGGCTCTGGAAGCAGTGGGGATGGTCCTGCTTGGGAAGCAAGAGCTGCCAGGGGCTCCTCATCCCTTGATTATTATTGTTTTGGCGGGGGGGGGAGGTCATTTACAAGCGCTGGCCATGCTTGTAAATTTCAAAGGTTATTTTGCAAGTCTCATTTCAGCCCTTGGATCATGCTCTCTGCACCCCCTTTCTCTTCCTCCCCCCACAACTTCTGAGTACTGAGTATTCACAGAGTTTCCAAGGAGCAGTCGAAAACTTGGGCCCAATCCTCAGGCACTCTGAAATGTTCACAAATAATTTTTCTACTACTCTGTTCAGCCCTATCCTGTTCTCATACAGTCATGCACTACTCCTCCATAAAGTCTAGTTTCCACAAATTTTGACATTCCTTTCTAAGACATTTTAGCGATAAGAATGTTGTTAATAGGTCTCGAAAGAGTTACTATTTTCTTGTTTTCAAAAAATATTTAGCTGAATCTGCTCAAAAAAGTCATCTTTGGGCAAAGATAATTTTAGAATTTCAGTCCCTTTTTAATTCATTTTATGTCTATATATTTTATATATTCTGTAAGCCGCTGTGAGAGCCTTTGAGGGAAGGGCGGCGTAAATAAATAAATAAAATTTTGGTTTTTAACACACATACACAACATGCCATGGGAATTAAGTCTCAGGCCACTTTCTCACGTTACAGAGGAAGGGGCCGGGAAGCTTCCATCAGAGCAACCACAGATCTATTTTCATGGGAATTAGTGCATGTAGGAATGTGCTATTTCACTTTTATCCCACCAGACCATACATCATTTTAAAAGCTACATTGTGGGACCCAGTCATGTGCAAGCGTTCTGGTGGGATAAAACAGACCACTGTGTGCTAATTTCCCATGTGTGCCAATTTCCATGAGAAGAGAGCTGCGATTACTCTGATAGATGTTTCCCTGCCTCCCCAGTAACATGTGAAAGTGGCCTCAGCTGAACTACCACCATACTCATTCTCACTGCCACAACTAAAGAAGAAACCTATTCAACCTGCAAAAGCTACTGTGCAATGACGACACTGAAATTAAACTACTAAACATCGAGGACTTATCAGCCTTTCAGTAAGACCTCCATGGGTGAAAATATTTTTTATTAACATTTGCAATGTATTTCTTTTTAAGTGCCAAATGACTGGTAGCATCAATTATGTCCCACAACAGTCTTTCTTTTTAAGACCTATGATTTTCCATATTAATGAAAAGCAAGAGATCAAATTAAGTGTGTGTCTAAAAAAAGAGGTTTCAATACAAAATAGTAACTTTAAAGTCTTTCATATAGGCTAAAGAGCTGAACATGAGAGAATATGAATTACATCAATTTCTTGCATCTCCTAAGAGAAAGTACTTACCTTGGGTTCCTACTAGTACCATTGGGATTTCACTAGTGCTACGATAGTTAGCCATACGGCTATAGTAGTGGTATACTGTCTGGAAACTAATTTCATCCTCCAAACTGAAGACAAATATAACAGCATCCACCCACATGGCAAACTGCAAAGAAGCATAGGGAAAGAAAGTGAGTGTGTGTAGGACAAACCATGGAACTTAGGGAAGGAGAGAGGAAGAAATGCTCCATTCAGGAAATCCCAAGTTGACAACAGTCATAATTGTTGGTTGCTTTTTAAGCCTTTCATTCTCTGGGAGTAATTTGGTGCTTGCAAGCGTTTTGAGCATATTCCTAGGAACAGAAAGGACACCCCATTCCCCAAGTTTTTACTTCATTACTGAATGCTCTTCCAAGGTCAGGTTATCATTCAAGAAAATGGTTTTGTTTTACAGGACAATGGCAGATACCATGACAATATCTGAATCTGGGTGTAGAGGAGATGAAAGGTCACAATAGTAACGCAGTAAGAAACTACTCTTTATTGGAAGCTCAATACATAAACTTTAAAAGCTTGTATGGCTTTTGAGAGATCAGATCAAAATAGGACAGGTAAAACATTGGACAAACACAGATGTGACAGCAGCCCGCTGTGGCCTAGACCTCACCTGCATGTCTGTGCAGGTGCCACCAGATGTTGGCCCGGGATTGTTCTAGGCTGTCGGTGGCTAGCTCGGGCTGTGACCTGAGAAAACCTCTAAAGCCCGCCTGACTGGGCCAAAGCGGGCTACAGCAGGCTATCACATTTGTGCCCAGGACACCAACGGCCAGCCGCCATTGACTATCATGGCTGCCTGTCATGGAGGGGGGGCTGGGTACAACGCAGGGGCAGGGCTGGCCAGACGTGTGTTTCTCCTCACCCTCCTGGCCATATGAACATTTCTTCAGAGCCCCAGCCTGGCGTGGTCCATGTCTGCCACAGTTTCCCTCCCTGGGCTGGGTTGGGCTGCCACCGCACAGTCATCATGTGTGGTTTTACTCACTGTATCTCCTTTGTGTCTCTTAAAAATGTGAGTTCATAACTACCTCAGCTAAAGAGATTATGAAGTAAGATGGCTATGCAGCATATTTTATAGCATGAAAAAATGAATCTTTTGTCGATGACCGGTCCAGGTATTTATATCCTGCCCTATCTCAACATACAGAAACACAGCTTTGGGGGGGGGTGGATTTTACAAACATGTATTTCAGAGTAAACAAGATGTGGCAAAAAAAATCATCCTCTGTGCGAGGATGATTCACACAGGATCATCATACCCAAAGATGGCTATGTTTTAACCAGCTCCCCTGCCTCAGCTGCCTTCTGCCATAAGCTCACCAAATTACAAACAACATCCCTTGGAGAAGCCAGAATCAAAATAATTCATTCTACCACTTAAGCTACAGGCGCAACAGCTGGAGTCAAGTGTGTTAAATGAGATGATAGTCACAACAGATGGGTGTCCATCCACTCATTTATTAAGTGTTTGCCCTCACCTGCCACATAGCCACCGCCCACCTGAGGCACAGCCCCTGGGGAATGCAGATCCCACCATGCAGGTGAATGCAGGCTGAGCCATTTTTACGGAACAGCGGAATAAAAATGTTAATAAATAAGAAGCGCGCCCATGTATCTCCTTCCCGTCAATTAGACTACATGCACATTCTTTGTGTACAGGTCCTCCAACACCCTAGAGTTGTGGATGAAAAGCCTAGAGTGTTTCGAGGAGCGACCATTTTTGGCCCCTCTCACTCTTACTGCTGCGTCCCCACTGTGCTATTTTCAAACATGCATTTTCCCTGTTCATCTTGGTTGGTAGTATGTGCCCAATGCTTGCTCTTTCCCAGCTGCTGCCTTCTCCAGAACGGCTTACAGAGGATTACCATTGTCAGGGCAATGCCTCATACCGACAGTCAGACAATCACCAGCACCTCTGCCTCCACTGGCCCATCTCAGGCACTCACTTCTTATAGATCTACCCACCACCTCTGCATTCCCTGGACCAAGGAAGACACCAAGGCTTTCATCTCTCCTTGAGAGACCAGAAGGTACAGTATGTAAGTGCTACAGGAACAAAGTGGTGTTCCAGGAGATCTTGCCTTAAATGCGCGAGTAATTCCAACAGCTCCATTGGAAATATCCTCTATCACTTGGATCTCATAGCTTCAGGGCTACAACGAGATCCAAGACAGCAACTTCGCCTCCAGCCGCGGGATGGAAACTTCATCTTACTAAAAGCTCCTGGACCAGTTCCTCTGTGTGGATGGAGCCATCGTCGCATCCCGCCTGTATGACTGTGCCTTTGCCAGGGGCCATAAACAGGAGGATGTGGCTCTCCCACTGCCCACGCTTGCATTTCAGCTGCTCCCTCTGCAACTGCTCCAGCTCCTGCTGCAAACAGACTCGCCCCCCAAGAAAGCCTTGACTGTCTGAGGACATTCCTCTCTGCCCATCGCCACCCCAGAGTCAGCTCGGCTCAACACGGACACAGACACCATGACTCTCATGGTCTACCTCCTCCATTTCGAGAACATGCCCTTATTCAGGGATTCACCCAAGGTTCTGGGTGATGAACACGGAGGACTTGGATGACACCTTGGTACAGGAAGCAGACAAGAACGGCAAGTGAATGCACCTGGGATGGGGAGTGGTTGCATTTATATAGCTACATGTAAATGGACTGCTTCCATTTATTGTTATTTCATTATCTTTTCAGCTCTTTTACGGTGTTGAAACATGGTAGTTAAAAGTAGCAAAAGTGGCACGGTCTTCAGCTGAAAATAAATTTTGACCACAACTGATCAACAGCGCTGCTTTAAAAAACTGAAAGCTCTCTACACAACAGAGTGTGTGGCACTGAGCTTCTGATTAAAGTACCTTTTGATCCACGGTACAGGCAACACTGTATGCCTTTATAAGCCAAGGTTTTGGCGGGTAGGCAGGGTCCCTAAGAAAAAAACAATCACATGCGCAGCCCCTCAATGCATGTTTCAGTGGAGGGTTCAAAGTCTCCAGCCATACAGGAGACTAACAGGAAATCCGGGTATCATGGTTCTTCCTTGACTACCCTACCAGTGCTCCATGAAACAGGCACGGTGGTCCACTACAGTCTGAAGAACCATGGATAAAAACCCCTTCAGGTTCAGGTAGGGGTGGGCAGATGATGGTGATATGGCTCTCATCGATCATCCCTATTCAGTTTGCGAAACCCTCCTGCCAAAAGCCCTGCATTACTTCTGCAGTAATACGGTCAGCCAACAGCACCACATGGTCCAGCAGCAAGTCCACAATCACCATGAAAACCTGCACTAGTATGATGCCAACTGTGGCGATTGCAACACCCAATTGCTGGGCAACAGAGTGTAAGGAGTGCTAAGTGGTGACAACATGCTTCTCAACAGGGTCAGGGAACTGCATCTCTGTGCTCCGTTTTTCCAATTGAGGCATGAGGATCTTAGCTATCTACAAGACAAGGTAACGGGACATCACAAAGTCTCCCACCAGTCCGTGCTTTTCTCCTTCACTCAGACAAATGTCCCAGTGGGAACAGCCCTGCACATGACATGCGTGATCGCATCTGTGTCTGCCGACAGGTACCTCTCAGCGATTATCAGGTAGGACCTGCTTTCACGGTAAGACATGCCCTGCAGTCTTGGCCACCAAGAGAACGAGAGTCTCTCTTTTTCATGAGAGCACATCAAGCCAATGATAGCAGTAGGCTTGAATTTGTTGAATCTGTCACAGGTTCGGTTCAACGGATGCCTGGAGCACAACAGGAGGCCTGGAGTGCAACAACAAGCACGACGAAGTTCCCTGCATGCATCGTCACGGCTGCAGTTCTGGCATCTGAATTCTGCAGACCCCGCATCAAAAGTTTTTAACAGCTTCAAGAGACGCGAGGATGCCTCGCTAGGGCTGGCTGCACGCCAAGCATGAGCTGCAATTGACTGCTATTGGTCCTGTGCCAACACAGGCCAGTTACTGAGTAAAAACATTTTTTCCAAGCTTATGCCGAGTGCATGTGTGTTGCTGCATGTGCACTGCCAATCCAGATGGTTATTTCACTGCATCAACAGGGAGTAAGTCCCGTAAGTTAAGTAAGCCTGTATGGAAGGTGAAAGAGAGTGAATTTGCGCAGATCGATTCGTATGTCTATTTGGGTGTGACTCTCCAATAACGGCTCATGGGAAAGACATCGGAAGTAGATAGGACTTAAGGCTATGGTGGCCGCTAAAGGAATAGTACGACTTGCGGCAATATCTATTGCAGTCAAAGTTTCTACCATTCTAAAGGTCTATAAAGCTAAGGTTCAAGCGATACTAGCTTATGAACTCCCTCCCTGCCGACGTCCGCCTCGCCTCCTCCCTCCGCTCCTTCAAATCCCTCCTCAAGACCCACCTTTTCCATGCTGCCTTTCCCAATGCCCTCTAGTCTTTCCCCTTGCTCTTACTGTCGGCCCTCCTCTGCTGACTGCTGCTACCGACCACCTTGTAACCAAGCCAAGTACACGCGCCTGAGACTTCGCATCCGCCTGAATGTTTGTTTGTCTTCTCCCATGTCTCTCCCGCTGTCCCCTCTCCTTGTCTCCCCCTCCTTGTCTTTTAGATTGTAAGCCACAGGTAGGGACCGCAGCTGATTATATGTTCTGTACAGTGCCAGGTTGTTACTGGCGCTTTATAAATGTTTAATAATAATAATAATAATAATAATATGGAGCCGAAATAATGTCATCTAGCACCTCTGTTAACTTAGAAGTGGTACAAAATAAATTTGCAAGACAACTTTTGAGGGTCCCACAAGGAATACCAGGTACTGTAATAAGGGCGGAAATGGGACTAATCACCATAAGCTGTATTCAGAATATGGCCTATCTTAGATATTGGCTTAAACTTTGCGAACGGAGAGAGGCCTCATCACTGCAATGCCTTGAGGCGGCGCTGGAGTATGAAGGCGCATTATGCTATCCTTGGCTTGATCACTTGCTTACCCTTTTAAGAGGCATGGGATTATCAATAGCTTTGTTGGCAAGACTTAGTGCTGTTCAACAGAGAAATCTGGTTATGGTCAGAGCAACTGATATTGCTAAACAGGAGGACATGGCAGCGGTTGCCACTTGGAAGGTGGCCCCATGGTACACCCTCTTTAAGCAGGCACACAAACCTGAGGAACACCTAGACATACTAACTGACCCAGCTCTGAGAAGAAGTTTCGTACTATTGCGATTCCAGTTATAGAAGTCAGCAGTTCTCTAAGGAAGGTATTAAGGCAAGCCCCTATGAACAATGAATATGTCCTTGCTCAGTAGGGGCAGAAGAAAATCTTCAGCATGTTCTTTTTTATTGCTCTCTATATGAAATGATAAGACAAACTTGGATAAATTCTTGGCAGGTGGGGAATGAGTATCTCCTCACTTGTGCTAGAGTAGTCCGTTTACTCTCTGTGGAATCTGAAGAAGAGATAAAAATGATAGCAATTTTCACCCTATTAGCTACTAAAATTCGAGCAGAATCGTTGCTCCAACAAAGGGGCTGCCTTTTGCTCTAAACTAATGAGGGTATGATGTAACGGTTTCTATATATTCCTTTTCTTAACTGGTTTTTAATTGTTAGCATTCCGATTGACCCCTTTATCGTCTTCTTTTATGTTGTAAGTTTTAGTTTAGTTTATCTTGTATGTTGAATGTTGGCTATGGCGAAAGCTGGTGTTGACTAAAAAAATTTTTTTACCTTACCTGCATTGACATCCCTGTCACAACCATGCCAATCGCACGTCAAATCATCTAAAAATGTTAGGCGGTTTTTAGACAAACACGGTGGCGCCCGCGCTTGTTTTCAAAAAAGCCGGCAGCCCGTTCCACACATGACGCTACCGCCGAATACGCGCATGTGCGGGCAATGCGCTTCCATTTCTGGCCGCGTATGACCAGCCTCGATCGCTGACCCGGTCAGTTCGCGCCCGGAAATGGAAGCGCATCACCCGCGCATGCGCATATTCGGCGGCAGCGTCACGTGTGGAACGGGCTGCCGGCTTTTTTGAGAAATAAGCGCGGGCGCCACTGCGCTCGTCTGAAAACGGCCTTAGATGTTAGCACCATGGAAGCATGCAATTTTTTAATTGGGATGAAGGGAACCATTGCATATTAAGAAATGGAGGGTGGGGTGATGTGCAAGGCAGTGAAGGTCACTGTGCTCAGTATGTATGTGGGAGCAGTACAGGGACGTTATTGCCCATTGGTTGAAAGTTCCTCATAATTTCTTAACTTCTGAAAGTAACATTTTTGCTTGCAACAAGCATAAGAACATACGTGTCATACTCCATCTAGCCCAACATCCCATTTCCAACAGTGGCCAGCTCCAGTAACTCAAGAGAAGTACATGTACAAGTCATGAAGGTGAGACCCATCTCCTGCTGACCACTCCCAACTACCAATAACCAGGGGTTTAAGCCCAAACTAGTAGGCATTTATGGCTCTATTCTCTAAGAATTTATTCAACTTCTGCTTGAAGCTCATTATGGTTCTGGCTTTCACCACCTCCTCTGGCAATAAGTTCCACAACTGTATTTTCTGCCGAGTGAAAAGAGCACTTCCTTTTGTTTGCTTTAAATTATTTATTATTATAATTATAATAAGCATTTATATAGCACCAGCGATGCACCTGGCGCTTCACAAAAAATAAGATAGACACGGTCCATCTACTACTTTGTTTTAACCAGCTAACAATCCATGACAGGACGGTTCCTCTTATCCCATGCCTACTTAAATTGCTCAGGAGTCTCTGGTGAGGGACTTTGTCAAAAGCTTTTTGAAAATCCAAATATACTATATCAACTGGATCACCCCTAGCCACATGCTTATTAGCAATCTTTTAAAATTCTACCAGTTTAATGAGGCATTATTTCCCTTTGCTAAAGGTATGTTCATTTTTACTCATCAAATCATGCTTGTCAATGGCCACAATCCCAAACCCCTCTGCTGGAATCTGCGCAGGTCCCACATGAATTTCGTGTGGCACAACACATTCTCAATGCACACGGATTGTGCGCAGGATCCAAAGGGCATGGGATCGGCCCCACCATGCTTACTAATTCTGTTTTTAATAATGGTCGCCACCAGTTGCCCAGTACTGATGTCAGGCTTACTGGTCTGTAGTTTCCAGGGTCACCTCTGGAGCCCTTCTTAAAATTGGGGTTACATTTGCTAACATCCAATCCTCTGGCACAGAGGAGGATTTTAGCAATAAGTTACATATTACTGATCGTAGTTCAGCAATTTCAAATTTCAGTTCTCTCAGTACCCTTGGCCCAGGATACTTGTCCTGTTTAAATTATCAATATGTAATAAAACCTCTTCCAGCGTGATGATAAGTTCAGGTTGGTGTGAAAGAGGCATAGAATGATCACTTCACCATGTCAGAAAGTTCTGTTATTTGACTTTTTTTTTTAAAAAGTGTTAGAGCGGTTGTAACAATATCCTCTATCAATTCACGTAGAAAATGTAAGCTTTCCTTAAGTTTTATAATGCCTCTCATTCTTGTTTATCTGAAATAGCTTCCGAGATACAGCAGAGTAAGAAAACGAAGGAAAGAAATTAGTAGCAACATAGGCACATGTGCTACAATCACATTTTTAAAGGACTGAAAATATAATACCACCAGCTGCACCACCACTCAGCTATAGTAAATATTACAGTGTCAAGAATTTTCCCGTTTCCCCCCCCCATTCCTTTGCTCCTCTCCCTCTCCCAGACATCATTCTTAAGTCCCTCTCCCCTTAATTAAAGAGAAAAATTGAGTATTGGAAGAAACTCCCTGTTCTGCTGTTTTCAGGGCCAGATTTAGGAATTTTTCACCCCAAAGCCCTTCTCAAGCTGCTGCCCCCCTCCCCTCCAGCAAAGCCCCACCCCCTGTGCAAAACAGACGAGCAGGTGTACAAAATATGCAAGACATAAAGAGTTGAACACAGACACAGCATAAGGCAATGCACCAGGCTGCGGCCTGGTGTGTTGCAGGCCAGGCCTCCAGCCTCCCCTTACAGTCAGCCTACACCACCAGTAGTTCAACCAGGCCATTCCCCACTAGGGGTACTAGACCATACCTTCTGGGCCTTAGGCCCCAATACCTAAGTGTACTCTATGCGGCCCTGCAACATGCATGACAGGTGTGGAGGCACTTGTCTAATAATACTGTGAGAGTTGATTCAGCCTGGGATTTCCCTCTCTGCAGTTCAAACCTTCTCAAGCCCTACTGAAACAGTAGCTAGCTAGCCACACTGAAGAGGCAGGGAACGAGCTGAGCATCTGTCTGGAATCCACTCCCCCAGGACAGCTGCCGGACAGACCCACTCAGTTGTAGTGTCTGTAGAGCAGAAGCAAATGAAGTATCTTTGCCAGCCTTATCACTCCCTGAAGAGCAATGCATTTGGTGAAGGAGGACATTCCAGGACCTTCAGTATGACCTTCAGAAATTGATTTCAAAACTTACGATTAGAGGATCAGAGATGGGGGGGCAGCTACAAGGATGTACCAGAGCCCCAAATTTCTCTTAAGAAGCCTGTCTCCACCAGGTTTAGGAGCTTGGTGTTTCTGCTCTAGCAGTATAAACACCTGTGACCTTCATCACCTGCTCATGCCCTCCTCTCAAATACTCTGGTCTGGAAGAAGATCACTGGGGAACTAGCCCGGATTGTCACCTACGGAAATGTTTACGGAATGCTTATGAAAAATACATGTTGCAGGGCCTGCATTGATGACTAAGGTGCAAATGCAGGGCCTGCAACATGTATTTTTCATATGTGTTCCTTAAACACTTGTATAGGTGGCAACCCTACTCCCACCCCCTCCCTCTTGCTAATTGCCTATTCCACCCCTCCCCCAGGCTCCCTTGTTTTCCACTCCCCACCCCAAGAGCACTCTGATTTCTCCCCCCAAATCCCACCATTTGAGGACACAAACAAATCTCCCACACGCACAGAGCAACCAGGGGAAACGGTGGTTGCTTCGTGAGTGCGGTTGAGTGGGGATGCGTGTGCAGCCGTGTGCATTCCATGCTCACGCACGGGCTCACCCTCAGACCCCTCCCCCTTACCTCGCAGAGCCGTGTAAAAATGGCCTGTGAGGAGCCACTCGAAGAACAGAAGGCTGCTGCCTTGTAAACAAGGTTCTTCAAGATGGCTCCTAACATTCTCAACACCCACCCTTCCAGCCCCACATGCAGTTTTCTTATATTCCTAGAAAGGGTTGGAAGGAACTGTCATTCTGAGGGGGAAGAGTATTTTTTTATACTAGAGGAGCTCAATACGATCACAAGGTCTATTATTTTAATAGGGTGAGCATGCACAACCCAGTTGTGAGAATGTTGGGAGTCATCTTGAAGAACCTTCTTTACAAGGCAACAACCTGCTGATCACTCACATGGGGCTGAGTTGTCTGTAAACAAACAATTTTATCTCCCCGTCCGACCAGTGTCCCTGCGTCCTGCTGCTGCAGCACTACTATCAGGCAGAGGCAGGTGAGGGATGGGACCGGAGCCAGGGAGGGGAAGCAGAGTAGCTTATGGGGGAGAAGCAGCCTGGGGGGGGCGGAAAAAAAGAGCAGGGTGGCTGGGTGGGGGTGGAGTGTTGCTGCCCCCTCCAGAAAATGCCACCTGAGGCCCTAAATTCGGCCCTGGCTATTTTGCAGAACAGCAACTCCTACTGCTTCTTTTAAGTTGCTCAGTCACTGATCAGATGACATGAAACGACTAATAGCAGAATTCCTTTCAAAACCTTGCTGGCACCCAAGTAAAAGAAAGTAGAGGACAGAGAGTGACCATATTAAGCCTTCACCAGGTTCTGTAATAACTGAAATCAAGCACATGCAGATGATGAAAACATCTGTAATTTGCTTCACAAAATCCCAGTATCCGACTCACAACATGTGTGTCTCCTTCTAGAATGACAAGAAAATCCTGCTCATAGTAAATCAAAAGCCTTCTACAGGATAGAACAAACACACAACATAAACGAGTAGGAAATGCATAAGAATACCAGAGGCCTGGAGAATTATGTATTGTCACATACCAAAGAGAAAACAGTGAGATGTGAAGAGAAAAGGTGAAAGGAGTGAGAAAAAGAATTAAGTTCAGTCACTTTAAATATATCATATGCTAGACTCACATAAGCAGACTTAAAATATTTCAATCATAAAAACGGTTGGAAGCTAATTTCTATGTTTTGTTTCATGGGCAGTGGTTTTCGAGTATCAAAGCATGTGTCTATTTGGAAATTAGCTGTGTTTTATGCTTCTTCAGCTGATGAAGAATCAAATGCACAAGTATAGGATGGGTGATACCTGGCTTGGCAGCACAATACGTGTGAAAAATATCTGGAGATTGTAGTTGATCAAAAGCTGAAAATGAGTCAGCAGTGTGATGCAGCTGCAAAAAAGACTAATGCAGTTTTAGGCTACATTAACACAAGCTTTGTTTCCAAATCACAGAAGTAATAGTTTCACTATTCTGCACTGTCCAGACATCTGGAGTACCGTGTTCTGGGCACCACCATTAAGGAGAACATCAACAAATTGAAACTGATTCAGAGGAGGGCGACAAAGATGGTCAAGGGGTCTGGAAACCAAGTCCTATGAGGAAAGGCTGAAGGAGCTGGGTATGTTTATTCCAAAGACGAGTACGAGGAGACATGATGACAGTCTTCCACTACCTGAAGGGCTGTCACAGAGAGGATGGCAAATACATATTCTCTCTTGTCCCTAAAGGCAAGACATGGGCTCAAATGCCAAGGTGGCAGATTTCTGGTTAAGCATTAGGAAGTACTTCCTAACGGTAACAACAGTTCGACATGGAACAAATTGCCTAGGGAGGTAGTGGGCTCTCCTTTGCTGGAGATTTTCAAACAGAGGCTAGACAGCCATCTCTCAGGGATACTACAGATTTCCTGAACTGAACAGGAGGTTGGACTAGATTACCTCTGAGGTACTTTCCAACTCTATGATTCTATGCGAGAAAATAATTTACATCCAAAGTACTGAATATTGATAACAGCAGCTTTTTTGCCTGAGGATATTTTTATTGTTTGATATTGCTATTTGTTATTCATATATAAACTTAAAAGATTTTCAAAAGTCCTCCGGTCCTTAAATGCATGACAATTCTCCTATAAAAAGGTAAACGGTGGTCCTATCTTTAATTTAAGAACCTCTGGTTAAAAAGGGGAAAAGCCACCAGCCAGCTTTCCATAAGGAGACTCACCAGGGTTGATTAATTGTTAGCTTGCTTTTTCCAAGACTAGCACTGAGTCAATTTACTCACCTGCAATTTTGTTCTCATTGTACTTTTGCAAGCTGTTAGCATATTCTCTTAATTATGTGACCAGTTTTTAATTGCCTGTGAAAACATCAAGAACTTATGCTACACAATTACTGTTCTGGTCTTTCCCTTTGAAGTGTGACAGAATTTCACGGTATTATTCATTTTTATGCCTAATGAAGCTCTAATTACAATGCTCACCTGTGCCTCTGGAGGGCCCCCTTCATCTCTAATCAGCAGCAGATAGCTTTGTCCATCAACTACTATCTCTTTCTTGAATCTCCCACCTGTCACACAAAACCAACTCATTACAGAAAAGTAAAAAAAGCACAAGAACACATATAAAAACAGGCTTCACTTGAGGAAAATTACTTACAATTATTATTTAAATGTACTGGTCATGGAGATAGTTTATATTATCCACAGCATTATGCTGATGCAACACTCAAATGATGAAAAGCATTCCAAGAACACATTTAAGGATTGGTAAGTTTAACAACAAAACTTCAGGAAGAAATATCATGCTAAAGTTCCAATTTTGACTCCAAGGCAGGCATGAAGTAATGCTTCATCTTTTGCAATAATCATGTTGCAGTTTTCTAAATTATGATTTTGAAACATGCAGTCTAACACCACATTGAACCTTCTCAATACTAGACATGTAAATACTAGGCATGTAAACATGATTAGGTTTCTTATATTCAGTATTTCTTTTCCTCAAGCGAAGTTTGAAAATGGTATCTTACTATTAAGAATTAGAGGAAAGGATACTATAAAAACTACAAATACTAGACAAAATACAATAAAAGTGCTGTACAACTCACTGCTAATAGAATTTGCGTGTTTATTTCAGAAAATGACAAAAATTACAAATCCTACTTTGAAGCAGAAATAATATTTCTGAGCTTCCAGAATTTTTTTTTGGGGGGGTGGGGGGAATGGAAGGGGAATTGTACAATAAGAGTATTTAGTTCATGAACGCTGAGGAACTGAGAAGGAACACAAGACCCTGACCTCACCTTCAACCTTCACTGACAAAATGCAGCATAACTGCACCAAGAGCTTCTTGACATTGCGCGATTTGTGACTTCAAATCTGATCTGGGTCTACAGTAGGGATTACCTTTTCCTTGGGGCAGGAGGTATTTTAGGCATCAAACTGCTTCTCCTGGCAGACTCCAGATAATGACAAGTTTCATTTAGGGTTTCTGATGTGAGAGGCTAAAACAGATTAGCAACCTTGGTGCACTTAAGGTCTTGGTGTGGATTTATATTCTGTCTCTGGAAGTGAAACCATGCTCATCTTTTTGACTAACCCAGAAAGCCCTCAAACCCCTATATGTTTTGCCTTCCAGTTTACCCACATCCTAAGTTCACCAGGAAAGATTCATTAGTAGTATTAATAGATGTAGACATTTTTATTCTTGTCCAGTTTGTAAATGTTGCTAATCTTCATTTTACCTAACACCTTTTCCCTCATAACTTTACATACTAATTTAAAAACATATTTCACTAAGACATTTAGGATGGAAGGTTACTGAATGGAACAACATTGAGAAAAGCACTAGAATAGTCTTCCATGTAGCATACCTGCCCAATACTATAACTACTAGCCCGGTAACAGGAGGAAAGCCAACACATAATCGTTTTTAATAGTATTTACAGAAAAGAGAACAAATTAAAAGCAGCCATCTTTCCTTTCCGAGGTTATAAAAGTATGTACATAGGTAGGTCGGTCGGTCAAGATAGATCTTGCTTTTGGTTAACTTGGTAGACTGAGCCCTGTGAAATCTCTCATGGTCAAGAGCTACCAAATCTTTTAGTCTATTATGAACAGAATTTTAAAATTGAGTGGGGGGGCAGGAAGCTTTATTTTTTAGTAATCCTATTTCTATTTCAAAAAATAAACTGAACACATTTTGTGTCTCTACTAATGATGTAATCAAATACTGCAAATGCTCATCACACTCATTTTCTTCAAAGTATGTGAACATATTAAAATTCTATGTAATTAATTGAAAATGGCTTCAATAGCAAGCAGATTCTAAGCTACCGTTACAAAACCCATTTTCTATTATGCATCTCCTTTTAACACAAAAAATACTGGAACTTAACAGGCTAACTGTAAGACAGTGTAATTTAAATACCCTTATCAAAATGCAGGTTTACGCTACTCATAAAACATAACCGAGATTTCTCTTTTGCAAAAAAATTCTCAATTAACTTAGACCCCACAGCATTTCACACTCAGGAAAAACAATGCTGAATACACAACAGGATTATGCACAGAGGATTAAAAGCAAGATGGTAATTATACATGGTATATGCATGGAAATGGGGACCAGTTCTCTGTGAATATTGTTCATATGAATTGCTCTGTATTCTTGTCATTCAAATGGAAGCTGCAATTCCTTGGCACTAAAGTACATCATTAGGTCCTGCAAGCCATCAAAAGCTAGTATCTTAGGGGCTTCTAAATCTGGTGTAGAGAAGAAGAAATAAAAGTTTCTGTCACCGTCATGCATAACTAGAGACTTTTGTTCACTGAGCCAAAACATCACAAATTCTGCAACCAGAAAAACCAAAGTCTGCAAGTTCACCGTGAGCAAAAGTGTGCATAATTTGTTTCATTTGCATAATTATGAAAATTCCATAATGTATACATGAGCTTTGCAGCATGCACATGATTTGAGAGAGAGACCAGATATCACAGAAGATGTAAAAAAGTGAAGTTTAATTTATCTAATATTTGCACTGAACTCAGATGACATGCAAAATATATGTACAAATGAAAAACTAAGCCACACGCAGGGGAAAAAACACAATTACAAGAAAGGGAGAAAAAGCAAAAAAATTAAATACACCTTCAGCAGAAAAAGCCCTTCTTCCAGCGTTACAACCCCCAATGCCCCCAGATACAGAACCTCAGGCTCCTCCTCCCAAACTTAGAATTCCTAGGTGGGATGAATTATGTCTATTCTCAGCTCACAGTCTCCTCTCTCCCCTCCTTCACCCCCTGCACACAACTTTGTTCCCAGAGCCCACCCTCAGCCCCAGGGTCCCAACCAATTCCTAACTCACCTCCCCACCACACCAATCATCAGCTAACTAGGGGACCCATTTATCAGGGCTGGCCCCTTAGGGTGGGGCTCAAACTACCTCACACTTGGCAGTTGTGGTGACAGGCTCAGGTGAGTCTTAGGTAACAAGCCAGAGCCTGGGACAGGATTTAAGAGACCCAAGCACAGCTTCAACTACAGTTTCCGTGTGAGATTTCAGCCTGTCACCATGGAGATTGGCTGATGCCAGAAGAAATAATGCAAATTGCAGTAAGATAGTAAACACAGTTCCCTGCCAAGGAGATATGGGTACCTCTGCTTCTTTCTCCCATCAAAGTTGGCAGTTGTGGTGCATTGGTAAAATAGTAGCAACTTCTTTCTGTTCCTCTTTCCACTCCCTACCTATTGCTAGAAACACTTGCCTTTAATTTCCAAAAAGAGAGACCGGCTTTTCCTCCTGTTTTTTTTTTTTTTTTTTTTAATGTTTATTTTTTATAACATCAACTTATGTACACATTACTTAGAAAAATAGCGGACCTTTTTGGGGACAGTAAGAAACTATCCCCTTACAGCTGCAGTCCTCTGCAACGTTCACATAATGCGTGACACTAGTGGATTCCTATATTTCTGTAAAACTGATTAACATTTTTGTTGCATTGGATTCAGTATTTCTCTGCATAATTGTCCAGATATTGTTACATACAGCATAAAAACCCTCCAAGTCTTGATTCCTCTCCGCCTGATTTCGCTCCATTGTAAGTACATACCATAATCTATTTATCCATTTGGGAAAAGCAGGCTTAGTCTTTGATTTCCAATTACACACTATTGTGTGAATGGCTGCTAACCTGAGTTGCTGACAGGCCATTTTTCTCTCCTTAATTATTTGTAGGTCCGGGAAGATGCCCAACAAAGCTGTGCTGGGCTGAAAAGGTATTTCCACTCTGGCTATCTCGTTTAATAATGGCCAAATTTGTTTCCAGAAGTCATTTATATGGGGGTACAGCCACAAACAATGCATCCATGTACCTGTTTGTTTACATCCTTGCCAACATTCTTTCCGGTACTCCTTATTCATTTGATTTAGTCTTTCGGGAGTCAGGTAGATTCTGTAGGTAGTTTTTATTTGAGGCTCTTTAACTGCTAAGGATTTCGACGCAGTCAACAAAGCTTCCCACATTAACTTTCTTTTTTTCTCATCTATTTTCATTTGTAGGTCATCCTCCCAGGCAGACGAGTATCCTGCATCAGGTAAGTTGTACTGTCTCTGCAAAACTTTGTATATGCGTGAAAGAATATGTTTTTGTGAGGGATCACCATACAGAACACTCTCTATGTCCTTTATTTTTCTAGTATAATACTCCTTATCCCTCTTGTTATTAAACCTGCTTTTGATCCTTGCACATAACATGAATCCTGGATCACTTCCAATTTTCTGTATAATTATTTCAACACAGCATTTCCTCTTTTATGAATAACTGATGAGCATATTTTAGTCCTTTTGACTCCCATTTTTTTTGTATCCCTCGCTATCCCTGCCCTCCACGACCATTGACCAAATATAGGCGTATAGGGATTAGTTTCCTTTATTATTTCTGCCTTTCTTAAGCTTGACTCCCAAATTTGGAACGCTGTTTGTATAAAAGGATGATCTAAACCCTTTTGAGATTGGATTTTTTGTTCATCAGTCAATAGATATTCAAAGGTTGTGGTTTTACATTGTTCTTTTTCAAGTTCTAACCAATCTGGTGATTTTAGATCATGATACCACATCTTTACTCCTCTCAGGACTGATGACAAATGATATAATTTTATATCAGGCATACTCATTCCCCCTGTTCTTTTAAAGTATATATTACTGACCTCCTTATCCGAGGTTTCTTCCGGTTTCAAATTATGCGGGCAATGACTTTATTAATTATCCCAAAATATTATTTCGGTATTTTAATCAGTAGCACAAAGGATGTATATAACAGCTTTGGGAGGATTATCATTTTAATTAAGTTTATTCGCCCAATCCAAGATACTTGCAACCTTTTCTATGCTTCTTCTTTACTTTTTATGACTTCCAATAATGGCACAAAATGTGTCATATAATTCCTTGCAATCCTTTGTGATATTGATCCCCAAATATCTGATGGCTTGTTTTTGCACATTAAAAGGGGTAGATTTTTTATATTACTCTCTAGATAGTCCATTTTCATTAAACAACAACATTTGCGATTTCTCAACATTAACTTTATATCCTGATATATTACTAAACTGGTTTATAACCTTCAATAAATTTGGAACAGATTGAGGCAAATCAGAGAGGAACACCATCATGTCGTCAGCATACATTGCCAGCTTACCCACCTTCAACCCTTGTATTTCCTGCAAGTTTCTTATCGCTATTGCGAGGGGCTCAATTGCAATATTAAAAATAACAGGGACATTGGGCATCCTTGCCTAGTACCTCCAGTCAATTCAATTTCCTCCGTATGTTCTCCAGCTATAATGATTCGCGCTTTGGGATTCTTGTATATTAACTTAAGCCACTGCAGAAATTGGCCTCTTATACCCATGGCTTGCATCGTTTCAAATAAATATAAATGCTCCACCATGTCAAAGACCTTCTCCACATCCAAAGATATAACCACCGCTGGAGCCCTACTATTTCTGGCATGGTGGATAATATCTACAACCTTGCAAACATTATCTATACCTAACCTCCCAGCCATAAAGCCAGTTTGGTCAGGTGCTATTATATGTGGCATCACCTCCATTAATCGATTCGCCAGGATTTTAGTGAAAATGTTTGCATCTGTATTTATTAAAGATATGGGGCGATACCCACTACACACTTCTAAGTTCTCGGTTTTGGGGCATAAGGTTATATGGGACTCATAAAAGGATCTGGGCATTTCCTACTGTGCGAGAAATGAGTTAAACATTTTGGTTAATAATGGGCATACTTGTGCTGAGAATGTTTTATAAAATTCAGCCGGAAAGTCGTCTGGACCGGCAGTTTTATTTTTTGGAAGGTGTTTGATGATCTCCTGCACTTCTTTATTTTCAATTATCCTATTTAAAACATTTTGTTGGTCTTTATTCAGTTGTGGAAGTTTGATTGTTTGTAGGAATTTATTTATATTGTCTTTTGTGGGACAACCAGTTTCATATAGTTTTTCATAAATTTGAGAGAAGCATCTTTCCTTTTTTTTGCCTTTCAATGTACTTGATGTGAGATTTTCCCTATTAAATGGTATTTCATTTTTTTTGCCTTTTTTTTTTTTTTTTTTACTAACCAGGCCAAAGCTTTATCAGTTTTGTTTGCTTTATCAAAATAATAGGCCTTTGTATATCTTATTTTAGTGATTGTGGCTTCTGTTTCTATTAAATTTATTTGAGATTTTAACCATACGATGCCAACCACATTTAGCTTAGGTTGCTTTGCCAATTGCCTGATTTGCAAATAGAGTTCACTAACTTGTTTTTTTTTTCAAGGCATACACCCAAGGAAATGAATTGTCCTCTGAGGATTGCTTTAGCTGCTTCCCACATTATCCAAGGGAAATATCTGGTGTATCATTATGGTGAATGAATTCTTTCATTTGTATCTGTATTTGCTCCTGTATCCATATATTGTTCAAATAAAACTTTTTTAACCCCCATCTTGATGTTTGTCTTTTCTCATTTGCCTTTACCTTTAATTCCAGAACCAGTGAATTATGATCAGAGAAGGGAATAATTTGTATATATGCCTTTTCACTCTTTTGAAGCATTTCACTATTTACTAACATATGATCAATTTTAGTAGTTATTATTATTATAAAAAATTATATAGCGCCAGTCATGTACCTGGCGCTGTACAGAACATAGAACTAGACGCGGTCCCTGCCTGTGGCTTACAATCTAAAAGACAAGGAGGGGGAGACAGGGAGAGGGGACAGTGGGAGAGACAGGGGAGAAGACAAACAAATGTTCAAGCAGATGCGAAGTCTCAGGTGCATATGCTTGGCTTGGTTACAATCAGGTT
>QEPC01007842.1:252713-300865 GCA_003113815.1 Sphenodon punctatus | reverse complement strand
GCTTAGATTTAGTGACAAGTAGATCATTGGTTATCTTGTCAAGGGCAGTTTCAGTGGAGTGAAGGGGGCAGAAGCCAGATTGGAGAGGATCCAGGGAGGAGTTGGTAGAGAGGAGGTCCAGGCAGCGGGAGTAGACACGTTCCAGAAGCTTTGAGGCAAAGGGAAGAAGGGAGACTGATCGGTAACTAGAGGGGTCAGATGGGTCCAGGGTGGGGTTTTTGAGGATGGGGGGAGACAGTGGCATGCTTGAAGGCAGAGGGGAAGGAGCCTGTGGAAAGGGAGAGATTGATGACGTGTAGAAGAGGGGGGGCGACAGTGGGAGGAATGGCGGTCAGGAGGCAGGAGGGGATTGGGTCAAGGGGGCAGGTGGAGGGATTGGATGAAGAGAGCAGAGCGGAGATTTCCTCAAGAGAGGCAGGAGGGAAGGATGTGAGGAGAGAGGGGGGAGGGGGAGGGACGGGAGCAGGAGGAGGAGGTGGGTGGGAGGCAATGTCCCGACGGATCTTGTCAATCTTTGAGGTGAGGAATGACGCCAGATCCTGAGCAGCAAGGGAGGAGGACGGAGGAGAGCAGGGGGGTTTTAAAAAGGAAGTCGAAAGTAGAGAAGAGGAGCGAGGGTCGCGAAAGAAGGATTCGATCCTGGAGGCATAATAGTGTTGTCTAGCTAGGGAGATAGCCGAGGAGAGGGAGAACTTGTAGTGGAGGAAGTCAGGGAGGGAGCGGGATTTGCGCCAGAGGCGTTCGGCAGCCCGGAGGTAGCAGATGTTAGGGGTGAGCCAGGGGCAGGGGTTTGGGGGCCAGACGGTGCGGGAAGAGAGGGGGGCAAATGAGTCGAGGAGAGAGATGTTAAGAGCAGAGATGGCAGAGTCAGGGGAGGAGGAGGAGAAAATGGAGGGGAGGAGGGGGGAAACTTTGAAACTTTGTGTGGATTAGAGAAGAAGGTGAATTCTTGTGTATTAGGATGAAGTACTCTCCATATTTCTTTCAATCCATGTTTTTCTATTAATTGTACTATAAGATCCTGTTGCTTATTTAATCTATTTTTTTGAGGATAGGTCTAATGGAGAGAGTGGGGAACTAAAGTATCCTGTAATTAATGCCATACCTTCTATTTCCTGCCCTATTCTTGCGATTATTTCAGCAAGAAAGGCTCCGGTGTTGTTGTTAGGGGCATAGAGTGTTGATAGTATATTTTTCATCCCCTATGGTTCCTTTCAGGGTCAGTAAGTGCCCCTCTGTGTCTTTATCAGAGCTGTTAATTTGAAACTTTAATGTTTTGAGAACCCCAATAAGCTTTCTTTTTCCCAGCATTTGAATGATAAACCTTATAAAATTTATCACAGAATCTAAAGTTATCTTGTTTAAGCAGATGCGTTTCTTGTATCATAAATATGTGTGGGCAAGACATACAAATATGTTGCCAAACCCTCTTACGCTTGATTGGGTTATTTAACCCACATACATTAAATGATATTACCTTTAAATTTGCCATTGTTTTCTCCGGTTTGTTGAGCATCTTATTTCAATATCTTTACTTTCCCATTCTTTCGTTGGGAGCAAACCAGTCTCTCTCTCTCCTCACTCTTTTTTTAAGGGCCAATCTGCCTTCCCCCTCCCGCCCCCCTTCTTTTTCCTGACTGTTATTTTCATTTTTTTCATCAATGCATTTACTTTGGTTTGTATCCTCCATCATGTCACACTTATTTTCTTATCAGTCTATAACAGTAAACCTAACAACAACTAAACTTATAAAACCCTCTTTCCCCCCCCCTCTAATTCCCAACCAATATCTATTTAGCTATTCTCTTATACTCCACTCCCTTATTAAACAAAAAAGCTGGGGAGGCCCCCTAATTCGGAGAGTCGTGTATTGCGGGCTTTCTGCCCCTCTCTGACCCACCACTTTTCAAATTATACATCCAAAAGAAGAACAAAATCAATTAAGAACAACGAACCAGTCATTTCACCGTTAATTATTATTCCATATCATTGTCCTTTCATCCAGACTTAGTTCCTTTAGCTGTTTGCAGTGTTTCTCCTTAAGTTCTTTGCCATATAGTTTTCCAACTCGGTTTTATCAGTGAAATATCTCCTTTTCCCTTTATCCACAAATGAAAACTTGGCTGGATATAGGATCTGAGCTTTCATTCCCAGCTGATTGAACTTTTCTAGCTGTGGTCTCCAGGCCTTCCTTTTTTGTACTGTATCAAATGCTAAATCTGGAAATACTGATATTTTATTTCCCTCGCAAGACAAGTCTCTGGTGGTCCTAGCAACCTGTATTATTCTCTCCTAATCCCGATAGCGTAAAAAGCAGGCTATAATTGCTCGTGGAGGGGCTTGGTCTTTTCCATTGATCCCCTCCATCTGAGTTTTCATTTCAATTAAGTTGCTTTTAATTGTTATGCCCTCTTTATTGAATGTCAAGTCATCTTTAATAGCTTTAAACAGGTCCAGTACCTGTAATAGTGAATCAGGGTCTCCAGTTTCGTCTCGCGGCGCTCCGTCCGCCATTTTGAGCTGGGCGATTTCAGCTTTTCTGGCGCTGCGATGGGGGAGATAAAGCCTGTCTATTGTAGAGTCCAGTTCTTTCTTTTTAGTTTGGCTCATTCCTCTTCAACTTATCTTTAATTTTTAGCTTCTTTTTGGACGTATATGTGCTCAGGGTCTCTGTTTTAATTAGCGGGTCAGCGGGAGCGTAGCCACACACAACCTACAGTCTGTGCATGTCCAGTCGACCTCTTTTCCTCCTGTTCTTACAGTTCCATGACTTTCCATCATGTAGGCTACAGGATGATTAAAAACTGTCACCTCACAGCTTCCCCTCCTCCACAGTATATCCAACACTTACAGGAAGAAGCAAACACACCTTGAGATGTTACACTCATTGTGCTTACCCCAAGTTCTACTGCCATTCTGAGCACCTTTCCTTATAGCCCAGTCCAAATTGCTGCTTCCATCCCCATCCTCCAACATTTTCCTTCCTACCTCCTTCTTCCAAAAAAACACTTTAAACAGTATTCTATCAACTGTATGCAATGTGTTAATATTTAATTTTCTCATACCACTTGTACCAGTAAACTACCACATAATTTAGTGCATGAACTGAACTTGCAGCTAGGGTGAAATGAGAATCCTGCACGTTCTCATGAGAATGTGCAAGATTCACACACACCCTGGCGAGATCTTGCAGGATCTTCGAGAATCTCGCAATATGCTTGAAAATCTCAGATACGGTCTATACATGTGCAAAATGGTCACTGCGGCCATCCTGCACATGTGGTCCACCGGCAGCTATTTTGTCAGGAGCAGAGCATTTTTGAGGGTTTTCAAGAATCTCGTGAGACATGCAGACTCTGCATGCATAGCAATGGTGATAGCAGCCATTTTGATCATCCATAGAGTATATCTCAGATTTTCAAGAATCTCACGAGATGCTGTGCATTCACAGTGCCAGTTTTCAGCTGCACAAGTTTCTCACAAGGATGGATCAAGAATCGGTCAAATGCAAGGACGAGTTTCAGTCCTACTTGCAACCGTAAGTAGGTTGGAGCTTCCTGTTTAATGTGTCCAACAGCAAAGGTTTCTTTTAGGAGGCGAGACCCCGTACGAATGCAGAGTCAACTAGGACAAATACTTCTTTTTCAAACTAATGGTGTTTCAAATGTGGTTTTCTCAATTATTGTATTTCTTCTCTAAAAATATGACACACAAGAAACCTAAATGGAAGTGCCGTTAAATTTAGTTTGTCTTTACCGAGTTCTTAACTTATTCTTACCTCTGCGAACAAAGCAGCAAATCGTACTGGAACAAACAGCACTGGCAGAGTGGACAAGCAGAGAAATTTTTTTATGTTTTATGTCCAGTGCAGTGGGACTACCACCCTGTCCTAAAATTGGACTATTTCTTTTCCTGGGAAACTACAGCAAGTTACCATATTTTCTTCACTGCAATTCCCATTTTTGTGCTTACACTGTAAATGTACCCCCTTCACATATTCAGATCTTGCAATGTACCATGGAAGCTTCAGGTTATAAAATTTGTTTAAGACAATGGGTGTTTTCAGATGGACAGGAGCCCCGCCTCTGCTCCACCTCACCCCCTGGCGACTCCATCATCTAAAGGCGGTCCACCATATGTGCAGGCCAGAAGAGGTGGAGCACATTTTGTCTGCTTTTGGGCAGCCCTGACAGGTGACACTCTACTCCGGAGTGCCGGAGGCAGGGCAGGCCAGCCAGATCAGAGCTGCTGTCTGTCTGCTCATTGGATGGTCTCTCCAACTCCACTGTCAGCTGGGGGTTGCCCTGGGCAACACCACAGAGCTGTAGTGGCAGCGTAGAGCATCAGGCGATCCGCCCACAACTCTATGGCGTGGGGGAGGGAGCGTTGTGTGGGAAGACTGTGGGCTACAGCAGCCACCGGGTCTGTTTAAAATGGATCCAGGCAGGGCTGTATTGGGCAGACATGGGGGTACACCCCAGGAACAGCTCCAGCGGTGGTCAGTCCCGCATCCATCTGAAAACACCCAATGATGCTGCATTTAATTTAACATTTTTTCCATCTCTCTCCTTTTTGCACACACATGTTCATCTATGAGGGCATTTTACGATTTCTTGTTGTTACATCTCAGTGTGCGATAACCAGGACTCTTAGTTTTCCATGACAAAAAACTGGAAATTCTCTGTTAACACAACAAATTCTCTGATTAAAAACAAAAATCTATGTTTTTCTGCAGTTAAAATTAAAATCAGGTGAGAGGTGTTGTGTGGGGTGGTTGGGGGGTGGGAAGCGGCCTTTGAAAGTGACAGGTCCTGGCCGGAAATGCTGCAGAGCTGGGTTCTGCAGTGGTTCTGGCTGGGGCCTGTCACTTTCAAAGGCCAAAGGCAAAATCCATGGGATACTCTAATAAAAGGCAAAATCCATCTAAAGATGCATCTGCGATGACTGTTCATGCATTGGATGTAACAAACGCTGCAGAAGTATAAAGGCCCAGTAGATATAGGAAGAACTTCACAATTTGAGTGAGTCTCCCCACAAGTTTTAAAGTCGTGTCTGTGATTGTGTGGAACCTTGCAATCAGCAGGCAGGCCTCTGCAGTTGTAGTGTCCAAGATGGCCCCAATAAAGGGTATTATTATTATTTTTATTATTATTATTATTATTATTATTACAAGCTTTTATATAGTGCCAGAGATGTACCTGGTGCTTTACAAAGAATAAGATAGATTGTAAGCTCTCAGGCAGGGACCATATCTATCTGTACAGGAGTAAGATGGGGTTTCCCATGTGCTGTGTACATGGTAACATAGCTCATCATGGGAAATCTGCCATGAGGAGCCAATCATCAAGGTAGGGGTAGATGGTGATACTCCTTCTCCTGGGCTCTGCCGCCACTGAAGCCATACATTTTGTGAAGACTCTTGGTGCTGTAGAGTCTCCAAACGGCAGAACCGTGTACTAGAAACAGCAGCTATCTATGAAAAAATTGAGAAATCTTCTATGAGACTTTCGGATGCCAATATGAAAGTAAGCATCTTTAAGGTCAAGGGAGATGAGCCAAGTATGCTTTTGGAGGGATGGTAGAAAGTGAGGTAATATGGAACTTATACTTCCTGACATAATAGTTTGCAGAGCTCAAGAACAGGGTGAAAATATCTGGAGTAGAAAACCCACAGTAGGCCAGAAACAGGCACCTCTTCTACAGTCCCTTTACTGAGGAGGGAGAAGACCTCCTGAAGCAGCAGTGTCTTGTGAGGGATGTCCCTAAGGAGGAAGGGGGGGAAAGAGGTGAGGATAGGTTTCAAATTGGATGGTGTAACCATCCTGAATTATTTTTAGTACCTATTTTCTGAGGTGATGTTCTCCCAGGCATGGCAGAACATCTGGAGTCTGTTCTTAAAGGGAATGCTTCGGCAGTTACCCCTGACCTGACTGCAGTCAAACTCGTGACCAAGGCTGGGAAGTTGAGGGGCTGGTGGACTGTGTTGATCTGTTCCTGTCCTTCATAATTTTTTTGCTATTTTGAGAAGGGGCTTGTTGGAGGAGAAGTTGTAGAACAAACTTCCTAGAATGGAAGGAAGGTGCGTGGGTTCTGTAGACGAGGATGCAGTTGATGAAGAGTAATAGTTTCTCTTCAACGGATGTACAACACCCTGTGCTCTTGTGGTCTGGCATGTTTCTTTTATTTTTAACCATGTCTCATCAGTAGTGTTTGAGAACAGATCGTCACTCTCAAAGAGTAAGTCCTCTATTTGTGTCTTGTTCTCAGGTGTCAACACAGTCTATCTGAACCAACCATAACTCCTCATAGTAATAGCCACCTCCATGCTCCAAATTGCGCTAGCAGGCACGTGCACTGCTGAGGTGAGTTGAAATTGAACGACTTGGCATACCTCTTGTTGTAAGGCTAGGCTTTCTGCTTCAGTAGATATGGAGAGGACTTTGGACCAAACGCAATGCTGGTATCCAGTCATAGCAACCACATAATTTGCAGTCCATAAGGATAGCGTGGCAGATGAAAAAGCCCTCCGGTCAATTGCATTGAATCATCTTCCCATCCCTGTCTGATGGTAAAGTCTTAACTGCTCCCGACTGTGATCTGCTTGTAGCTGCTGCAATGACCATCAAGTTGGGAGGAGGGTAGTGATGAAACATGGATGCACCACCTTGAGGTATGGAATATAGGGAGTCAGTCAACTTGTTGATTGGATTGGAAGGGAAAGGAGCATTCCACACTGACTCAGATGGTTCTAGCAGCTCCTCGAATATTAGGAATATTTTATATTTATTTTTCATAATTAATAACCCCATCCCTCCTGTCTCAGACAGCTCGGGGTGGCTTACAATCCAATATAAAAGATAAAATAATATAAAACAACCCTATCTAAAAAAAAAAACCTTTTACCCTCCCCACCCATATCAACTCTAAGTCTGGGCCTGTTGGAGTCTTCCTTATCACCTTCTAGGGGAGTTAGGGCATTGCATGAGCTTGAGCATATGAGGTCATGTGCTTGAGCATGACTTGAAAGTTTTTAACATCCTCTGTGTGTAGGGCAAGGGACTGGTATGTTACCGAATCACTTGGTGGAGCTCTGTAGTATTGTCCTTGTCAGGCTGAAGTGGCATCACAGACTGCTGTTCAGGGTGCTGAACCACCTGTTGTCCTATTAATTTTTGCAAGAGACTAGTAGCAGGAGCCGCTGATAAAAATGAAGGCTCCTGTGTGGCAACCAGTAGTGTTGGTACCACTAGCGCCGGAGGAGGAGGGACATGAACTCTGGTGCTGGTGAGATGGAGCTGTGGGTTGATTAGTTTGATTAGGAGAGTCATATGGCTCACAGTGCTGATCAGTCCGACAGAAGTGTGGGGAATTGCGGCTGGAACAGGAGCTGCATGGTGAACATCGAACTCTCTCTGGATGGTAGTAGTAATAATCACCATAGGGATCACTCCTTGTATGGCAAGTGTCCCTCCAGTCCACTGTAAAGCCAGTGTACTCTGGTCTTTCATAGGCATGGGAGTCTCAGGGGCATGAGTGGCTTCTGTAGCTGATTGAATCCCAAAGGTGCCGTGGTAGAGTATAATCTCTGCCTCCCCAGTGCCATCAACCAGCGAGCTAAAAGTCGCACGCCATAAGAATATTTCACACTCCTGCAAGATCCATCCACAACTGCAAGTTCCATCCCACCTCCCCTCCCCGTAACCGAACCACCAAGATGCCTGTCCTTATCTCTCCCCCCTCTCCTCCTTCCCTCTCACCTGCTCCTCCCTCTCCCCTCTGCTCCTGCCTCCCACTAAGCCTGTCATCTCTCTCCAACGTCCCCACACCTCCTCCTCTTCCCCCCACCCCTCTGCCCCACTGCCCATCTCCCACCGATCCCATCACCCCCCTTCCCCTTATCTTATCCCCATTTCATCTCCACCCTGATTAACTCCCATTCTCCTGTTCCCTCTGGAACTGTCGCTCCTCTGCTAATAAAGCCCCCTATATCCATGATCTTTTCTTCTCTTGCTCCCTTCACCTTCTTGTCCTTACTGAAACCTGGATCGCCCCCACTGACTGTCATCCCTGCCACTCTCTCCTTCAGAGGTCTCTCCTTCTCCCACCAGCCCCGCTTGAAAGGCCGGGGTGGTAGTAGGTCATTTTCAACCTCTCCGCCTCCCCCCTCTCTCCCCTTCCCCTCCTTTGAGGCTCACTCCGTACACCTCTCCTCCTCTCCCCACCTCCATGTTGCTGTCATCTACCACCCTCCCCGGTTCCCTCTCCTCCTTTCTCTCAGAGTTCAAGTCCTGGCTCACCTTATTCCTCTCTGATGACATCCCCACACTCATCCTTGGCGACTTCAATATTCATGTTGATGCAAGCTCTCAGCCTTGCATCGCTTGCTTCATCTCCTTAGCCTCCTCCTTTAATCTCCACCTCTGGACTAGTTCCCCCAACCACATTGATGGTCATGCTCTTGATCTCGTGTTCTCTAGGAACTGTTCTGTCTCCGATCTCTCCTTCGAAACCCATCCAATATCTGACCATTTCCTTGCCTCCTTCAACCTCTCTCACTGCTCCCCCTCCTCTTCCCCATCTCTCCATTCCTTCCGTGATCTGCAGGCCATTGTGCCCCAGGACTTTGCCTCCTCCCTCTTTCCTCTTCTCCCCTCGGTCTTCTCCTCCCCCGATTCTGCCATCTCCACCTTCAGCTCCTCCCCCGGCTCCACTCTCGACTCCCTTGCCCCCCTCTCCTGCCCCCCAGCTTGCTCCCATAACCCTCGCCCTTGGCTCACCCCCACTATTTGCCATCTCCACTACTGCACCCAGACTGCTAAACACCTCTGGCGCAAATCCCACTACCACGCTGACTTCCTCCACTTCAAATTCTGCCTCTCATTGCTCAATTCTGCTATCTCCCTCACTAGACAGCAGTACTATGCCTCCCACATTGAGTCCTGCTCCTGGGACCCTAGCTGCCTCTTTTCCACCTTTGACTCCCTTCTCAAACCCCCATACTCCTGCTCCCTCTTCTCTCTCCACTCAGGATCTTGCTCTCTTTTTCACCTCTAAGATCGCCAAGATCCGCCTGGAAATTGCTTCCAAGTCCTATCCCCCCCCTCCTCCCCCAACCTCTCTCCTATCCTCCTTCCCTCCCACCTCCTTTGAGGAAATCTCCTCCCTGTTCTCCTCCTCCAACCCCTCCATTTGCCCCCTGAACCCATTCCTTCCCGCCTCCTGATCTCCATTGCCGCTACCGTCGCCCTTCCCCTCCTACACATCATCAACCTCTCGCTCTGCCTTTAAACACGCTACTGTCTCCCCCATCCTCAAAAAGTCCACTCTGGATCCCTCTGAACCCTCTAATTACTGTCCTGTCTCGCTCCTCCCTTTTGCTTCCAATCTCCTTGAATGGGTTGTCTACTCCCGTTGCCTTGACCTCCTATCCGCCAACTCCTCCCTTGACCACCTCCAATCTGGCTTCCACAACCTTCACTCCACTGAAACCGATCTTGCTAAGATCAACAACAATCTTCTTGTGGCTAAATCCAACCACCTTCACTCTATTCTTGTCCTCCTTGATCTCTCTGCTGCCTTCGACACTGTTGACAACTCACTCCTGCTTGAATTGCTTCACTCCCTTGAATTCCGGGATTCTGTCCTCAACTGGTTCTCCTACAACCTCTCTGACCGCTCCTTCAATGTATCTCTTCCTAACTCCTCCCTCTCCCCCTCTTGGTCGGGGTTCCCCAAGGCTCTATCCTTGGCCCTCTTCTCTTCTCTTCCACCGGGTTGACCCGGAAGACCTAGTAGAGGCCTGAAGCGCTCCGGAGCACCGCCGCCGGACGCAGGGCCAGAGTCTCGGCACCACCAGGTAGGTGGTGGGGGGTTTAAAAAAACTGGGGTGGGGGGTTTAAAAAAAATTACGAGGCTGGGCATGGGGGTTGAGCCCCAACGCCCCTTCCACCCGTGCAGTCTGGAGGGGGGAGGGGAAACTGGGTTCCCTCCTACCCCCCGCCCGAACGGGTTCAGAACCCGGAGTTTGTTCGGCCGGTTTGGGCAGGGAGGCAATTCGGATTCAGGGTGTTCGCGAACAGGCCGAACATCCTGAGTTCGGGCCGAACCCCAAACCCGGTTCGCACATCCCTAGTAACCAAACCAAGAACGTGTACCTGAGTTCTCGCATCCTCATGAATGTCGTATCCCTGGTCTCTTCCTCTGTTCTCCCTTCCCTGTCTCCTCTCCCCGTTTAGATTGTAAGCTCTCAGACAGGGACCATGTCTATCTTGTTTTTTTTTGTAAAGCACCAGGTACATTGCTGGCACTATATAAATGCTAACAACAACAACTGATACTAAGTCTTTGGAATCAACATACACATTGTTATCATAAGGTTGCAGCCTTAACAGCAAATATAGCCACCCTTCACATTACAAACTGGTCAGTACCATTTACTAAAGAACAACTTGCATCTTCTGGTCAGTACTCCATTTTCTTTTTAAAAAAACAAACAAACAAAAAACTAGCCAAGTATCTCAATCTTGGTTTATCATAGAGATGACAGATAAGGACATACTGCACTAGATCTTCTGGCACTGGCTCCCCTCATATGCTGAGTCGCTCACTTAGCAGCAGATTTTGGTATCTGCCTTCTAAAACTTGGGAGGGCATTAATGTAAAATGTAACCTTATGAAAACTTTCCTAAGGTCCATTTTCATTGAACCCGTTTGGTCCCAGTCAGGCATTTTGCATAATTTGATCTTGCAAGTGCTGCCATATCAACCTGTTTATGAACATCTATTACCCTCCATTTAAATTCTTGTTTTGCTTTGTTGGCTAATAAGCCTAACGCTTGTAAAGAGAAACCATAGTTTATTGCCAATTTAGCCACTTTATGAAGCCAAAAATATTTTGACGTAGTACAAGAACGCACATTTTGGGAAGCCTAATAGATTCCATCTGGCACAATTTAATCCAATAACTTAATTAACTAATTAATTAATCCGCAATGAATGGGTGCAGACAGGGCTAATTCCCGCAATTATGCCCTAAGCAGATATGCGGGCATACTTCTGGGCAACCCCAGGCAGCCTCGGAAAAAATAATTCTGTGCAATAAGATTAGGAGTAAGTCAAAATACCCCCATAACTCTGCACTGTAAGATACCTACGGGATTAATTTAGAATTACATACCTTCAAAATAGGCTGGATAGTGCCACTGATTCTATAATTATTCAAACATTTCAAAAGCCTTTAATTTACAATATCCGATATGTAAATTCCAAAAAGCTGGGGCAGTAAAGTGAATTCCTAGATAAATACACGAGCTAACCTGCTCTAGTTCATGATTAACAATCCTACATTTATGTGTTTTCCTATTTTTGCCAAAGACCATCACCTTAGATTTGGATTGATTTATGACCAAGTCATTTTCTTTACAATCATTCAAAAACCTTCTCATGCCAATCTGGGAATGAGAGAGCAAGATCATATCAGCATACATCAAGGCATTTAGCCCTTTCTTTGATCTAAACCATATGAAAGGACTGCTTGGCCAGTGTCACAACTAAATAATTTACATAAAAGCTGAATAGGAATGGGGCCAAAATGCATCCCTGACAAACTCCACTCTCAGTGGGAAGTTTATTCTCTAGAATGGCACCGTTCCCTGTTCTAACCTTTAAAAAGGTTGTCGAGTACATGTTTCAAACTAGTACAAATCAACAGGGTTCCTAGTTTTCTGAATTGATCAGCAATTCTCTGATAAAAAAACATAAATTCTCAGATTAAAAGAACCAAAATCTCAGTTTTTCTATGATTAAATGTATACACTAGATGACTTTCCACTGCCACAATATATATAGGTATGAGTTATTTTATTGTAATATTTTCAGTTTTATGTAATTTTGTAGTTACCTGTCCCACCAACAACAAAAATCAAGGTCTGTGGTACCCCTTCAAATGCAGAGCCGCTTCCCCCCACAGCACATGACTGTAGGTTGCTCCCCCTCTATGCTCCCTGACTCCTCCTTCCAACTTGGTCCCAGATCACTCGGCCACCCAGAAAGGGGGGTCATATAGACTCTATATTATAGAGGTTGGCACTTGGGGAAGCTATGCAGCTATGGTCCGGTACCAAATTTTTCTGTGGAAAATTTTCCAGGGCTATAGGAAATTTTGCACAGGAAAATTTTCCGATTCAAAATCAAAGGGAAGGTCATGAGGGGGTTTGGGATACAGTGTCATCAATATGCTGATGACACCCAGCTCTCCCTCTCCCTTTTCATCCGATCCAGACCCAGCAGTCTCTGTGCTTACTCGGCGTTTGGCAGCTGTGGGGGACTGGATGCAGGCAAGCCGATTGAAGCTGACAAGATGGAGGTGATGCTGGTGGGTAAAGCAGTGGGGGTGGTGTCCCCCCTCATCGATGGGGTTTGCCCCCCACTGGTTTCCCAGGTGCGGGGTTTGGGAGTGCTCCTTGATCCACAGCTCTGTCCGGATGTCCAAGTGGAGGCTGTGGCAAGAGGGGTATTTCACCAATTACATCTGGTGCGGCAGCTTAGGCCATATCTGTCAGACTCCGACCTGGCTACCACCATCCATGCTTTCATTACCTTGAGATTGGACTACTGCAACGCACTTTACGTGGGGCTAACCTTGGTAATGGTTCGCAAACTGCAGCTGGTGCAGAATACAGCGGCCCGTCTTCTTACAGGGGCGGGTCGCCATGAGCACATTACACCAGTACTCCGTGCTCTGCACTGGTCGCCAACAGTCTTCCAGGTCAGATTCAAGGTGTTGGTTCTTACCTATAAAGCCCTAAACAGCATGGGCCCCACCAATCTGCGGGATTGCCTCACTCTCCGTGTCCTGGATCAGCCCCTGTGGTCCGCCAGGAGCACCCTTCTTGGGGTCCCCCAGGTTGTGCGGGGGCCAAAGATCGAGAGAGCATTCTCAGTGTCTGCTCGCAGGCTGTGAAACTCCCTTCTGGCAGAGGCCCAGGTGGCCCTGGACTTCAACTCCCTTCATCATAGTTGTAAGACACGGCTGTTCCGCCGGGCCTTCGGTGAAGGTGATGGGTAGGGGTTTTCCTTTTCTGTGGCATCCTCATTAGTTTTAATGAATTTTGTACTGAGGTTTTTTAATGTTTTATTGTACTTCGATGGTTTTAAATGTTTTCATCCGTAAGCCGCCTTGAGCTGCTTGATTGCTGGAGAGGCGGGGTATAAACATTTATAATAAATAAAAATCAAAATTTTCCAGAAAACCCCCATCACTGGTTTGAATTATATTTATCACAAAAAAATCTACACAGAAAGTCTCCCATTGACTAGCCGAAATAGGGACACAGATCTCCTTTAACCGACTAGAGGCCAGATGCCCAAAAAATGTTGAATTTAGATTTTTTTTTGCTGCCAACTCTATGTCAGCCCAAAAGGTTGCCTGGAAGCTGTTTTTCTTTGAGGCCAGCAGCTTCTCATATTCTTTTTTAAGCTTCATCATTTGGTTAAAAAGTGTCATGTCATCTGATTTCCTTACTTTCCTCTGAGCTTTCCACAACATGGATTTTGCGTATTTATATCTTTATCAAACCATAGATTTTTTTTTATAGGTTTACTGTTTTTATTTTCTATCCTCATGGTTAGATGTGGTCTCAAGCTCTTACAGATGTTTTCAAAAGGAAGATATCACCAAATCTATACTAGACTGAGGGTCACTTACTGTTTTAGCCATCTTTATAAAGAAACATGATTTCAAATGATTGGATACCTTAGCCACGTCCACCATTTCCCATCTGATTCTTTTCTCCTGAATCACCTCTAAATCTTGCACTAAACCTAGATAGTACTCCTTTTGAGTGGGATGCATTCTGAGATTCAGCACAACAGACAGTGGCTGATGGTCCCTATCTTCTTATTCAAACCTTGAAATCCCTGAACAAATCCACCTTCTCTCTGGAGGTAACAAATATATTCAACTACACTTCCATTAGATGATGACAAGAATGTAAATGGATACGTTTGATTGGGGTCCTCGTAATGCAAAATTTGAAGCCTGAATTTATACCCCAATGTGACAAAAATACGGCCAGACTTGTTTATCTTCAAATGCCTAGACTTCCGGGAGCATGCTTTAATCTCAATCAATCAATTAAAAAATTATATATATTTCCCGGGGCTTTCTTTACCTTAAGTTTCTTAATAATCCCCAGAACTCTGCTACTTGAACCACCGGCCATTCTGGCCCTAAATCCTCAATTCCCTCCAGCGGGTCTCGAGGCTTTTATCTGAGAGTCAGCAGGGGGACACATCATGGGCGATAATATATGAAAAATTAGGCCCCCCTCTGGCATTAAAATCTCCATGTAAAATAACTGGTGAATTTGGAAATCTCTGCAACACCACACCCAATAAGCTATCTAATTTGGACCAAATCTGCAATGCAAAATCTACTTAGAATTACCAGGTGGAATATATCACCAAATTGAGAGCCAGTATGGTGTAATCGCTATGTGTGCAGTACTTGGACCAGGAGATTAGACCCCGGTTCTAATCTCGTTTTAGCCAGAAACTCACTGAGTGACCTTGGGCCAGTCGCATTATTCTTCCAGCCTAGCCCACCTCACAGGGTTGTTGTGAGGATTAAAAGTTGTGTTAAATTGTTGTATGTAAAGCGTTCCGAGTGCCATGGAAAAGGGGCACTATATTATTATTATTATGGAGGATGGCGATGATATACATTTACGACCAATATTGATAATTTATTGGAAATTTCAATCTTAACTGCAAGAAAGTTAGGCGAGTATAAGTCCAAATCAGAAATTAAACTGCTATCCCAGCTCAAATCCTCTCTTATAAGAATGGTTAATCCACCCACAGGTCGGCACTTATCCATAACTTTAATGGCTGGGGTTACCCATGTTTTAAAACCTGGGGCATCTAATTGACCTGAACACGTAAGGCAGGTTTCCTGTAATCCAATTATTGAAGAGGTTACGAGGAAAGTTCTAAATTCCCTATAGATTGATCTAGCCTTCCACCCAGCAATATTCCAGGAAAGTAATTTGAGGGGGGCCACTGGTCAAACATTGGTAAATGGAAATGGAAATGGAAAAGTTTTCTGACTGGATTTAGCTGCTCATTGCCAGGGATACTCCAGTTGTATGGAATGCAAAAATACTTGGTTTTTCACACCTCTTTTGTGATGAACAGCTTCAAGATTTGGATTTGAATTTTTCAGATAGCTGTTTGTATGAGCCTGAAACCTCTTTTTAGCCAACCAAAAACAGAAGCTGTTTCCTGCAAAACTTTACTCACCCAAACGTTTTTTCCCCCCAGAGATGGGCTCTAAATTTCCATTTCTCGCTACATGAATCAATACTAGAAAAATATACCTGGGTTTTAGTTTGATGGTTATCATAATAATAGTGGTCAACATAGCAAACAGCAAGTTTTGAATGCCGTAATGGAATTAATTGACTCAATCTCTTCCATACTATATGTTTTAAACAAAAACTATTGCCATCTATTGATGGTAACAAATCATAAAATATTAGAGAAGGCCACTACAGTCTCCTATAGCTATAGGCTTCCCAAACCTACTTCCCCTCCTCAAATCCTTGCCTGGAAATCTTGGCTTACAAAGTTTCCTTTGGGCAAAACAGGGTAAGGTCTTCTTCATGTGCTTATTGTCTAAGGAACTAGATTTAATTGAAGTTCCATGTGGAACCTGCCCCTCAAAAATCAAAGACAGGCTGGTCTCTGCTATTTGGGCAAAATATACAGAGGGCAACAACAGTGGATCACAAACACCTGTGTGACAAATTCCATGGCCATTCTTAATCAGCTCAAAAGAGAGTCACTGCCATTGGAAGGCATAGTAGTTAGATGGCCCTTTCCTGGATCCTCTGCGACAAGGGTTCTTTTTTCTCCTGAGGCTTTAAAAGCACCAAAAAGCCCTAACTCAGAAAATGCTTCATGAATCAGATTAATTTGTGACTTTGGGATCGCAGTCTGATTATCCGGCAATCCTATAGGAGGAGAAGGCAGTGGAATGGAAGTTTTACCATCCAGTCCACAAGGGAGAAGCGTGACCATGCTAGAATAAACACCAGTCATCCAGGCCCCACTAACTGACATAGTCCCAGGGCCTATCACTGGCCACTCAACGGCCAGCAGCCTTATGTTGCTGTCCTTCAACCACCGCCTGAAGGTCACCGCCTCCAGGTGGATGGGGCTTGAATACCTGGAAGGGAAGGGAAAGGCACCAATCAAATCCTCATCCAAAGGCAGACGCTAGGACCCTCCAAATGAACGCCTCACGCCAACCTTCTGTTAGACATTTTGAAAGGAACAAAAATTCTATGGACAGGAATATTTGGGACATTCTTTCCTTGGAAACTGTGTGTGTGAATAACTGAAGTAACAACAAAAGCATTCAGGTAACAGCACTTCACAAATTTATTTATTCATATTTATATCCCACTCTTCCCCAAAGGCTCAGGGGGGCTCACAAAATATTACAAAATACAGCAAATGCAAGTGTGGCTACTCTGAATATCAAACTGTGAGATCCCGCAGGCTGGCAATGGAAGTACTCTTCTTTGGCTTTAATGTGCCCTGACATGAACTAACTTCAGGACAGGCAAGGCATAGCAATTTAAAGTTTATTCAATGATTCACCATGGGATAAATCACCATCAATGATTCACCGTTAACTAAGAGATAATGCTGGCCAAGAATCGGATGCAAAAAGAAACCAAAACCCACATGTGCTAAGGAGAGTCCACTTCAATCTCATCAATTTCACCAGCTGGGGGAGGTGGAACTGGAGGGGGATACTGCTTTGCAGATGCCTCCTCACCAGAGTTTTCCTTGCCACTCTCTAAGCTCTCGCAGTTACACGCCTGAAGGAACTCAATTCACCTTGTATACAATTCCTCAATGCATGTAACCATATACAGTCTCTTTCCCAACTCCATCCCTTCTCCCAGTGACTTTCCCTTTCAGCCCCAACTTTGACAGTTTCACTGGGAAGTGGGGAGAACTGGTGGAGAAGGAGCTTGCATTCTGGAGAGTTTTCATTGCAGTCCAGAGCTTTGTCACTTTCACCAGAGGGTTTAGGTTTGAAACTAAAAATAGTAGCCCTAGTAAGTTTACTTGGCAACTGGAGCAATCAGCCAGCGAGTTTCCCTTTCAGCCCCAGCTCTATCACTTCCACCAGCCAAGGTTTTCTTCTACCTGAAAGCAGTCTCAATTTCACGGGAAGGTGGAGGAGAGGAGATTGCTTTGCCAGCCCCTTCTTATCGGAGCGCTTCCCTTGCAGCCCTGATCTCTGTCAGTTACGTGCCTAAAGGAATTCAGATCAACTCACATAAAATTCCTCAATGCAAGTAACTACATACAGTCTCTTGACTCTATGGGGGTGGGGAGTGAGGAAGCCAGAGAGAGAAAATGGAAAGACTGAGGGTGGCTGGGTCCTCATCCTCTGCATTCCACCCAGCTCCCCATCATTTCAGTCATTCCTGGACACCACCTACCCACCACTGCACCCTGCCTGCACTTCCACCCCCCATTCAAGTCGCATCCTACCAGATTTTCCACCCAGCCCCTCGTCACGCCAGCACTCCAAGTGTCCTCCTACCTCTTATTCCACCCAACCATGTGTAATTCCAGACACTCCCGGTCGTCTCATATCCATCATTCTGCCAACCCACACACAACCCGCAATTCTAGATTGGATTCTAGTGTGGCCATGATTCTAGTATGGCCTCCTGTCCATCATCCCACCCAGCCCCCTCCCTGACTTTCCATTTCCTCTACATGGCTTCCAAATTCCCCCCCCCACCCCTCCTTTCCTGGCTTTTTTTAGTCCCTCATACCCACTCACCTACTTTAGCATTTCAGATCCTCCCCAACTCCCTTTGCTTCAGTTAAGCATCTGCCATTGTATTGGTTTACTGCCTGCCCATCAAGGGCCACTGCCATTCTCAAAGCCCCTTTCCAGTTAGTATTCCTGTTGTCTCTGTTGCTTCCAATCAGCACTCCTTGTGCCTTTCAAGTACACCTCTGGGAGTTTGCTTGGCAACCAGAGCAGCTAGAAAGTGAGTTTCCTTTGAGCCCAAGCTCTGTCCCATCCATAGCGTGCAATAAACTCCTTTGGCATCCATACAATAACTGGGTGCAATAAACTCTCCTGGGTGCAATAAACGCCCCTAAATGCACATCCGTACTACAGGCTGCAATAAATGCCACTCTGGTCCATACAATATTAGCCTTCAGAAAAGCAATACTAGCATGGCCTGAACTGATTTTGTGTTTTTAGAACACTGCTAGATTTCTTAATACTGCTCCCAGAACTAAGTCTCTATGAGCAAAAAAAGTTGCATGAGGAGAAAACATCATTCTGCCTCCAAAATCAAAGTGTCTAACTTTCTTGTTTTCCATTCAATTTGCCTGAACTCTGGACATATTCTACCCCTCACCCAAGCTATCACCCCTACCAAATATCACAGTGATATGAGAAATCAGTATAATGAATAGATTATAAAGCTGTTCCCATGGCTCTATATTGTTAAACAATTTAAGAATTAAGATAGCAGTACTGCAGAGTGTTTACAAAGAGGATTCAGGTTATTAAAATAGTAATGAGGCCACGCCTCTCTCCTTGTGAAAACTACTTGTTTCACTGAATTGCTTTTTGGAGTGATCAATGATTTGTCACAGCATGCCCCAAGGCTTTATTTAATGGTCTATCCATTTCAGCCTCCGTCACTGAAATAAAGTTTTATAGCAGTATGATCAGAATTAAAATTATGTGGACATCCCCAGATCTAGAAGCAAACATTTTACTAGGAAGGAGAGCCAGTCTGCTTGGTTTATTACATCATAAGATGGAATGCAGAATCTCCATTCAAAATTTCTTTACTCCAAGGAAAATGAAGATGACTTGCCAGTAAACAAATTCTTTGAGAGGGCTCCACATAATCTCACTTATGGGATTGCTTCCAACTCTACAGACAGCCAAGAAGTTCAATGACATCAGCAGTATCCAAGCAGACTGTATGGAACAGTTTCGAAGGGGGCAAGGCTCTTGTCTCTCCCCCCCCACCCACCCAACCTCCTCTGTGTAGGCTTTTTGTCTTGCAAGAAGAGGGGAGTTTAAAAGGAGAGGCAGAACCACTCCCACCCTCAGTTCCTTCCAACTCTGTAGTGGAGACAACGTAAGTCAAGGTCATGATAGGTGATGACCTGGTTACAGTGGAAGGAGAATAGAACTTTGGTAGAAAGGCAAGATCAGTTTCAAGGTCTATTTTGTCCTAGAGAATATAAGGTATAGCGAAGATGCCCTTAAAGCCACTAGCTTGCCAAACCAGAATGTGGAAGTAAGCACAACGGTTATGACTGTCTTCTTGGAAAGGTGTTCAAGGAAGCAAGTAGCCACAGACTTGAATGGAGACACCATCAGTGTTGCAAGCCAGGTTAACATCCCACTGAGGCATGGGTTGGACCACCAGAAAGTAAGTATTGAGGCAGCCCTTCCAAAAGGATTTACCCAAGGAGATACAGGCTTTCCCTGTATTGGTTCCAAAAAGGCAGAAATGGCTGCCAGGTGCACCTTCAAGGAGAGCAACAGGGATGCCTCTTTGAGCTGCAAGATGTAGGAGAGGCTCACATCGAATGATAAGATCAACACATCCACCCTATTCTTCGAACACCAAGCTGTAAACCTCCATTTCACTTCATAAGTCTTCCTTGTGGACTCCTTGCAACCACTGCGTAGAATAGTACACACCATCAGGGATAGGTGCCGAGAGTCAAGATCATGATGTAACACCTGCCGTCCCCGACGAGGAAGGAGATCCCTGAAGTTTGGCAGAGTGATGGTCTGTTACCAGTCCGTGAGAATTAGGAACCATGGCTGTCTTGGCCAGGCCAGTGCTATGGGAATGAGGAGCACAATCTCCCTTCTCATCCTGTAGATCACTCTGGGGATGAGTGAAATCAGGGGAAAGGCATGCGTGTTCCAGGGTATCATGAAGGCATCCAAGGAGAATGCCAGATCTTAGCCTGCTCTGCTGTAGAATACAGGCGCTTTCACAATGTGGGAGATGGCAAAGATCTATTGCCAGGTAGCCCTACTTGATGAAGAGGTCTTTTGTTACATCTGGGTAAAGGCTCCAATCATGTCCATCTGCCCCTTATCTGCTCAGATCATCCACAAGCACATTTGACAGACCAAAAATATGAACTTTAGTTACTGCAGTATATTCATTCATTCTTTTGTTTTCTTGGCCACCCCCTCCTGCTACAGCAGCTCACAACATAATTAAAACATATAAAAATCGAATATAATTCATTATTACACAAAATACAAAAGACCATATAAAAATAATAATAAAGCAGCCCCAGGCGGAGACAACATCACCTCCGTCTTGTCAGGATTCAGCATCAGATGGCTCAACCTCATCCAAGCCCCCACAGCCAACAGGCACTGGGAAAATAAAGAGACTGCATGGCCTGGGTCGATGGAAAAAGAGAGGTAGAGCTAAGTATCATCAGCATACTGACGACACTGCATGCCCTGAAACCCTCTCCCCTAACGGCTCATATAGATGTTAAACAAGAGGGGAGACAGAATGGCACCCTGCGGGACTCCACACGTGAAGTCCTGGGGGGAAGGCGTACAGTCCCCCAAGACCACCCGGTGAGTTCTCTCGGCCAGGAAAGAACGAAACCAGTCCAGGACCGTCCCGCCAATCCCGGCACAGTCCTGCAGGTGAGTCACTAACACCTCAGATCGACTGTGTCGAACGCAGCCGAAAGGTCTAACAGGGCCAGTAAGGTCTGACAACCCTGGTCCAATGCCAGACGGAGATCGGCAACCAAGGTCACCAATGCAGTCTCCGTACCATACCCAGGCCGAAACCCGGACTGAGAGGGGTCAAGGAAACTGGTGCGGTTCAGATGTTCTTGCCACAGCCCGTTCAATAACCTTCCCTAAAAAGGGAAGGTTAGAGACTGGCCGATAACTGGCAGGTTACTTCTCTTCCCTAGCTTCCCACTTTTAGGTATACAATCCTTTAAAAAAGAAATACTCAAAAATAGTTTAACCTCTAATGAGGTGCGAGTTAGTAAAGGTTGGTTAACCTTTTAAATCCTAGACTTCAATTTGGGAAACAAAGGATGATATCTGGGATATACTCTATTCTCTTCTAGAAAAGGGAACATAGGATTTTATTGTCAGCAGATTCAGCCACTGCAAAAAGGCAGCACTGCACATTTATGTCCAATAAAGAAAAACATGCCCAAGAACTTGTTTCCTTGTTTACTGTTATGCACTGGGTATAAATTAACTCCATATATGAAAGCTGATCAGCCAGTTCCCCACGCAGATGCCCTGGAACTATCACTGAAACCAGTTTTCTTGGCTACTGGAATGAGAAACCAGTACTGTTATATTAGATGGGATTACGCTAATCCCAAAGAGGTTTACTCAAAGAAAGCGTAAGAGTTTAATTATTTTTTTTGTAGTAATTTAATCTGGCATTTTAACTCAACCATCTACAGTATGAATTACAGCATTTCATTGTTCGTTTTCTCTCTGCTAATGCATACATATTGTGCTAGTAGTATAGAAAAAAAGAACTCTAATCCCGCTTTCATTATTTAACATTGTCCATAGGAAATAGCTTTATAACACTTTCAAGGAATCCTGAAAACAAGGAGAGCAGATAGGGATACAATTCCAGTGTGAGAACAAAAACAAAACAAAAAAATAGAAAGCCCATAACAGGATATGAATTCCAAGTTTCCAGCCTAGGCGTTGGGGAACTAGCTCTATGGGCAGACAGTCCTAGAAGAGAAAAGCAGACAACATTCACCTATGGTAAGCATCCCATTAAGTGCCATTCTCTATAGAGAAGCTACTAGCCTATCAAAAGAAAAGCCAACAGTGTAAACTGTTATTATCCTCTTCTCATCATAAGGCATTCACTGCATCATGGAATGACCAGCATTTATCTGTAACCTGTTTGTTATTTGTAGCCAGATTACAAGCTTAAAAGTGTCCCTTTAAAAGCTTTCAACATTAAAACAACAAGCATAGCTGATGTATCCTTGCTAATACCCTATCTTTACCACAGCAGTTCCAGATAAATAAACCAAGTCCCTTTTGTATTAATCCATAAATTCTAGAACATGGATCTTTGCTACAGTTCACTATAAGAATGCCAGTCTCCACAACTAATTCTACTAAAGGTTAGTAACAGCCTCCGATAGTATATATTTTAATACACCAAACTACAGAGCCTCCTATAAAGCGTTAATTTAGAAACAGTTGTTAAACACACAAATCTATGTATGACCATAGCTACAGGAGACATATACTACAAGACAAAACAGTGCAAGATGTGCTTAAAACTGAAAATTGAAAGAAACAAAATTAGGATGATATACAGAACAAAGGGGAACACTAAGTATAAAAGTCGTTTCCTCTCTCCAAAACAAGAGAAGTGCTGTATAATTACCTGCATCCATATCTGCAAAGAATGGAACAGCCAGTAAGGAAAAGAAGGAACCAGAAATTCAGTGTCTCAGAGTTGGATTTAAAAGTTCATAAGGAGAATAAATAAAAATCAAGAAACAAATTTTAGTGAAAAATACACCTCAGTTAGATGCTATTATGATGTACATAATCTCAAATTATAAAACAACTAAATTTAAGGCCACCATCAAAATATTTAACTAAGTATTAATGCTTTACACCCAGGCTTCTTGTCTAGCCAAACACATTTTCAAACCATAAGATCATAATAATATTGGAGCAGATTATTTCATGCAATTTATGTCTAGAGAACCTTCAGTATCCAGCACAAGAAAAAGGTTTATTTTTACAGCACAGTATTGCATACATCTAAAGAGGATTATAATCTGAAGTTGCCAAAGAGTTATCATTGGCAGTATTATATCTTGCATTTGCAAAAGTGAGTCGTAGCATATTTGTGAAAATAGTGTTAGAAAAGATTTCCCACATGGAAAACAAGCTATGGGAAAACATTTTAAAAATGCAAACAATTTTGAAAATGAAATACAATTGCACTGGTGCCCTCTCCCCATTATGGCAAAAGCTAAAAAGTTTATTTTGTTTCCTAACCTCGAGGAAAGGTAAGTTTCTTACCTGTAACAAGTCTTCTTAGAGTTGTATCCTCTCACCAAGTCCCACTATAGGTAATTGGCACCATCTAGTATCTAACTCACGTCACAGTAAGCACTTTTCCTTTTAATTTTCCCCACATCCCGACATCACCCCCCTGGGTGTATATATAGCCGTGCCTCAGCCTTCCCCATTAGTTCATGCTACTGCAAGTGAAGAGGAGGGAGAGAGTTGGGATTTGGTGAGAGGATACAACTCAAAAAAGATTGGCTACAGGTTAAAAACTTAACTTTCTTTTTTGTTATCCTCTCACCGAGTCCAACGATAGGTAGACTAGAAAGCAAAACTCTGAAGGCGGGTTGCAGTTCATACCCCAAGAGGCTTGTTTATTGGGAAAACAATACTAACTGGACAAACCTGGCCTCACAGAGCAGATAAACTGATAGCATATTGTTTAGTAAAATTTGATGGAGAACTCTAGGGGATGACCTGTAAACATCCTCCAGCAGGACATATCCCAGAGCCTCAATTGATGTGGCTATGACTCAGGTGAAATGGGCCCTGTCCCCCATGGTTTCTAGAAGCCTAGCTACCTCAAAACTCTTTAAAATACGGATCTGGAATTCAAGGACTTCCCCCTTCAGGAATTGGGCAACTAGCGGGGCAGTAAAGAGGGGCCGACCGTTATGTGGACCCCATAAAACATTAATTGCTGCTAAGTGGATCTTGATGGAGGAGACTGCTACCCCTCCATCCAACAGGTAAGGCATGTAGTCTAGTATGTCAAGGACTGAAGCCTCTAGTGGGCAGGCTCCCCTGGCTCTCATCCAGGCCTCAAATTGCCTCCACTTGGCCTCACAGCAAGACCTAGGGGAGACTTGACTGCTGAATAACAAAATTCTCTGCACACATGTTGCGCAACCCTGCTCCTCAGTAGTGTAGCCTCCAAGCTGCCAGGTGAAGGGAGGTTTTGTTCAGGTGCCATAGCCACTCGTTATGCTAGGTTATGAGATTTAGAGACCACCTGGGTTCCCCCGAGTGCTCCCTGAGCTTCAGGTTCGAATACTGCCTTGGCAACTCTGGAGCCACCAGGATCACATCCCCCACCCCTGTATTCCATAACTCCCAGAGCATCTGGGGAATTAGGAGAATGGGCAGGAAGACGTACAGCAAGCCTGCTGGCCAGGGAACTACCAGGGCATCCCCTTGTGAACCCTCGCCTGCCCCTGCTCTGGAGAAGAACAAAGGCACCTTCGTTTTGTGCTCCAAGCACAGATCTGCTACTGACCTGCCCCATGTGTCTACCAGTGCCTGGAAGACCAAGTGCTTCAGAGTCCAGTCACGGTACAGCACCAGGGGCCTGCTGAGGCCATCTGCCTCTATGCTGACCTGGTCTGCGATATGCACAGGCATGGGGAGCACTGTTCTGAGTAGACACCATTCCCACAGGTCATGAGCCTCCATCAGAGGAGGGAAGCGGGCCTCCCACATCTGTTCAGCTAGAACGTAGCCACCATTATGGATGTGGGTCCACGTGGATCCGCACAGTGTCCCTGCACCAGTGGTTCGAAGGCCTGTAGGGCCAGCTGGATGGCTCTCAGTGCCACAACGTTTATATGCAAGAGATGCTCCTCGGGGGACCAAGTCATGTTTATGGAGATGCCCCCAGAATGTGCCCCCCAACTGAGCACAGAGGCATCTGTGGTAATTGACAAGTGGTGTGGCAGCAGCTGAAACAGCACCTCTCCAAACATATTGTCCTTGACCATTCACCACCTTAGGCTCTCTAGGGGTGCAGCCAGATGAGGTGCATGGGCCCAATCCCTGCAGAGCCCATGCTGGGCAATCAACCCCACCACACTACGGGCCCACTGCAGGGAGCCAGGCACACCAGCATCGGGGAGCCAGGTGGCTCAGCCTATCTTGGAGCCAAGGCATGCACACGCACGCGCACACACACACACACACACACCAGCTGAACGCTGGCCCCTAACTGATGTGGCCACTCAAGACAGGTACTACCAGCTGTCACTCACAGCCCTGCAGCCATGCTCCAAGTATGGTGGGGCAAGCTTGCCCTGCCACGCAAGTTGCACCACCTTGGGCAGCTTTACCCCATTTAGGGTAAGGCTGCTCTGTGACCCGTCCTCAGGATTCTTCCAAGGATGCAACGCAGTGCACCCAGCTGCCTGCCTCCCTCCCCCCAGGGTGGAGGAAACATCTGGTGGGCCTTGTGCACTTGTCGTTTGTTTGCCCAGGGAGGAGTAAGAGAGCTAGGGCCCTAGCCACCATTGTGGTAGACATGACCTTAACCTGGCCAGGGGCATCATGAATGACGCAGATACCATGAGCCCCAATAACAGAGAAAATAAAAGATACACCTGGCACAGATTCCCCCCTAGTCATGGAGCACTGATATCAAATGGTCTGAAACCTTTCATCTGGGGTAAATGTGTGTATTTTTGTGGCATCCAAGTAAGCCCCAAGAAATGTAATGACATGGGTGGGAACTAAGGAGGGTTTCTCATAACTGAGGATCCCCAAATCAGAAGGGCACATGCCTTCCTCACTCAAGTCCGCTGATTAAGATATGGGCATATGAAGAACTCTCTTCTATGTAGGATTGCTGCCATGGGGGCAAGACACTTCCTAAAGACCCTGGGAGAAGTCAGGAGCCCAAGGGGCAGAACTGAAAACTGATAGCGTGCCCCCTCTAAACTGCAAGGCAAGAATTTATGATGTGCAGGATGTATCATATGGATACGCATCCTTCATGTCCAGGGTGGCAAATACATCACCCCCGCCCCAGAGTGGCAGGATAATTTGAGACGTAGTCACTATGTGCAGCTTGCAACATAGAACATACTTATTCAATGACCTCAAATCAAGAACAGGCCGGAACCCTTCTGGCTTTGGCAAAAGAAAATAAGGGGAATAAAACCATCAACCTGACATCCCTTGTGGGACCATCTCAATAGCCCCTTTTGCCAGCAGGTGCCAGATTTCTGCCCTCACAGCTACAACCCCTAGGATCCTGGTATGCACCAGCTGGCACTTAAGCCTGGAGGCAAGCTCAATGCGGTAGCCACCAGTTATGACTGACAGCACCATTTATCTGTGTTGATGTCCTGCCAGGCTGCCTCATATGGCTGCAATCTACCTCCAAAGAAAGGGACCACAAAGTTGAACTGCTGCAGCACAGGCACAGTGCCAAGAGAGCCTCTTTGCTGGGCGGGGGGGGGGAGGTGAGTGGTGGGGAGTATCTGCTTCCCCCTGCATCGAACCCCCTATCGGACACGTGGGTAACTCACCTTCGCTTGAGGAACGATTGGGGGAAAGTACAGTAGTGTAGGCTGGTCGGTCGTGGAGACATTGGGGCATATCCCCAACCCCAGACACCTGGGATGGAGATGTGGCAAATGCCACCTCCAGATCCACTAACTTGGTCGTACTATGGTCTGTGTTCATCTGCCGCAACTCTAGCAGACAATAGCCCAGCTTATCAAAGGGCAGTGTTTTTACCACTGAGCGAGAGCGAGAGGCGAATGCAGTCAGGTGTGCTGCCTATTAGCGTTACCGGCCGCCATCCCTCAGGTCGCTGACACAGTTACATCATATGACACCCTTGTTAGGTGCCGGGACAACTCAGTGCCATCACCAGCAGTCGCTCCAAGCTGTTCTATGACACAGCCTTGTGCAATGCCGGTAACAGCTTCTGCACAGTATCCCAGAGGGCATAGCTGAATCTGGCAACAGGGGCCAGAGATTTCCCCATCCTCATATCAAGGGATACTGTTGAGTACACCCAACATCCCAGCATACCTATTTGATTCCCCTCCCTATCTGGGGGTTGTGATGGGGGTTTCCCGTTTTGCCCTCTCTGCCACTGCCATGGCAATCAGTGAGTCTGGGGCCAGACGCATCACCAAAAACTCATGGCCAACCCCAGGTACCGGGTACATTCATAACATCATAGATCAGCAGGGAGCACCATGGCTGGCTGACTCCAAGTGTCCTTTTCCACAGACTCCAGGATCCCTTCCACAAAGAGAATAGCAATGTGCTCCTTTTGCCACATAACCCACATCAAATAAATAAATGATACCGCTCTTTAGTGGCAGGGGATCATGAGATTCTAGAAGGAGCAAAGTCTGTTGGAGGCAACAGAGGAGAGTGGCCCAGCTCTGGTGCAGGGGAATCCCACTGACCCTGGTCCCATGGTTTAAACCAATCCTGTTCCAACAGAGTATTCAGTCCACCAGAAAGGCATGGCATGGCACTGACTGCATCTGGTGCCAAAGGAGGCATCTTCAGCTCCTGCTCCAGACCAGGGACTGGGAAGCCCAGGTGCAGAAACGCATACTGCTGCACTGATTTGTGGACAGATGATGCCCGTGGTGCCCTTGAGGGTGGCTTGGTGCTGATGGGTCCTTGAAAACTGGTCCCATCAGTGTCGAAGACAGTGACAATGGGTACTCTAGTGGTGGTTGCTGCCTCTGTACCAACTGCGCACTGAGTACCCTAGTCATTGACTTCTCTACGAGTGGAGTGAGGAGATACTCCAAGGGAGCGAGTGCCTCCTCTGTATCAGAGTCTAGGAGGGACTGTTAGGTCTCGCTGAACCCCTCCTGGGTCTCGGGATGTCCCAATGATGTCTGAATGCACCAAGATTCCATGAGGGAAACCCTGGCACTGGAATCCTCTTTCAGCGGCACTTCTTTTCATGCCAATCCAGCTCTCCAGGAAGCACTCCTAGTGTGGAGTGGCCATGTAGAGTGTAGATTTGACCCACCTCAGTGCAGAGAGAAGTATTACCTTCTCAGTGAGGTCTGGGGCGTTCTCAGACCCACCTCAGCCCTTTTGACAACAGTGTACCTTGCTGGTTGTTGCCAAATGATGCCTCCCCTGTCACAGCATGGTAGAGGCTGCTCTTGGTATGCTTTCAACTCTGATGGTCCTGGGACCTGCTTCTGAGTGGACATATCATAGGCTGTAAGGTGCTCTGCCAGCTGGTGGGCTCTGTCCTTCCTAGTGAAGAGTTTGAACCCCCTACAAATCTGACACACCATGATGTTCTGCTCAACACCTAAATAGAGTAGGCACTAGGTATCGGCATCATTCTCAGAAATCTTCACTGAACAGATGGTGCAGTGCTGAAAGCCTTTTACCAAGGCCATTCTTTTCAAACTGTACTACTGAGTCCTTTAATAACAAGAAAGAAATAATCTGATGGGGAAGGCTGAGGAGGGTCTGTCTGTCTGTCTGTCTGTCTGTCTGTCTATATATATATATATCTATATCTATATATCTATATCTATATCTATATCTATATCTATATCTATATCTATATCTATATATATATCTATATATATATATATATATCCCTTCCTCGGCCTTCCCCTTCAGATCATTCCTTTCCTGCTATTACAGGACTCAGTAATACACACACGCCCTGGGGAGTGACATTACTATATGGTGGAAAATTCAAGGAAAAGTACTTGCTATGACCCACGTTAGGCACTAGATGGCACCAAATACCTATAGTGGGACATGATGAGAGGCTAAACTACCACCAATTTTATTTTATTTTCATTTACAAATAGTGATTAAGGATGCATTGCGTGAAAAACACAACTATAAATTCATACTTTCAATAATCTCCATATCCACATACCTTCAGGTGATTCCTCCTGGACGTAAGTGCCAGTCAGATACCGATGCACAAGGGCAGATTTACCACTAGGTAAATTACCCACAATTCCCTGTAAGAAAGAATACAGAAAATGATCAACGTACACATAACTTAGTGGTTTAGAAGTTCAGCAAGCACTCACGTATTTGCACAAATTAAATTTTAAAAACATAAACCCCCTAAAAACCTGGTTACATCTGCAAAACACAACCCCACTGCCAAAAAACACCAAAACACAGATTTTAAGGAAAAACACTAAATATATCCCAGAGCACACAAAGAAATACAAGTAGCTTCTTTAAAAAACAAGGCCAGCTACAGAAAATATACCTAATTCAAAAGCAAAGGAAACTGAAACAGTACATAGCCTCTGCTATAACACAATTGAGTTTTAGCAGTCTTCCAGCATCCTCTTTAGCAAGTTACTCAAAAGCAAAAAGCACTCCAAATCCAGCCAAGAACAGAAAACTGGGTCTCTTACTGGTAAAGTTTGAGTAGAGCTGAAATGGGTATCCAAAAACAGGAAAACCCATCGAATCCACACTAGCCAAATCAAATGTAGCAGTTTGGGTAACTAATTATATCAGTTTGCACTCCAACAAATATATGTTACAGATATTCCATTTCAGCTTTTATGTCATTTCAGCAATATTAGAATCTGTGCATGCTCAATAGTGCTAAAAATGATGCAACCAAAAATACAAATACCCCCCCACTGAAAAACTTGAAACACAAAAAAAACTGAAATGGAATACCCCCCAAAATTGGATCCTGCATCCCACTGCAGTTCCATATATTGCTTAGGTACCCAAAGGGCTACTCAAACATGCAAATAATAAACGTACTACCTGGTTCAGCTCTACTTCTGAGTATCCTCTGAATAGCAGTCCTAATTTTAGTATTCATTGCCCTATCCAGAAGGACGCTGTGTCAAGACAGAAAATAGCCTTTGCTACTTAGCAAACACCCAATTTGCCTGTTCCCCAGCATAATAAAGCTTCCAATGCAAGACATACTGAGAGAGGTAACTGCATAAAAAAAAGAATCCGTAATAATTTCATGAAGAGCCATACAACTAGGTAAGTAAAAGAGCCAAGCCATTAATCACCTTAATTGTAAAAACTCCCCCTGAACAAATTCAAAGAACAAACTAAACTCCATCAACAGGCAAGGAGAGACTGTTTTCTATGAGGATATTCTGAAGGAAAATTTGCAAGAGAGAAATCCCAATTTTTCATTCTCACTGCATCTGCTTGGATAGTAGTCCTATTCTGGGATACAGCCCAAGCAGTACTAGTCCCACTTGGACAAGAACCATTTTGGATAAGAGACCCAGCTACAGCAGTAATGAGGAATTAGTTTCCCACCACAAGGCATCTTAATCCATCTATGGAAGATCACAGCTTAACACTCGCTTGCCAAAAAAGTAGCCTCACACAAGGAGGAAAAATGTATGCCATGGTTCCTACTGAAGGTATACATTATAGCCCACATTGCTGTCCCACAGTTCTCGTCATACGATCCTCAATCTGAAAGCTCAGGAAACAGATACTCCTCTGCAGGAAGTGGACCAAAACCAATTCTGGACACAGCTCCAAAGGCCTTTGGGATATGAAGATTTTCTACCCTCATTGGCAAAACAAATTAGACCAACGACTATCTAATTGGCTGGCTCCTACATATACAAGTTCTGCGTGCCCTATGCACATTTAACAAGTGCCAGTAAACTATGTTGAGGTGCTTTGGTTTGGACAGAATGACAGGAAGGCTATGGTTGGAGGCCTGCAAACTAACAAGGTCACTTCCACAATAAGGGAAGGATCCAGCCTCAGGGCCACCTTCTTATGGAAAATGCACAAAGGTGGATCCACCAAGAGGGCCACCAGCTGGCTAAAATTATGGAAGCAACCTTGAGAGAGAAAGAGAAAGTAAATAAAGCAAAACTGAAGTCAGGAGCTCAAAACAGATAGAGCCTTTGTTCAAAGGTACCTAGAACCTGAACCCTGCTGCACAGAGGGGATCACTACCCTGAGCAATCTTCTCATACGTGTACTGAGTATTTTAAAGAAATTTACAGTCAAATCTTCCACACCTCTGTTCTATAGTTTATCAATTTGCCAAATATGGATATTTCAATTCAATTTCCATTTACTGATCAGACAGATAGGTCTTGTCAGATATTTAAGCTCAGCCACTTTCCAAATACCACTCACGCCCTTTTCAAAAACTGGCACTATAATAGCTACTTTCCAGACTTACTGTATAAAGGCACATTTTATTAGTGAGTTACTTTACATGATTACATGATTGGTAGCCATTCAACTTTAAATCTAATTTCTTTAAGATTAGTCCTGACCACTTGTTTCTATTTACTCTATCAATATATCATCCTTTCCTCTGCACTGCTCTGCTCCTATCTCCCATCCCCCAAACAGTCTATTGTGTTTCTTTCACTCCCTTTCCATGTTCTCCTCCAGTGCCAAATATAGCGGGGGAGCAAGTGGTAAGAATTGTAGGTTCTGTGGGCAATTTGTGGTACAATATTGGGGTATGGTTTTTCTTGAAGATCTTTTCCCCAAGAACTGGAATTCACATGTTGCCAAGCCCACAAGTGCTGCAGAGGGGGTTAGGGAAAATCAAAATGGCCAATGACCTTTGTTCATTAAATCAGCCATATCTTCGTTATTAATGGTCATACAGCACCCATTCAGAGCTCAAATTAAAGTTAATTTTATTATCTTTAATTTGTTTTGAAGGTGTGAATTGATTAAAAAATTCAGTTAAGGTGCAATATGTACAATAAAAACATGTTTTTTCTACACGTTGACACTGATATTTTATTACAGACGTTAAGTGCAGTAAATGAATACAATCCAACTCAATCTAAATAATGTTTAAAAGTAATGAAAAAAGAATTTTAACAAATTATATGATGTTTGCCATAGTATCAGTCACTTGTCTCATTCACTGTCATCATCTGAAGTGTATGAGTCTCCTAACACCTGATTCATGCAGTTCCGGGAGTCATCATCATCCACGTCCAAGCAACTTTATTTATTTATTTATTTATTTATTTATTTAAAATTTATATCCTGCCCCTCCTGCCCACAGGGCAGCCCGGGGCAGTGAACAACATTCATTAAAACAATATAAAATTTTAAAAACAATTTAAAAATACAATATGTGGGGAAAGCCCCCATCCCCGCCTCCACCCCACCCCTAACCAAAAGCCTGACAGAACAGCCAGGTCTTACATATACGTCGAAACAGCAGGAGAGTGGGAGCCAGCCGAGCCTCCTCCAGGAGCGAATTCCACAGCACAGGGGCATCCACCAAAAAAGATCTAACATCGGTGGCCACCCACCTCGCCCGGGGAACCTCCAAAAAGACTCCCACGGACGATCTCAAGGGTCGCACGGGCACATGGGGAGTGAGGCGGTGCCACAGATAAGCAGGGCCTAGGCCGTGAACTGCACGTCAATACATGGAAACCCATGGCAAAGGCAGCTACAGAGTTGTGACACGCATCTGTTCTTTTTACATGAGCATTTCACTAACTATAGAATAGCCTGTGGAGCTGGCGACATTGGGGTCATCTGCAGTACATATCTATTGTTTCTTATCTCCCAGCCATAACCTGACACTGAAGATGGAATGTTAGGATTAGCGTTGATATTTCACCATACCATGCATTGGTAATGCACCCGTAGTATGGCAAGTCGAAGAGCAGGCTGTGTTGGAGGCATCTTCTCTGACTGGAACAAAGCCAACATTCATTTTTTCTCTTCTTCTCATTAGTTCTTCTCTGACTGGACATCCCCAACATTCGTTTTTTGGGGGTTGGGCAAGAACAACGTGCAAACAAAATGTTCTAATACAGCGACTGTTGCATCTGATGCTGTTTCATCCAGTCCAAGTTCAGAAAAAGCGTTTAATTTTTTTTCATCTAATTGCTGGAAAGCCTTCCAACAAGAAAGTTTGCCTTTACCGGAAAAACCACCAGCGGTATCACAGCGGGTGAAGACATGAAAACCAGGTAGCACATCCATCCTTTGTGACCTTAAAGCATCATAAATAGGTTGAAGAGAAATCTGTCTTTTCTTACGGCCAGTGGCAACAACGCAGAATGTTTGTGGCATAGCATGGGGTATCATTGAAATGCTAATATAATGTCTGTGTCAGGTGAGTGAATATGTATCGACATAGCACCTCTTGAAGTTGCATCAACAGCATGAAGTATCATTTTGGTGTCTGCTTCTTCTTGAGTGCTCTCTATGTGGAGCACCGAACAGTGAGTGCCACCGTTGTTCCCCATGCCACAACCACATGCTGTTGTTGTTTACCAAACTTTTCAATTATCTTTTGTGCCAAATATGCAGTTCTCTCTGATTTTGTCTGGACATGTGATCAGAGAGAAATTCCTGATCCTAGTACTGTCTCCAATACTGTAGGCCACACCACCTGCTAGTCGTTTGGTACAAGTTGCACTTTTCAGCAACACTGGAATGTCGTACCTATCAGACACAACTTGTACTTCATCATAGGACTGTAATCAGTCAAGGAAATGCTTGGCTAAGTCTTCACACATGTGGATGAATGGAGGCTTATCAAGGCTTTGCAACAATGCCATTCCAGCAAAGATTGCAATCCGCATTTCTTGTGGCACCTGTGTATCAGTACATGAGAGGTCGCCCATCTGAGATTCAAGTATTGAAAGAAGGTCACTCTTCTTTGTTCGTAACAGAAGGTCACCTTCAGCTGTTAAGAGAGCGTGGAACCACGGAAAGCTCGTAATTACTAATGGCATTTTTCAAACAAACACTTGGTCTAGACTTGAAAATTAACAGTAGTCTAACAGACAATCTACGATCTTCCTTTAGCTCCAGTATCTTTGAGTGCAATTTCATAGTTACCGTCTTGCCATTGGTCTTCCACATACTTCGTTTCAACATCTTCATTGGAGACCACAAGTTGATGGTGTCAGTTTTTATACAATTTTGAACAAACTCTGTCCGGTGACATTTTGGTTACAAATGTTCTGTTTTCTCTTGTCACCCATTACACTCTTTGTCATACAGTTCAACAGATCTCCAGATGTTTCTTTGAACACACTGTCTTGGTTTTGCAGCACATCAACAAGCCTGGCTACGTTTTCCTGCTGCTCTAAAAAGGCTTTAGTATCTTCTGATATCCATGCTTCTTTGTGTTAACAGTACCCGCCATTTCTTTGCAGTGTTTAGCTAGAATAGCTAGAGCAGGTGCAATTAAGAAAAATCATGTGTGGGATGATGGAATCCCCATGAGACCTATTACACCACCACTCACTTTCATGCTTCAGTTTACATGTTCCAGAGCATGATCTGCTCCTACAGGACAGAAGGGTACAATGTTTTTGTTAATAACCCAATTTCCTTGAGAGAACTTGGCAAGTAACTCTGGACTTGACAGTTGCATAATGTGCATCTCTGCCAGATATAGCGGTATCATGTGTGCATAGTAGTGCTTATCATGGGCAAAGTAGTATTTCACAGTGCATCAAGGGAGGATAGAAGGAGAGGCTGATTGCCTGTTCTCATTGCTTTTACAAACAAACCTAAGTCTAATACCACTTGTATGTACAGCAACATTGCCTTGGCACTGGGAACAGTTTCCAAAACTGCATCATAGATATTCATTTTTTTGAATACATCATGTGACTGAAGAACTTGTAAAAGTTGTTCATTAGCAACCTTCAGACATTACTCCTTTTCAGTACATACTACTTATAGGCTTCTTGGATATTATTTCTCATATCTTGATTCAGTACAGTAAACGCATTCATATACAGAATGAACAGAGCCTGAACAGTCATCAAATGTGCATCTATTGCTCTTTGCACATGTTTACCTGCAAGTATAGCATCTGTGAATGCAGATCTGTACAAATCATTTTCAATCTATGCAGTTTTAATTCCACTGTTTTCGATGAAAGCACCTATGCACCTCAACACCGTCATTGTTATATGCAGTTCACATGGTTGAAGTACAAGATGGTCACGGTCCTTTAAACTCATTTGCAGCTGGTTTGCTGAGATGTACAGACCCCATATCTAGGTAATTACTGTTTTCTTCTCAGGACCTAGTACAGTATAATTAATACTCTGTGCCTGTAATAAAGCTGTTAAAAGGGTTGGCCATGAAGTTGATGGTGCAGGTGTGAGTGGTGCTGCGTATATCCTAGTATGAGGAAGGGCACTGGTTATACATGATTTATACGCAGACCATATAGGAATTTTGCCAACTGGATGTAAATCGACTATCATCTCCTTGACCATCGTTTTCAGTAATAAGTTCTGTACCAGTTTCCTTGCTCCTTGCCATTGTCTTTGCTATAAGCCAAATCTTCATATAAGTATTATAATAAACACTGGCTGTGGATGGGCTAAACTCTGGATAAGCTGGACACTTGGGCATTGGTTTTGCTGGCATGGTGCAGTCTTGGATTGATGTCGCAATGTAAATCTATCAGCGCACAATTGTTGGATGATTTCATCAGGTGTAAGGCTGGTGGACTGTCATCTGGTTGTTTGTGTTGATAAATTGCAAGTGCAGTTGCATGCGTGGTGTTTTTCCAATCAGGTGTAGCAGCCTCCATGAAATCCACATTGTCTATTGCAATGAAAATATATCTGTCCTTGACAATATCTGAGGGCACATATACACCTTGGTTGTTGGAAATGTCATGCATAATGGCCTCAGCTATTTGTGTTTCATACTGACAAAGGTGGTTATATTCTACAAATAAGCCATACCCATGGAGAAGATCAATAACCGTCTTGTTCCACATAGCATGGTGAATTGACAGCCCTACAGCTACGTGCTAAGGCAATTACACATGTAGACCTGAGATCATCTGTAGTTACACACTTGACCTGACTCTCACTGTATGTCATGGCTATAGCAGTTTGTGAAATACTCTTGCTGCCCTGTTCACAGTTACTTTCTTTCTTTCTGAAGACATTTTCCACCCTACCAGAAACAAGCCATCTGAAGAATGAATACACCTCTAATGGAACATGCTCCTCTGTTACATCCAGTGAACTCGCATCTTTTAGCGTTGTTAATAGACTTCCGAAGCACACATGCTGCATCGTAGAAAGCTCTCGTGTTCACTTCAATATCATCCTTTTCAGCTGTCACACCTATGACGCAATCCCATGTTTCTCTTATACTAACAACTTCTGGTTCATTTCTTCATGGAGGTTCATGAAATTCAGCACCCAAGATATTCTCTTTCAGCAGTTCCTTGACGGTTTTCCGCGGCATAGATGGGCTACACACACTATTCATGGCATGGATGTTTTCGTAAGTGGTTTGTACAATATCCATACTTAGTGATCAGTTTTTCAGACAATCATTAATCAAATTGATGAATTCAATCTCCACTGCTGCTTTAGAGGCTGTAGATTTTGTATGCTCATTGTCGAGTCGGCATAACACATAACAGTCTTTGCCCAGAATGGCAAATTATATATAACATCAATGGCATGTCCATACTCTGGGTTGATTGCTGTGTTGAGTTTGACCTGCAAGACTTCGTTTCCACTCTTCTTTACATCTTCACTGAGATTTTTCTGTGCATTATCGACTGAAAGTTTTTGAAGGGGATTTGTTCGTGTGTGAAGTTAGTTGCAAAAAATACATTTATTTTTACTGTACAGAACAGATTGTGATGTCAGTCTTCTTGTACTGGAATTGCTGTATGATTCTGCTGCAGCAGTACCACTGATTGGCTCTTGGTCTCATAACACTGCTTCACTCGATCAAGTTATCAAGATGTCACCCAAAAAAGGAAAACAACTCCTGTGACACAATGCCCTTTTGTATAGTAACATTTGTAAGGTGATTTCACACATTCGCAAGCTTGGTACAATGTACATAGGGTTTTAGTACTTAGCCCTCTCTTCAATACTGTTGAGAACCTGCTCGTGTGACTTAGGGTTTTCTACTTAGACCTTCCCTTAATTCCTTTTGGTATATTATACATAGTGAGTAGTTGATATGCGTTCTTGGAACCTTTTTCCTCCGACCCGCTTGTTTCCATGGTTACTCACAGTTCAGTATCTGAAATGAAGTGAAAACAATTTGTCAGCAATATTTCAGGAAGGTCCAATAAATTTATACTCATGACATTCCTTTTAAAGGAATGTCATGAGTATAACTTAATTTATAAAAACACTTGCTCCCCCTCTTAAAGTAGGGGAGCAACTGTTTTTCAGGGAGTAACTTGTGCTACAATACTGATCAATATGGTTTTCCTTCAAATATTCCCCCAAGAATTAACTGCAAAAGAAGATAGCTAAAAATCAGCAAAATAAACGCTCATGATGGTATTTAAATACTTTTAAACAATTTATACTAACATACCATAAAACATTTTAAAAATCTGAAAAATCACTTTAGTCTAAAGGCTCCAGCTTCTTATGCAGCAGCCAGAGTTGCAACTTAAGCATACCGTTTTGGGGGGCATAAAATTACCTTTAATCTGAGCTTTGAATGGTTGCTGTACAACCATTAATAATGGAGATATGGCCAATTTACTGAACAAAGGTCATCAGCCATTATGATTTCCCCCATTCCCCCTCTGCAGCACTTGTGGACTTGGCAACATGTGAATTCCAATTCTTGAGGGAAAGATCTTGAAGAAAAACCATACCCTGATATTGTACAACTAATTTCCCACAGAAAACGACTTGCTCCCCCACTAATACACTTCCCTTTCTCCACTAAGTTGTATCCCACCCTCTTTTTCACAAAAATCTCACGTCTTTTCCCACTTTTGCATCTGGTCCTAAACCCTACTCCTTCCTGTGGAAATTCCTGTTCAACTCTTACTCTCCAAACCAGAGCATGTCCTGTACATATGGGTTGAGAATAATCAGCCAAAATAACATATCTAATGTTTCTATGCAAACTCATTTTTGGAGGCTCAGCTTAGCAAGATTTCACAAGGATTGCAAAAATCTCATCCCTGACAGAAACACTATAGAGGCTGTGTGCCAGCAACAAGTCCACTAGTCAGGGCTTTCTAAAGAAGAAAGAGCAGCCCTGAGAAACCTCCAAAAGAGGAACGACATTGTCATTAAGCCAGCAGACAAAGGTGGGGCCACTGTGGTGTTAAAAACAATGGACTACATCTCAGAAGGCCTCAGACAGCTCAATGACAATAGTACGTACAAACCTCTACATAAAGACATCACAGCAGATTTGAATGACCAAAACCATTAAAACATTTGTGGAGAAAAATCAACTCAGTAAGGAAACTGAAAATCTTCTCATCAACCCTAATCCAACTCCTGGGAGATTTTATGTGTTACCAAAAATCCATAAAGCCAATAATCCAGGACGCCCAATTGTGTCAGGCACTGAGAGACTCTCTCTCCATATTGATTTACAGCTACAAAATCTTATACGCAACCTTCCATCACACATTAAGGATACCAATGATTTCCTGGTCAAGACTGAATCCTTAAACGAACAGCGCCAGTTTGATGACAACCTGATATTGGCAACCTTTGATGTTACATCACTCTACATGAACATACCACATGAAGATGGTATCTCAGCTATAGGCAAGTTTCTAAAGGATTCTAATGAACCCAAGGCAGAGGTTATTACCACCCTGGCTAAATTAGTTCTTACATGTAACAACTTCACCTTCAATGACAAGCACTATCTCCAGATACAAGGCATGGCTATGGGGACACGCATGGCTCCATCATATGCCAATTTATTTATGGGTAATCTTGAACAAGAAATCCTTAAAGGATCCACATACAAACCACTAGTATGGTGGTGTTACATAGACAATATATTTGTGATCTGGACCAAGGGTGTAGAAAACTTTGAAAAATTCAAAGAATACATTAACTCCTTTCATCCTACCATCAAATTTACATGCAATGACAACATAGGGAAAGATAAAATCCCATTTCTTGATGTTTTAATATCCATAGAACAAAGAAGGTTAGTCACTGACTTACACAGCAAACCCACTGATGCACACCTCTATTTAAATTGGAACTCCTGCGATCCTAAACACATCAAAATCAACATCATACAGTTTGACACTCTGGATCAAACGCATTTGCAACAACAATACTACTTTTCTCAGGAGGAAAGAACTTAAAGAACACCTCCTGAAATGTGGATACCCTTCTCACATAATTGACTAAAACATCCAACGAGCATCAATTTTGCCAAGGTTACCTCCCCTTCTGGATAGAAGAGAGAAAAAACATCACCTACAACGCATTCCTTTTGTTTAGACTATCATTCCGGAATTGCCTAATTACAAGCTGGCTATCAAAGAAAGCTACCCCTTGATTGCAATTTCAGAACAACTAAAAAAAGTAATTCGCAAATCCCTGATCATTTCTTTTCAACAACCACCCAATCTACGCAGGCTACTGTTGCTGACAATCCAGGCTCACATCCCTGCTCATCCAAATGATGCATCACCTGCTCTTATCTAAAGGAAACCACCACCTTCAAGAGCACAACCACCAACAAGACCTACCTCATCAGACAGAATCTCACCTGCAAGACAAGCAATGTTGTTTATATCATTCAGTGCAAGCACTCAGGTTGCCACATACAATATGTGGGTAAAACCACCACGAATCTGCGTACCCACTTTAGGAATCACAAATCTGCTATCCTGACCAAAAAAAATAATCATTTAGAAGATCATGAGCTAGCAGATTTGAAAATATTCCCCATTGAACACCTACCAAACCCTGTGATGCTGGATAAAAGAGAAAAGTTCTGGATCTATAGATTAAACACCTTAACACCTCATGGCTTTAATTTGGAAGATAATAGTTAAAGAAGAGTTTGCCTTTTGCATTTTGCCACTTTTGCAGGAGTTACCCAGGCAGCCTTGGAATTTTCAGACCACAGCATTCCTCTAACTGTCAGCTGTCTCTGGCAACATTTGAAACCCAGTGTGCTACTGATGAAGGCGGAAGCCAAAACGTCTAGCTCCAACCACAACATCAACTTTTCATCTTTCCATCTACCTCTGTTATCAATCTTATCTATATATCTTATCTATATCTAATCACTTATACAATTAGTGATTGACTGCATCCTCCTGGGATCCAGAGCTTCTTTGAGAATTGTACTGCTGTTTAGTTGCTCTATATATCAGGAATAAGTCCATGAAGAGTCCTACAACTAGATAAGTGAGACTCAAGGCAATAATCACCTTAATTGTAAAAAGGTGTCCTGAACAAATTCAAAGAACAAGCCAAACTCCCCCATCAACAGGCAAAGATAGACTGCTTTCCATGAGGATATTCTGAAGGAAAATTTGCAGGAGAGAAACCCCAAATGTTCATTCTCACTGCATCTGCTTTGATAGCAGTCCTGTTCTCAGACACGGCCCAAGCAGTACTAGTCCCACTTGGACAAGAACCATTTTGGAAATCAAAAGTCCTGAGTTAACACAAAGAAGTTTATAAACACCATGGACAAAATGTTTCTCAACAAAATCTTGAGGTGAAAAGCACTGGTCCTAAATGGAGGCCTTCTATTGACGCTGTCCTCAAAAAAGGAATCATTTACATAAAGCTAGTTAGCCTCAAACTAGCTTCAAGTATGAGACCTACTCTGGGATCAGTTTCCCGTTTTCCCCCACTTTAAAATAAATCCTTCCTTTCTAACCAATATTTTTCTTTCAATATTTATTTATTTATTTATTTTTGAGATTGTAAGCCGCCCTGAGCTGTTTCAGGAGGGGCGGGGTATAAATGTGAACAAATAAATAAACAAACATTTCCTGTTGGAAAATCTTTGATTGTTTTCACTGTTGCCTTTCTGGTTATCAATCAACTATTAATTTTCCACTGCAGTCTCTGCGATCAGCTGGGAGCGCCCTTTTGCATGTATGATTGTTTGCACAGCAAGGGCATCCAGACACACGTTCTTGGTAAGCTGCCAATTGTTCCACAGTTATGGAACTCCTTTCCCCCAGGTTCGTCTAAGCCAAGCCTGCTCATCTTCCAGAGACAACGTAAGACTTTTCTATTTAGCAAGGCATTTGGCAAGTGGGGTGTAGAGCTTGGGGAGATTTAGGATAGGAGATTTTATTTAATTTTCATTTTTATATTTATTAATGTGTTTGGTGTACTGTATCCCACCTTCAGTCTTTGGGGTAGTGCAGGATAAAAAATTTAAATAAATTCTATTAAGCAGGCAAATTGGAAGATTTTCTCATCACATTGACAATTTTGGGTTCACCTCTAATGAAAACGAAGCGCTTTATGAGTCACTCAATTTTCATTTGATATTCTAGGAGTAAAATCACATGAGACAATAGTCCGCTGGAGCCAGTGTTCGTCTGTGCAGCCCCCACTCACATTTTTTACCATATAGAGCTAATAAATGGGCAGCCGCCTGGCCTAGATTTCATGTGCTGGTACCGCCACCGGTGGCACCACTCAGCACTTTCCCTCTCCCTAGTCCTGACTTATGGAAAGCGGGGGAGGGAGGGGTCACAGCCAGAGAAGGCTTCTTCATTCTCAAGCGTAGGTGAGGCCATGGGCAAACCTAATTAACTGGACAAAGCAATGTGGACGTGTATTAGTTAGCGGCGGGATCACCGGCATTTCCGGTATCCGATAATGCCGGTACTGGGCATACCAGCATTATCGGATTCAACCCGGTAAATCCGGTCCGGTTACCGGATTTTTTTTTACATTGCAGCCATTTAAATGAATGGCTGCAATGTAAAAAGTTTTTAAAAATCCACCAAAAAAACCTCCCCGAGTCCAGGCTGCGCGGGTGGAAGGGGGGACACCCCCCACCCACCCTGCCCAGCCTGGATTTTTCAACCTAGAGCCCCTCCCCCCCCAGCACCAGCGGCCGCGGCGTCCCAGCAGCAGCCGGTAAGTATAGACCTGATCCTGGGGGGGGGGTTTAACACCCCCCCAGGGATCACCCTACTACAAGTTCCCACTGGATCAGTACCTTTTTAGTTCAGCTCCGGGTGCGGCGGCGGCGGCGGCAGGCGGTCCGGCGGCCTGCCTTCAGGCCTAGAGCGTCTCTGAAGCCGGCAGCCACAGCCGGCGCTGAGGCCGCCGGACCGCCCGCCGCCGCCGCCGCCGCACCCGGAGCTGAACTAAAAAGGTACTGATCCAGTGGGAACTTGTAGTAGGGTGATCCCTGGGGGGGTGTTAAACCCCCCCCCCCAGGATCAGGTCTATACTTACCGGCTGCTGCTGGGGCGCCGCGGCCGCTGGTGCTGGGGGGGGGCNGGGGAATGTTTTTTTTTAAATCCAGGCTGGGCAGGGTGGGTGGGGGGTGTCCCCACTTCCACCCGCACAGCCTGGGAGGGGGGAGGAATTTTATTCCATTGATTTCAATGGGGACACAGTGCCCCACTGAAATCAATGGAATAAATCCGGTACCGGTATACCGGATTTAATCCGGGAATCCAGTTTTTTGGGAACCAGAAACCGGTAAATCCAGTATCCGGTAATTGCCCCGGGGTCCCGCCACTAGTATTAGTAGTAGTGAAACGGCAAGCAACAGCAACAGCTTTTTTTGTTGGTAATGGCCAATCCGGCAACACTTTAATGACACAGCAACCCCCATTGAAGCAGTGGCACTTACCAATATTTGCTACCACTATCCGCTCAAGATGTCGTCCTTTTCAGCCTTTTTGAAAGTGCTGGAGACTCTCAGGGATTTCCAGGAACTGTCATAAACTTGCATGAATTGCCGTAAAATCCCTTGAACTGCCGTAAACTGACAACGTTATGGTGGAACTGTTGCTAAAACTGTCGCAAGTTACCGTGAACTGTCGTAAATGTTGTAAAGTGCCGTAAACTGACACAACATACATAAACTGCCATAAAATGCCGCAACTTTCCGTAAAATGTTGCAAATTGCCGTGAAGTATCGTAAATTGCCATTGGTTGCCATCAGACCAGTGGCAGACAAGCCAAAAAAGCAGCAGCACAAAGCAGAACAGCAAGCAATCCTGCCGCTTCAGACCTACACATTAGCATGCACTGGCCCATGATGTCCGTGGAGGATGCCGTGAGTGGGTGGGGATGTGTGGCAGAGTGCGGGCTAACATCTGGCGAACACCTAATAGATGGGCAGGTGAACCACCACTTGGTGGAGGCCAGTGCAGGCTAATTTATAAACATCCTATGTCTAGACTTATTTTCTAGCACTAATATGTAGCCTTCAAAGAAGTTTTGTTTCTACATAAAAGGCACTAAGACTAGAACTCTGAGTAATGTGAACATTAAATTAGTACTCACCACTTTGAGCTCTGGTACAGATCGACTTAGTGTCCATTCCTGACTATTTACAAAGGCATCTGTAAAATTGAAGGAGGAATTGTTAGGAAAGTATTGTAAAGTCAATCAGTACAGCTTTATTTGCACTTTCATCACCTTTAGAAACAAGGCAAACTACACTTATTTTATACCGTTATCTTAACTCGCATGAACCATGCAGTAAGAATACAATTTAGGCCCTTCCATATTATAAATGAAAAGTTACAGCTTCCCAGAAAATCTGAATACAAAACTACTGGTTTCAAAAGTCCCCTTTTCCTTCCCAACAGGAGTAATGTACTGTATGGTCCAGCTGAATGTCAAAGGCTGGAATGATTACAGGCAATTATTCATAATATTAATTATTTCTCCCTCCTAGGGTGAAAAAACTTAAGTGCATTTCTGATTTTCTTCCCGAACAAAACTACTCAAGAAAGCTTACTTTTTCAGTTAGTGCTACATAAGCAAATCTTAGAAGTTGTCTGAAACATGTCTGATATGTATAACATCAAAAATTCTTGCCACTTCTGCAGACTAATAGACTAGTCATAAATTGAGAAAATTTAACACACATTTTTGAGTAAAAATTGGCAGATGGCTTTTTGTCAAGGATTTGGGGGGTGCTGAACCCATTTTTTATGTCTGCCAAGCTATATCTTTAACGCTTAACCCTTAAAAATCTGAAAAACGGACTGGCTGCTAGAAAAACAAAGGTACAGGTCATATTTGCAAACTGTATTTATGTTCAACTATTTAGACACTGTTTTCCCATAATTTTGGTGTGCTGAATCCAACTGTCATATGCACTGAATTCTTAGGAAGTTCACAACTGCAAAATGCACCCAAAGAGAATTGCCAATAGAAATTGGTAATACTATGTAATTTTTGAGAACTAATTTATTTTAAAAGAAATACAACAGATCACTGCAATATTGCGTAAAGATACTGTTCAAAAGTACCGTTATCCCTATATGAAACCAAATCAAACATTGGTACACATTGTCACCTGGAAGTAACAACATAGTGCAATTGCTTTAAATTGAGCCCAGACATCAATTTTCAAGTAACTTCAAGAAGCACAGTTCCATCATCATTATTTCAACTGTCACCAGTGGCTCTGCATTTGCAAGCAGCTGAGCACAGTAGACAAGACTTCTTGCACTTGCAGCATGCATGTATACACCCTGTGGTACAGCTGCAAGTTATCAGTCCTGTACATGAATCTGGGACAGGAGGTAGAGACATAAGGATGAGCACAAGTCAAGTCTCTTCCAGTCTACATCCCATGGACTCAGGAGAGAGCAGCTTTGGGTATTACACATGTGCTTGTCGCCACAGTGCTGCCTTTGATGTGGAAGGACAAGGCAGTTCTTGGAACTAGACTGAAAAATACTGGCTTGCAGTTGTCCAACTTGATAAGTGTGAAATAATCACACACCAAGTTAACAAATGAAATTATCCACACAAAAGTGAGTGTCGAGCATGTAGTTTGTTGGGGTGCATGTTTTGGCTAGTGAAAAGCTGCTCTGTGGCAGCTCTGCACTGGCCCCTCACAGCAGTCTCTAGCACTGTTGAGCCCACCATGGGTGACGCACCTTGCTCCCCCCCCCATCCCTTCTTCCATGTAGCCTTTTCAATCCTTTGTAACAGGAAGTTGTTATAACTTTTAAATTAAAACTACCGCGGGGGGGGGGAAGAGTACACCTTAAGGGTATGTGCAAGTTTTTACAAAAATTTGATCAGAAAGGAGTCAGCCACCTACAGCAGGCCATTTAAAACGTAATGAGGAAAGGTTTTCTTGAGCTATTAATTCATTGAGATGCTGTTAACTCTGTAATCCCATCACCAAAACAAATAAATTTCCTGGCACCCCCTTGACCAGACCTACATTTTCAAAAGAAAATTCGCAGCAGCTCCGAAGTTATATTGGTTTCAGTGCGTGGGGTTTTAAAACATGAATGAAGTCCTACTTTACCTACACTTAGGCCGTTTTTAGATGAGCACGGCGGCGCCCGCGCTTGTTTCTTAAAAAAGCCGGCAGCCCGTTCCACATGTGACGCTGCCGCCGAATATGCGCATGCGCGGCCGGCGCGCATCCATTTCCGGGCGTGAACTGACCGGGTCGGCGATCGAGGCTGGTCATACGCGGTTGGAAATGGAAGCACATCGCCCGCACATGCGCGTATTCAGCAGCAGCGTCACGTGTGGAACGGGCTGCCGGCTTTTTTGAAAACAAGCGCGGGCGCCGCCACGCTCGTCTAAAAACGGCCTGAGACTCAAGTCACAGTAAAATATGAGCAAGGATGAGAAGTTCTGTCATGCATCTAGCAAAAGAGGGAACCTCGCTAGTATATGCCAATATACCACATATTAATGTAATGCGGTTGTATCTTTTTTTCCTCCATGCAAAGCAAATTAATGAGAAATCATGAAGAGCTATAATTGTAGCTAGATTACTTTCTAAAGCCAGCAGAACTTATCAAGAAAAAAATGCCTGCTGGGGTGGCTTGTCAAATTATTAGAACTCCTTTATTACTGGAGTTTGGAAGTGGATTCAGATGTGAAAAAATCTGATATTAATTTTATGACTACTGAAGTTTGGAAGTGCATTCTGCAGGAAAAATCAAATCATCACAGTTGATATGGCTCTGAACTATATTATCTCTCCTTTCCATAAAGCAGGGGTGGGAAACCTTTTCCCTCCCAGAGGCCACTTTGAAAGCTTGCACAAGCTTCAAAGGCCGCACAGAAGTTGGGGCGGGGGTGCTTAAGGGATGCACTCAAGGAAAGTAGGGCCCAAATCATAAATCTGTGCCATGGAACTGTCCCCTATCCTTGTTTGCACGCAGGGTCGGACTTAGGGAAAGGCATTCTAGTCCCTGGACTGGGGCGCTTCTCCCCACCGGGGCACCTCCCCCCGGGAAAAATCAAAAATTTCACGCCCTCATCACACCACCTGATTGGACCTATGGCCCGCCCAGCTCTGCGCATGCGCTGCCTGCAGCGGCGGCCATTGCAGAGACTCACGCGGCAGCAAAAGCAGCACGCAGTCAGAGTTCACAACAGCAAGGCAGCACACTCACTCTATGCAAGTGTGTGTCTGTGTCTGACTCAAACGGCGGGGGGGGGGGGAGAGAGAGAGAGAGAGATCAGAGGCAAGCCAGTGGAAAGTGACAAAGACCCACGTAGCTCTCTCCCCGGCACCCCCTCACCCCACAACAATGAGGAGCACTCCAGGATGCACCAAGGCGAAAGCCAGCCACCGAGGAGGAGGCAGCAGCCTGAATGGCTCAGGCCCCCCGCCTCCCCAATCCCAGCAGCAGCCGGAGGCCAGGAAACATGCACATACGGGAATGAGTCAGACCACCACCACTGACTGGCCCCTTCCCTTCTTTTGAGGTTTCCTTTCGTCCCAGGAATTCAGCGCTGGGGAGAGAGGCTGAGCTACTCAGTCTCAGTCCACAGGGTCAGCAAAGGGGCTAGGGAGATGAGCTTCTCTCTAGGAAATCCCCTCACCGCCCAAATTGGAAAGAGATCTGAATTTGAAAAACGTAAGTGGTACCCATGGGGGGCAGTGGGATGCCTATTCTGTGGGGATGGAGATGTGAGAGTGTCTATGCTGTGGGGTATGCAGCTACGGTGTCTGTTCTGTGGGGTTCTATGAAACTGGGGGGGGGTTCTATGGAGCTGTGGGGGTGTCTATTGTATGGGGTATGCAGCTGGGGTGTCTTCTGTGGGCTGTGGGGGCTCTATGAAGTTGTGGAAGCATCTATTATATAGGGCTGTGGGGTGTCTGTCATTCTGTGGGGCTCTGTGGAGGTTTATGCTCTGGCAGGTTTATGTTCTATGGGGTATGCTGGAGTGTCTATGGAGCCAGGCCCAAGGGAGGCTGCCTGCCTCAGCGTGAGATGGCACTTGTGCCCCCCCATACACCTTGGTTATGCTGCTGTCCCCACCACTCCTGTAAGGGGAAGATCCAAGTGCCAGACTCCTCCCTACAGCAGAGGGTGAGGGGGGCACAGCTATCCCAGTAGGGAGGGGAGGAGGTGGGGGTGGTGGTATTGATTTATCTTGAGCCGTGCCAGGAGGAGGGGAAGGGAATGAGTCCAACGGCACCCAAGTCCCCAATCTTTTCCCAAAGCAGCAGCAGTACAGTGGGGAGAAGCTGCGCCAGGTTGGGCATGCCCCAAGCATCCTCCCCAGTGGAGAAGGAGGGGGATTTGGATCCCAGGAGCTGGGTGCAGTGTGCTCCCATGCAGGAGGGCAGGAAGATCCTTTGGGAGAACCCCTGCACCATCCCCTTTCCTCTCATAGTCCCCAGTGCCCCACTGCCAGTGCAGCCCCATGCTTAGCCAGCACACCCAGTCCCGAGCTGCCATCCCCCTTCCACAGCCCTTGCGCACCCCACACTTCACCAGAAGTCAGACTGCTTCCCAGCATTCTCCTTCATCGCCTAGCAGCACCTTCCCCTGATCCTCATCACACCCACGCCATCATTTGGGGACCCAGCCCCAGAGAGATGTGCAGAAAAACACTGCAGGGGGTGCCATGGGGGCATTGTGGGCAGGGGATAAGGGCCATGGGGTGTTATATGTGTTCACCTGTTTTCCTGAGTGGGAGTGGGGCTTGGGGGCAGGGCAGGGTTTGGGGGAGACAGTCTGAGGAGACATGAGGGGAAAAATTATTAAGTCCAGCCCTGTTTGCATGACCTCATTTCTGCTCCCTTCCCTTGTGCTCCGTTCTTCAGTAATTGGAGGCAAAAACTGGATCAAAGGGCCAGATCCAGGAAGTGGAAAGGAGCCAGATAAAAATTTGCTGTGGGCCGCATTTGGCTACTGGGCCCGAGGTTCCCCACCCCTGCCATAACGAATATAAGTCACTGCAATGTCTCTCAGATTGTAAGCCCTAGGGGCAGGGACCGTGTCTATTTTATTACTTTGTAAAGTGCCAGGTACACTGCTGGTGCTATATAAATGTTTGTTAATAATAAT
>QEPC01007842.1:162851-227547 GCA_003113815.1 Sphenodon punctatus | reverse complement strand
CCTGCCCCTAGGGCTTACAATCTGAGAGACAGGAGCTGGGGGAGAGACTTAGGAAGGGGAACAGAGGGAGAGACAAGGGGTCTAACATTCATGAAGATGCGAGGTCTCAAGTAGTGTAGTTATGGTTTTTAAGGAATCTTGGACTGCTGGCAGGTATCTGGTGCAGTTAATCCCAGGTATCAAGGCCCTTCACCTTGTGTTTGAGTTGACTAGGGACAGAATTGGGGTGCTGCGTGTATAGTGCTCCTTCCTGTCCAGCAGCATCCCTCACCACTCTAGCGAAGCTGGTGTCGGGGGTGGTGCTGCGCTCCCCGAGGACTGTCGTCCTGGGGGATTTCAACGTTCACACCAGCACTGGCCTTGTTGGGGCGGAGCGTGAGTTCGTGGCCACCATGACAACCATGGGCCTGTCCCAGATGGTTAGCAGCCCCACACGAAGGGGGGCATAGGCTCGACCTGGTGTTCTGCTCCGGCCTTGAGGCAGGTGATCCGGTAGTGGGGGAAGTAAGTTCTATGCCCTTGTCATGGACAGATAATTACCTCCTGCAGACCAGGTTCCTTCCTAGCACATGGCAGCCCCCGAAAAGGAGTGGGACTTATTAGGTTGGTCTGCCCCCAAAGGCTGATGGAACCGCAGTGGTTCCAGGAAGCCCTGGGACAGGTGTCCTTAGACCCTGAAGGCCGCTCGGTTGATGATCTTGTTCAAGCTTGAATCACCTTGCTGAGTGAGGTTATTTATCGGGTGGCTCCCAGGCATCCGCTCCCGCTGCTTCATCACCATAGAGCTCCTTGGTTTACTGAGGAGCTGTGGTGTTTGAAGCGGGAAGGGCAGCAGTTAGTGACGCTGGCGCCGCTCTCATGCTGAATTCGATTGGCTGCAGCATCAGACCCATTTGCTGTCCTATGCTGTGGCCGTGAGGACGGCAAAGAAGGAATTCTTGCCGCCCTCATTGCCACTGCGAAGTCGCGTCCAGCGGAGCTCTTCCGGGTGGTGAGGGAACTGGTCAGTCCAGCCTCCCTCGGCCTGGAGGGGAAGGTTTCCCAAGTTCGCTGTGAGAAGTTTGTAAACTACTTCGCAAATAAGATCGCTCGAATCCAGCACGATTTCTGGGCTGGGACTGATGCAGAAGAAGGAGAGTCAAGGGTTATGGATGCCCCATCTGGTCCATTTTTGCGGGATCAGTTTCAGGAAGTGACGTCAGCCGATCCTGAGGGGTTTCTGGGGTCTGTTAGGACTACCTTTTGAGAACTAGATCCATGCCCATCCTAGTTGGTGAAAGCCTCCAGGGAGACTTTGGGACCGGTGCTGGAGGGAGTGATCAATGGCTCCCTTCGGGAGGGCAGGGTGCCGGACTGCCTCAAGGAGGCAGTGGTGCGGCCCCTGCTCAAAAACCATCATTGGAAATTGATTCCCTTGCCAGCTACCGACCTGTCTCTAACCTCCCCTTTTTAGGGAAGGTTATTGAACGGGTGGTGACCCAACACCTCCAGGGCCATCTGGATAGCACTGGGTTTTTGGACCCTTTTCAATCAGATTTTCATCCAGGATACGGCACTGAGACTGCATCGGTGGCCTTGAGAGACGACCTCTGCTGCGAGATGGATTTAGGACAGTCAGCACTTCTGGTCCTATTAGATCTCTCGGCAGCGTTTAATACGGTGGACCATGGGTTGCTTTTGAGATGGTTGTGGACCCTGGGGGGGATGGACGGGACTGTCTTAAGATGGCTCCGCTCGTTCCTCTCAGGGAGATGTCAGCGGGTGGTGCTGGGGGAAACAACATCTGGCCCCTGGGATCTCCCTTGTGGTGTACCGCAAGGTTCGATTCGATCTCCATTTTTATTTACCATCTATGTGCAACCCCTGGGTGAGGTCGTGAGACGGTTTGGTGTGCGTTGCCACCAGTATGCTGATGATACCCAGCTTTACCTCTCTTTTTCAACAAACCCAGGTCCTGCAGTCTCGGTGCTTTCCCAGTGTTTGCTAGCAGTGAGTGACTGGATGAGACGGAGCAGACTGAAGCTGAATCCTGATAAGACGGAAGTGATGTTGGTGGGTAGGACAGCAGAGGTGATTGCTCCCGTTGTGGAGGGGATCCGTCCCCAGCTGGCCCCGCAGGTGCAGAGTTTGGGTGTTCTGCTAGCCCCTAGCCTCTGCCTGGATTGTCAGATGGCTGTGGTGGCAAAGGGAGCCTTTCACCAGTTACATCTTGTGCAGAGGATCCAGCCATATGTCTCAGGCTCCGACCTAGCCACCTTCATCCATGCATTGATCACCTCAAGGCTGGATTACTGCAATGCACTCTACGTGGGGCTGCCCTTTGTGACGACTTGGAAGCTGCAGCTGGTGCAGAATGCAGCGACCCGTCTCCTGACGAGGACAGGCCATAGGGCCATTACACCAGTGCTTTGGGCTCTGCACTGACTGCCTATAGCGTTCCGGCCTGATTCAAGGTGCTGGTTTTGACCTTTAAAGCCCTACACCGTCTGGGCCCCTCCTATCTGAGAGACCGCCTCACTCCCCGGGCCATAGGGTGACCTCTGTGGTCTACTGGGGGCACCTTCTTGGTGAACCGGGGGCCACAATGGAGAGGGCGTTCTCCGTGGCCACACCACGGCTGTGGAATTCCCTCCAAGAGGAAGCTCGCCCAGCTCCCAGACCATTGATCTTTCATTGGGCCTGTAAGACCTGGCTGTTTGTCTGGGCCTTTGGGGGAGGGGGGGAATAAGGGGGGGGGTTTACTAGTAGTTTTACCTCCTTGTTGTTGTTTTTATTGCTTTAATAATCCCTTTATGTATTGTTTTATACATTGTTTTAACTATTTTGTGAGCCGCCCTGAGCTGCCGTAGGGCTGGAGGGAGCAGGATACATAATATTAAATAAATAAATAAATAAATAATTGATGACCCCTCACACCAAACCTCTGAATGATCTCAGCCAACGGCCTCATATACACATTGAACAAGAAGAGGCACGAGATAGAACCCTGCGGGATTGCACAGGGGAGGCCACGAGGGGACAACGAGCAATCACCCATCACCACCCGCTGAGACCTCCCCAACGGGAATGAACAGCACCACTCAAGAGCAGCCCCATACGTCACCACCACGCCCCGCACTCATGTCAACACCACCTCATGGTCAACTGTGTCAAAGGCCACTGAAATATATAACAAGATCAACAGGATACAATTCCCCTTGTCAATCTCCAGACGCAGATCAACCAAGGCCACAGGCACAGTCTCTGTGTCATATCCAGAATGAAAGTCAGAATGAAAGGGTCCACGAATCCAACAGCACTGAGATGAGCATGAAGCAGTTGGGTAACCACTCATTAAATAATCTTCCCTAAAAAGGGAAGGTTAGGGACTGGGTGACAGCTGGACAGGTAGTCAGCGCCCAGCATTGGTTTCTAAAGCAGGGGCCAAACAGCCACATGTTTGAAGGCATCTATCACCCTACCCTTCCAAAGGGAGGCATTCACAACTCCAGCTAGCAACGACTCCAGCATCTCTCAGCTGGCTTTCCCCAGTCAAGATGGACAAGGATCTAATTCACAAGTGGTCGCCCACATCACGCCAAGTACATCAGTGGTCGATACCAATTGAAACTGATCCAAACAAATGGGACAGGATTGAGCTTCCATAACCGCAAACTCTGACTGCAATAGAAATGGCAACGCCCAAGTTGTGATGAATAGGAGTGATTTTGTCTGCAAAGTAATCAAGAAAAATATCACCATGAGCAACGGATGATTCTAATTCATGGTGGGGACAAGCCGGATTAGCCAGGCCACTCACAACCCGAAACAGCTCCGCTGAAGAAGAGTTTGCAGACTCTACGATAGCAGAGAAGAAAACCTTCTTCGCCCCCATCACAGCCATGGCATAGTCCTTCAAAAATGATCTATGCTGCAACTGATCAGCTTCAGCATGAGTTGAGCACCACCTGTGCTCTAACCACCTACCCTCCTGCTGCAACCTCAGGTCCTCCATATACCACAGGGACCTGTCTTCTCAGAGCAGATGCCTCAGTGTACCTATATCAATGCCCATGGTGAGCATCTCATTCCACAAAGCAACCACGTCATCGACAGAGTAGCTGTCAAGGTCAGTAGGTAACCTCCCCTACCCTGAGAGTTCTGGAAACCAGTCAAATCCATAAATCTTAAAGGATCCTCCTAATGGGTCCTCCACACTGGCAAGGGTATAGAAGAAGGGCAGGGATCTGAGCCTTTAGAAGGTAATGGTCTGACCATGACAACAATGTTGTAACACCACCCCCGATAATCTGAACCCCTGCTTCTAGGCTAGTGCAAAACATAAAATCCAATGTGCCTCACATGTCAGGCCAGATATTATCTGGAACAGGCCCATGGTCGTCATGGCGGCCATAATCTCCTGCATGTTGAAATCACCCAAGATAATAAGTCTGGGTGATCCCAACACCACCTCCAAGACCAGCTTGGCTAAAGCAGTCAAGGAGTCTGATGTACAACAGGTTGGTTGGTACACCACCAAATACTCACAAATATTTTTTCTTCTACTCAGTTCAGCCCTAACCATTTACCTTTTGAAAGCTCAGATCTCCATCCTCCATGCCCGTTGGGGTGGTGGACTAGTTAGGTTGGTCCACCCCAGAGACTAATGGATCCAATTGGTTTCCAAAACTCCTTGGGGGATTTACTCACTGACCTTGATGGCTACTCTGTCGATGACCTGGTCACTTTGTGGAATGACATCCTTATGGTTGCACCCAGGCGTCCACTCCCAACACTACGACAGGATATGTCCACCTGGTATATCAAAAACCTGAGGCAGTTGAAACGGAAGGGTAAGCAGTTAGAACACAGTGGGCTCAACTCATGCTGACGCCAACCAATTGAGGCATAGATCGTTTTTAAATGACTGTGCCATGGCTGTGATGGCAGAAAAGAAAGCTTTCTTCTCCACTATCATAGCATCTGCAAAGTTCCATCCTGCACAGCTATTTCAAGTGGTGAATGGCCTGGTCAGACCGGATTCTGTCCTCACCATAAACCTGAGTCATCTATTGTCCACTGTGACGCTTTTATTAATTACTTTGCAGACAAAAAAAATCATTCGTATTCACCACGACTTAGGGCTGCTACTTCAACTGCAGAGTCAGAGTTTGGGGCTGTTGAAGTTCACACTTGTCCCACTGGTTTGGTTTCAATTAGTACCATCCACCGATGCAAAGGATGTGCTTGGAGCGATACAGGCAACCAGTTGTGCATTAGATCCTTGCCCATCCTGGCTGGTGAAAACCAGCCGGGAAACACTGATGGGGCCTTTGCTGGTTGGGGTTGTCAACATCAGCATATCCGAACATATCTAAAACCGGTGGGCGAGATCATCTAGAAGTTTAAGACTGAGGTGCCATCAGTATGCTGACAACACCCAGTTCTACCTCTTGTTCATTTGACCCAGGTCCCACAATCTCAGTGCTTTCCCAGTGCCTGGCTGCTGTTGGGGACTGGATGACGGTGAGCCGATTGAAGCTGAATCCAGAAAAGAGTGAAGTTTGAATGATGTTTGGTCAATCTTATGACTTGAAGGGGACTGGGACTCCTGTTATTGAAGGGGTATGGCCCGCTCTAGTTATTCAGGTTTGTAGCGTTGGTAGTGCTTCTGGACTTCCTGCTGCGCCTGGATTTTCAGGATGCAGCAGTGGCCAGGAGCGCTTTTCACCAACTCCATCTGGTGAGAAGGCTGCAGCCCTTTCTTTCCAATTCAGATCTGGCCACCATCATCCACACTTTCATTACCTCAAGACTAGACTACTGCAATGCGCTCTACATGGGGTTGCTCTTGGTGACTGTTCAGAAGCTGCAACTAGTGCAGAACACAGCAGCCCAACTCCTTTCAGGGGTGGGTCGCTATGAGCAGATTACACCTGTGCTATATAAGAAGTTGTTAATTTATTGTTTTTGCCAAAGGCCATAACAAAATCCATAAAAAAACATAAAACATAAAATATACATCCACATGAACATATAAAACCATACCACTCAGTATTCCTCATATAGTTCATCTAGTATTCCTCGTATAGTTCATCTAGCTAAACATACAGTAACAGAGCGTTGCAAAAATACCAATTGACCACCCAGAATTTCATAAGTTCCCAACTGGGTATCCCCTAACCCCCTCTACTCGTTCCTATAGTGAGTCTCTCCTTTTGGTTTCTCCTTGGACCATGACAATGACACCCCACCGCTCACTAATATTAGCGGCCCCCAGGACTGTGCTCTATAGCCTGCAATAGCTTCCTATAAAGGTGCTGGTTTTGACCTTTAAAGCCCTAAACGGCTTGGGCCCCACATATCTGAATGACTGCCTCCCCTTCCATGCTCCACTGCAACCCCTGCATAAAGTCAAGAGCACCCGCTTGCACATACCACCCGCCAAACTTGTCCATACAACGAGGGTCCACAGAGAGGCGTTCTCAGATGCTGCCCCAGTATTATGGAACTCTTCCCCCAGAGGTCCGCCAGAACCCAAGCATTTTCTGAAGGCAGTTCAAAACTCTTTTTTTGGTGTAGCATGGCAGGCAAAGATAGAGGTTGGGTGGGTAGGTTTTTGGGGTGAGGGTAGGGATTTTTCAGGGAAGCTTATTGCATTGCATTGTATTTTTATTTTTCCCCTGTGTTTTTGTTTCTTCAAGCTGCCCTGAGCCTTTGGCAAAGGGTGGAGTATAAATTTTCACTCACACACACACACACACACACACACGGTCTTCTTTTGCCAATCCCCGTCCCCTCCCCCCCCCCAAAAAAAGACTTCAAACTTACCTTATTTTAGTCCACATCATATGTGGGCAAAGAAAGATGCCACGTCAACATAAGATTATTTGAATTAATTTAGTAGTCTTATTTATATAGCACCAGCAATGTGCCTGGTGCTGAACAACTGTGAGACAGGAATACATTCATGAAGCCAAGAAATTGCATACGAACATATTTAATTTAGGGAAGGAGGGGGACCATAGACATTGAGACAGTATAAGGAGATATATCTATAGGGTTGAGGAGCTAGGGAGAAGCAAGGTTATAAAAAAAAACTTTAGTACCCAGACATCTAAAATTGAGCCCTAAACAAAACACTCAGTCAATGTCACATTCATCTGGCTATTAGACAGTTGTCAAAGAAAAATCTGACTTGTTCAAACAAAAAAATCACAAATAACCACTGCTAGCATCTGGTATACTTTTGTATTAAACATAAACATTAATCTCTCTCTATTTCACTGACCTCAATACCGCTTCAGTTCTTAATCATCTAGCTGTTATCAGTACAGCTGGCATTCACTTTGCATTTGACATAGAACCTCCCCACTAAATAAATAAATAAATAAATAACCCTCTTATCCAACTCATAATGCCTAAGATTATGACAATCCCCTTAAACTTCAATTTTATTTTGTCATTGCAATGTCTGTGAAAGCCCACTTTCTGTAACCAAAACAGCTAGCTAATCTTTACTGACTAGGAAGTTACCATAGAAATAATGTTTACATTTTTAGAAGTTAATCTAAACTGCAATTAAGCAAACATAGCATAAAGAGGGTTCTTTCTGTAACCCTCAACCTTCTGGAGATGAAAGGCAAGTGCTTCTGTTAGAGCATTAAGACAAATTTGAAGTTAGGTTTCAGCTTACTGTGAATTTTCTCAGGGTCTTTAAACCACAAAGAAATTTTATGTAAAAGTTTGTAATGCTTGTTTGTCAGGATCTCAAGTGCGGGCATGTTATCTGTAGATGGGGGTCATGATCCCAAAGTTTCTAACATGTCTTTTTTTCTGTCTGGGATAACAAGATTAAGGCCCTTTTTACACGAGACACTGCCACGCATGGACACTCAACGTCCATACGGGGAGCATCTCGTGTAAATGCAGCAATGCAGGTTGTTCAGTGCGTGGGTATTCAGAGTAGGATCAGTGCGCACCTGTGTGGACTGAGTATTTATTAATACGAGTTGGTGGGAGCTTCTGGACCCCATGTTTATAATATGCCCCATAGTTCTGTTCTTAATAGCGTCCACCATTTTCCCTGGCACAGATGTCAGAACCTGTAATTTCTAGGATCACCTCTGGAGCCCTTTTTAAATATCAGCATTACATTTGCTACCCTCCAGTCCTCCACTATAGTGGCAGATTTTAGACCTGCCCTGCACTTCCTCAGTCTATAGTTCTGATTTGATACATGCCCGAGGAAGAGCCCCATGCGGCTCAGAAGCTTGCAAAATCTCACGAACTACAGTTGATCCAATAAAAGAGCATCTGAACTACTTTGTCTCCAACTCTATTCTGTAATATGCAAAACAGATTTCCTTGAACATTCGGTACACCCCACCTCCAAACTATGTAATGCAGAAGTGGGAAAACCTTTTCCTCCTCATGGGCAACACTGAAAATTAGTACAAGTTCCAATGGCCGTATAGAAGTTGGGGGTCGGGGTGCATAAGGAGTGCACTCAGGCAGAGGAGAGTCCAAACGTAACCCTGACAAACCGTCACTGTGTAACCAAAGGCTGGCCTGTGGTCTTAAGAGATTGACAAAGCAAAAGCATACAGCACTTAACAGCAGCCTCTCTACTACAATCTCTCCATACTGTCTACCTGGCACTGTGCAATCAATAGTTACAGACAAGTCCCTATAAAAACTCAGACCACTATCAACATGGATACTTGTCATTAATTCAATTTAAAATATATATTATGAACATACATTTATATAACAGTTAGCAAACTTTCTTTTTTATAATCAAATTTAAGACATTAACTGCTGCACATAAATATAAGCAATAGGAATTTTTAAATGCCATGCATTTCATGAAGCTTATATGTAGCTTCCTTTCTTCAAATGTGTTACCTAATATAAGTATTTATGTTCTCACTAACAACAAAAATAAGGTTTTTAAAACAGATTCTTCAGGACTCATTTTTGTAACAATGTAATCAAGCAAAATGGAATTCTAAGAAAAGGCTACCATCCTCCAAGTATCTTTCAGAGACTACATGCACAGTCTTAACACACAGCATGAAGTGACCTAGTAACCTATATAAACAGCATCCAGTTTTCATCCTCCGTGTAATTGTATTTGACAGGCTGCCTCTTGTGCATTAAGCTAAACTAGCTACCAAAGGGAACACACCTATTGGGCGTTTCCCTTCTCATTAAGCCTACCGCCTGCTTTCATCTTCACCGCTGACTTTCGGACGAGTAACAGACGCTACTGTGTGGATTTTAGTATATCAGTGTAAGCGACTGAAGTAGAACAGTCGACAAGATTTAAAAGAAGGCACGGTGTACTTTTCTTTCTTCCCCATCTCTGGAGAGATTTGCTAATCAAGCGTGCACACAGGTTTGGATGCCCGCAAGCACAAAAAAGTTACCTTCATAGGTTCATTCACTTCCTCCCACCCATTCCCCTTTCCCCTTTAAGAGGCGGCACCTTTCTGAAGGGACCCATTGATACTCTCCGTGCTGGACTGCGCCTCCAGAGCGGCTCTCTTCAAGCTGTAAAAGTAGCCCCTGGGTCTGTTCCGAGGGGACCTGCCACTAGGGCTGCCGGAGCTCTCCTTGCGGCTGAACACGGCGCTGAAGAAGCGGAGCAGCCTGTGCTCCCGGGCTGCGGGGCTCTCCCGGCCCAAGCGCTCCGACAACCCCTGCAGGTCGCTGTTATCCAGAGTGCGGTTCTTACACTTGCTGCGCTCCCACCGCGCCCGGCTCAGCACCTCGCCCACGTCCAGGGTGCTGCGCTTTCCCGGCGGCGGCGAGCCCGGGCCCCCGGGCGGCAGAGCCAGCAGGCACCCAGAGCTGCTGTGACGCTTGTCCCGGGCGAGGTCGCGGGCCCGCCGCAGCTCCCCACTGCCGCTCCACTGCCGGAAGCTGAAGCTCCGCCGCAGCAGGCCCTGCTGCTTCCACGGGCTCAAACCCGGCTCCTCAGGCGGCTGGGCCCCGTGGCAGCGAGGAGCGCCCGCCTTCTCCTGGCCTGGACTGGGTCCCCGCTCTGCCTCAACCGCGCCACAGGTGGCGGTCTTGCCTGTCGAACTGCTCCCCGTGGCCTCGGCCGCCCCCGCCGGCCACCTGAAGGTCAGGGTGGGAGGGAGCCGGGTCCCCGCTCGCTGCCGGGAGACCTTGAGCCGGCCCAGCTCCAGCTGCCCGCTGCTCAGCGTCCTGAAGTTACGAAACCGGCCTGGCCTCAGCGCGGAGTCGCTGCCGCCCTCCTCCTCCTCTTCCTCCAGCAGCAGCCCGGCCCTGGGCAAGCTGGAGGAGCCCGGCCGCTGGTGGCGTGCAATGCCCGGGCCGGGGCTACCGCCCTGCTGCTCCCCCAGCAGCTCTTTCTTTACCAGTGTCACAGAGATGCGGTAGACTGTTTTCCGCTGGGGAGCGCCCCGCTGCATCCTCTCTGGGGACGAGACGGAGGGTGGCTTGCTGCAATCCAGAAGGTACATTCTCCCTACCTCAGGCAACATTAACCAGCCGAGACATCGCAGCCTTCGGGCTACTAAGGCACCGGAGATGGGTCTCCGCTGCAAACTCAAATGCACAGCCACATACCGCTGCAACGCAAAAGAAAAACCCTCACTCCTGGGGCGAAGCACCCTAGGAGAAGTCACTTTGCTGGACACAACAATCCTTGCTTGCAACCCTCCTAGGCAAAGAACCAGCTCCACTTCAGTCCTCTATGACACCTACTTCATGTTCCATGATTGTATCCATCTAAGGGCAGATTAACCCGCTTCCTCAACACACACGCACACACCCCCAAGCGATTTAAATCCATAGGACGATTGTATGTTTTTTTTCTACAGCTGCCCAAATGCATTGTCCATGAGCAGGAGGATCTGGCATTCAAAGGATTAGAGGAGCAGCCTTCAATTCATTGTTTACAGCGGATTGCACATTTGCATACTGTGTCCTTTTTGCAGAGTAAATCCGATTATATTTCCTCTTCTCAAGCTGAACCAAGAACCAAGCAATACTATCCCTGAAATCAACTGCCCCCAAAAGAGGGGGAGGGAATGTTTAAACTAAAAACGTCCCTTGTTCCCAGAGTAAGAATAATCCAAACTCCAGTCAAAACAGTCTCTAACTGCAATCTGTGCACCAGTGAATATCACAACATTAGGAAAACAGAAGATATTCCTAGGAGTGTTTCAAAGAGCTGTCTCAAGCAGTGGGGACAAGATAGAAATGCTGGACTGGAATATTGTTACTCTGTGGAATGGGTTAGACTAGACCTAACCACTCTTCGAAGAGCAACCAGACTATGAAACACATTAGTGAAATCATACTAGGCTAAAATAAATTGCTCTAAAATTTAGCCTGGAGTGGGAAGTTGGAAGAGTCAGCTCGGTGCTCTAAATCACTAAAACCATCCTTTCATAACACTGAAAGCACCATGGCTAAATGTCAGCCATATACAGCTCAAATATCCTACCCCATCTCCAGGAAAACAGAACATGCATTAAGCATATCTATAAATATTGCCATTTTCCCCCTCATCTCCGTCCAAAACTCTGCTGCCAGGGCCATCCACCTCGCCAGTCACTTCGACCATGTGCAGCCCCTCCTCTCTTCGCTTCACTGGCTCCCCCTTCCTGAACGAATCCTGCACAAGCTCCTAGTCTTCACCTATAAAGCTCTTCACAACCTCGCTCCCCCCTACTCTCTGCACTTATCGCCCTCCATACTCCAGCCCGTGCACTTCGCTCCTCCTCTGTCCCTTCTCTCACCCTTCCACGCCTTCCCTGCTCCCCTAAGTGCCTTCGTCCCTTCTCACTTGCTGCCCCCCATGCCTGGAACTCCCTCCCTGTCCACATCCGCCTTGTCCCCTCCCTTCATACCTTCAAATCTCTCCTTAAAACTCACCTCTTTCGCTCTGCTCTCTGACTCTTTATCCTGCTGAGCCACTATTTCCTATACCTACTGTCTGTTTACCCCTATCCTTGCCACATGGACCTGCCTGCTGTCATTCTCATCGTAACCAAGCCAAGTACATGCACCTGAGACCTCGCATCTTCATGAATGTTAGACCCCTTGTCTCTCCCTCTGTTCCCCTTCCTATGTCTCTCCCCCAGCTCCTGTCTCTCAGATTGTAAGCCCTAGGAGCAGGGACCATGTCTATTTTATTACTTTGTAAAGTGCCAGGTACACTGCTGGCGCTATATAAATGTTTGTTAATAATAATAATAATAAAATACCTGGGCCCAAAATGTTCCCTTTCCAACAGACACACCTCCAATACCTTTTCAAGCCTTTCCTTAGTTTGCAGACGTGCAAATTATGTGATGGGGAGGAGGATTTCATCTTTATACCATCAATATCCTCCAGGGTTAAGGACTGAACATCACTGTTCAAGGTTGTGTCAGTTTCTCTAATGAACTGATAAGAAAAACTGCTTTTCAAAGTAAGGATCAGAGGTGTCATCAAAAAGTTCATAAGCATTTTGATATATAGCCTCTCTTTACCAAAAGAGAAGATTGAAGATCACCCTTCTGCCAATGTCCAAAAAAGTAAAGTAAAATAAAGAATAGCTCACCCTCTTTCATAAACTTCAAATCAATTCTTTTTCTAAGATTTCAAGCCACATCAGTGCATTCCTACTCTATCACACATGCACTCACAGGAAACCTGTGTGTGATACCGAACTACAACCATTACCTGATGGAGACCTGACCCTCTCTTCTGGCCTTTAAACAAACCATACCCTCTCAGAACCAATTACCAGGGTTCCTATTTTTCTCTGCCAGTGAGTTTTGCAGGTGGAAGTTTCCCAGAAAAAACTCATTACATTTATTTTCATGATTTTCTAAAGAAAAAACCAGTTTTCCTGTTTTCCCAGAAAAACAACACAGAATTCCATTTTTTCTGGGAAATTTCCATCTGCAAAAACTCACTGGCAGAGAAAACTAGGAACCCTACTGGATTACCAGAACAGTCTCTCTTGTATGCAAACCCAGGACACTCCTACCCAACCAGGAATACTTTGCCAAAGCAAAATCTGCTTACACATCTCTACCACAACCATAAATCAACACTCTTAAAGAAACCATCAAAAATACATAGGACAACATACAAAGAAACATGGTGTACTTTACTTAAAAGTACACTAAATGTGCTTGTGAAATCAATCAATTAATGAATTATCCCAGAAAAAGGGCAATGGTAAAAAACACTGAATTAGCTATGGATATTCACTTCTCCTAGAACCACCACTCAATTCCTGATCTCTCAGTCCTTGTCCAGAAAAGGAACCTGGCTAACACCTTCAAAAGACAGGCCTCAGAACTAAAATTCATAACTTTACGAGATATGAAACAATTGAGTAAGCATAGATTTGGACTTCACGTACCAATAAGAAATGTGTAACAGTCAGCCTGACGTTTATTTATTTAAATGTATATGCTACCATAAAGTCTCGGAGTGACTTACAATCAATAAAAATAGAAGTCTTACAATCAATAAAAAAATAGTCATAATCCCCCCACTTTTCCTGACCCTCTTCGCCCTCCCCTCCCCTCCCTCAATCCTGCCCAACCCTATTCTTGCCTGCCAAACGCCTGGCCAAATAAAAAGTCTTACATCCTTTCCTGAAGATGAACAGGCTTGGGCTTCAACAAACCTCCAAGGGGAGGGAGTTCCATTATTGTGGAGCATCATCACCACCACCTCTCTGTGTGCCCTTGCTGAAGAAATGACTTAAGAAATTAGTTATGACTCGAGCTCGGAAGAATAAGGATACCCCGAATTACTGCTAATACATGTGTCTTTATCCCATTGCACCAATTAATTTCAACACATGCAATGTTTCATTACTAACTGGTAACCAATGAATATTTTTAGCACCATTGATTATGGTTAGGCTGAAACATCCTCACCTTTCCACTTCTTATTCGTGTAAGATTATTTGACTCGCTGTGTTTTTGTGCATCGGTTTAGTGCCAGGATAAATCACTTCACTTGCAATTTTATTAACAATGATATATTCATAATTTCAGCAATCTTTGTACAGAAAGCAATTTGTAACTATATTATAATCATCATTTTATATCCATTTTAATATAGTGAAGCTATTCTAATAATACTGAAAATACTCCCTTTCTAACAGCTCATCCACAGATTTGAAATTTACAGCCGATTTAAGTCATTTAATACAGCTTTTACTATGGTAAAATATTGTATTTATGAAATCATGAATTCCTATAATCTTTACGTAACAAATGTCTGATTGACATTTACGACAGAAAAATCAAATTTCTATTCAAACTCCATGCCACAGTTTCCAGTGAACTGTTGTATGAAAACAGGCATCTCATTACACAGCAGAGGAACCCATTTTCATCAGGTTTAGATTATGCTATATTAAGTGGAAGAAACCACATAAGCATGAATGTGAAGTCCAAACATTTCCAATCTTCAACATTTTATTTCTTTTATCTAAATATATTCCATTAGTAAATATATACAACATCTGTTCACAAGACTAATTCTCCCCATCAGATGTAATGGTACACCCCCAAAACAAAGAATGACAAATGAAAAATGCATGTCACTGTAAACATAATTATAATTATGCCTCTTAGAAATCCAAACAGAGTCTGGATTTTAATACAAGGTATTAAAGTCAAAAACATTTCTTGTGGTTTGTTAGGATTAACTGCACAAACTATGACAATACATTATTCAACAGCATTTCAGGTATCATTTAGATTAGAAAAACATAATTCCTTGTAATTTCAAAAGAGTAGTGGATGTGCTTACCTCTACTCTGGAACTACTCAGATCTGGCAACTAATTACCACTGAACAGCTGAAATAAAAATTAAGTGCCACAAAATCTGTGGCATTCAAAAGTCTCTCTCTATAGGAGTGGAACTTACCCACTAACTACCCTTGAAGAAATACAAGGCAATTACATGTCTCCCAAGTACCTCTTGATATGTGCATATTTCAAAGTAAGAAAAACTTTAGTTTAACTTGAGGATTAAAATTATAAATGTTATGGCATTTTGCACGCCTGGAACTCCCTCCCTGCCCACCTTTGCCTTGCCCCCTCCCTTTCTACCTTCAAATCCCTCCTCAAAACCCACCTCTTTCGCTCTGCCCTTCCTAACTCCTGCTAAGCATCCCCACACAGGTTTATTCCCCACCTGTTAACTGCAAACTCCCAACTTACTGAAACAAAGCCAAGAACATGTACCTGAGTTCTCCCATCCTTGTTAATGTTGCATCCCTTGTCTCTCCATCTGTTCCCCCTTCCCTGTCTCCCCTCCCCCTGTCTTCTTCAGATTGTGAACTCTCGGGCAGGGACCATGTCTATCTTGTTCTCTGTACAGCGCTTGGTACAGCCCTGGCGCTGTATAATAATAATAATTGTGGATGTACTATAGTGGACACAAAAGCACACGTCTGACATCTTACTAAATGCAAGTACTGCCAGAATACTGCTTAAAGAGCATTTCTGGAATAGAGATTTAGGCACCACAGGAAAATTGCCATTTTGAAGTTATATGGGGTATTTATACTTAAGAAGAGCTGGCATGGTCTTTGCTGAGGGTGGACCCCACTATTTACCACCCTGGGAAAAGCCAAATTAGTTCCATTAATATTTTGTGTTTTAAAAATTGCTTCATTAACATGCAGCAAAATGTAGCTAATTTCACATTATTAATTTATTATTATTATTTTATAAGCATTTGTATAGCGCCAGCTGTGTACCTGGCACTTTACAGAACAATAAGATAGACGCGGTCCCTACCTACGGCTTACAATCTAATAGACACAGAGGGGGGAGAAGTTGCAGTTAAGGCAGGAGTCTGCGGGGAGGGCAGACAGTAAATATTGAGAGGAAAGTTCTAACAGGCGTCACAGGCATCGGGAAAGGCGGCGAGGAAGAGTTCTGAGGAGGGATTTGAAGGTGTGGTGGGAGGGGGCAAGGCAGATGTGTGCAGGGAGGGAGTTCCAGGCATGGGGGGCAGCAAGGGAGAAGGGACGAAGGCGGTTAGGGGAGCAGGGGAGACGAAGGAGAGGAGAGTGCGTGCAAGAGCGTGTAATGAGATTAGGGCTGAGAGGTAAGGGGGAGCCAGGTTGTGAGGGGTTTTGTAAGTGAATACCAGGAGTTTGTGAAGGATGCGTTCAGGAAGGGGGAAGCCAGTGAAGTGAGGAGAGAGGCTGCACATGGTCATTTATTTTCAGTTTCATATTCAAGTTATATCTGCCTAATTTAATAGGATTCAGATATTTATGCCTGTACAAATAAAAAAGGTAAACTCAATGGGCAATACCAAAGTGGGTATTTCAACACTTAAGTTCTGGATGCCATTACATATTTTAGCTTGGTCTTTTACTACTTTCTCAAAGAAGTTAAGACATAACAACCATAGAGTTCGCTTGCTAATGCCTTGACTTCTCTTGCCAGTGAAGCACAGTAATGTCCAGTCTTTTTATTGCTTCCAATATCAACTATAAGATACAAAAAACAGTTTTTATCTGCACAGATGGTGATCACAGTGCACATTACCCCAGCCATCATGTATTAATGTAACTGCTTTTCCTTATAACCCTTTGCATGCTTCTACTCTCCAGCCATCAATAACTACATCTAAGAATTCACCTGCTATCTGCTTTTGACTGAGTGCTTTGTACCCTAGCCTTAGGCACCTGATCATTGCTTGAAATGTTTGATGCTCAGAGAAGGGACTATGGCAGCTATAGAAAAAAATCTTTAATTTCCAAAACACTTTTTTTTCTGTTCTGTGGGTGGGAGGAGGGGTTGTGACAAACCATGTACAGTTGAAAAACAGTGCTTCCTCCATATCTTTGGCTGACAGGGGTCTGACTGTCTATTCATATTATTATTTACGTAGCATTGTTCTTTTGTTTATTTGCAAGGGTGTTTCTTTCCCAGGGGCACTGACCCACAAAGCATCCCAGTGCACCTGCTGCTGATGCCAATTTCAGCACTGCTCCTACAGTGCTAATGTGAGGGAGGAGGCTTTCTACACATGCATAAAAGCGCACCACGCTTAAGGCACTGTACTCTTCTGCGCATGCTCCTCCACTCAGGTGTTCCAAGCATTGAAACAGCTGAGGTGTACCCGAACCGAGGCGCATGCACAAAAACACACAATGCCTTTCAGTGCTGTGAGCTTTCGTGCCTGTGAGGGCCAGCCATGGCTGGCCAGCTCAAAGTAGGGGAGGGGGTAGGCCAGGGCTGGCCTGGCCACAGGGCATGCACAACCAGCTCTGGGAAAGTGGAGGGGAGAAGGGATGGAGGGAGCAATACAGAGGTGCTGAGCCAGCAGCCTCAGGGGTCCCCTCCCCTGGCTTTTGATGTGCTGATATCCTGAGAGCATCTTAGGCCTGGGGGCTAAATGTGGTGTACGGCAAGTTTTTATTTGGCCCCTTTCCATTTCCTGGATCTGTTCCCTGTATCCAGTTCCTGGCGTCATGAACTGAACAGGGGTCAGGGTACATGAGGGCATGTACATGACAGGGGACAGATCCATGATCTGGACCCTCCTCGTCCTGAGTGCACTTCATAGACACCTCTACCTCCAGCTCCTATGTGAATCCCAGAGCTTTTCCTAGTTTTCAATTGGTCCCTGGAAGGGAAAAGGTTCCCCACCTCTGATACAGCACTTTCAGTATCCTTCCAGAATACCCAGATCAGTGAACAAGACTAAAAAAATACATGGAAAAATCCTTAAGATCCCAAATTCCCAGTAGCATCAGATTGCTTGTGGGGGACAAAATTCAAAAGGGTTAACACTGTGTTCCCCTTTCAAAAATACTAAAACCACATAAGGCTATGTGCAAACTGCAAAGCAAGCATTTTTGAAGTGTTCACGCTGCAGAAGAACGATAGAACACAAGAAGTCTGTAATTCTGGATTGCCTGTAATTCCAGACTATAATTCCAGATAATTTCCCACTATATGAGCCCACCAAAATATCTGAACCAAGTTAAGCATTCAAAGTTCAACAAAAAGTTTCTTAAGCATCATATCACTCAGTAAGAGGGACAAAATTCAAAGGGGCTATCACAATAAAGAGCGCCACCATAAGATAAGTTCATATGAAAAGCAAGTGTTTTTAAAGTTTTCACACTGCTGCAAAAATATGAACTATAATAAGTCTGCAAAAAAAGCTTTTAGAAAAGCTTTATAATTCTGTTTGCAGAAATTAAGGGAAGGGGAGCAGGGATGGAAGGGGCTGATCTGGGGGGAGGAATTAGAAATGTAGCACCATCAGTGTGGCTTAGTAGCTAAGCTTGTGGTCTACTACACGGTTTGCTAAAGCATTCAGCCCCATTCTGTCTCTTCTAGTCATACCTTCAGCAACTGCAGCTGAAGTGGGGGTGGGAATGAGGTAACTGGGGTCTTTCATGCATACTAAGACTGAAGTTCACACTGAAGCTTTCCCACAGTTAGGAATCTATAGAGCCTTTCCCTGGTAGGGTGAATTATCTGGTGTGTACAGAGTGCTGAGCTCACCCTAAGCATTTCCCAGTCAGGGCACATGTTAGGGTTTTCCCTGTGAGTCAGGGTCTCTGTCCTGAGTGCATTCTTTTTAAAACAGCATTTATTTATTTTTTATAATAATAATAATAATAATAATCGTTTATTTGTTTAGCCTATAGGCCATAACAAAAATAAATAACACATGTGTACATCACAAAAATATGAACACAATAAAAAATAAAATTTAAAAATTTAAATACAATATAATACCGCTTTGCTTCTGAAAACTCTCCCACCTCATTGTCAAAATCATTAGTCAATAAGCATATCGAGTGTGTGGCCTGGCAGTATTATTCTCAAAGGTTTATAACACCGGCCTACTACCCAGTTAAACAATGCCTTCCCCTTCTCGGGGTTTATAGTGGCACACTTGGCCCCTGTGTCTAATCCCTCTGGCACTAAATCCATCAGCAGTACACGGAGACAGGTCGCCATAAATTAAGACTACTAGCGGTATCCCCCCTAAATACCTTCCAGGTCACATGGCACCTGCAGTGTCTCCATGTCTCCACTGGTCCGGGCAGGGGTTTCCATCAGTTTTTTCCTGAATAGCTCCAGATGAAAAACCCCTGCTGCGGCTCGTCGCACTACTGTTGTGTTCCTATTGGCTAAGATATATTGTATCCGCCTTTGGTGATCCCAGTAATCTTTTCCCTCGAACCATGGGGCAAAAAACCTATCCCGGATCCATCTGGTCTTGGGACAACGCAACAAGTAGTGTGGAAGGTCTTCAACTTCAGCCTGTCCACAGTGGCAGAGTCTAAGGGCTGCCGGAATGCCTCTAACTCTACCCTCACTCACTGAGGTTGGCATCATATTTAGTCGGGCAAGGGTCAAAGCCCTTCTAACTCTAAAGTTTTTTATGCCTGACAAATATTTCTCGCATCCCCTTTCTGTCTTAAGTAGGGGGTACCATGGAGCAATACGTTGCTCGCGCATTCCCACACATTCCTTTTGGTGACTGACATCCCTGATTCGAGTTGAAATTTGGGATTTAGCCTGGCCTAAAGTGGTATATACAAAACTTGATGGAGAAAAGCCCAGACTTCTCAAGCTCTGTATGATAGAGTTGTACCATCTATAGGAGGCCAGACAGTTCTCTTGTTCCCTCAGACAAAGACTGGGGAGGCAATCAGCTGGCATATCCCGGATCTTAAGCCAGTAACCCAAATGGGCCATCCTGATCTTATCCCCGAGGGGGTCTATACCACATTCTGCCCTCAGCAGTACAATGGGGGTACTCCTGGGCACCCCAAGTCCTACTCTCAAGATTTTATTTTGGAGGGACTCCAGGGGGAACTGTCTAGCCACGCCCCAAACTTCTGCACCAAACAACAACTGGGGAATCAATTTCCCCTTGAGAAGTTTGAGCAGAGGCTCCATCTGCCTCCCTCCCTTGGAACTCCAGAATTTTAACAGACCAACTACCGTTTGGGCTCCTCTTATCTTTGCTGCCTCCAGATGTCTTTTCCAGCGGTCACTACTACTAAATAGAATTCCCAGGTACCTGTACGAAGTAACCTGGCTTATACCGTGAGGGCCCAAACAGCTTTTTTTTTTACAAGTGTGACATCACATGGCCAAGACCAAACTCCTCATTTTTCCTCCCTCCCCCTCTAACTGATCATCTGCATCGATGGGGTCACCATCCATCCTGTTCTCCAATCCCGCAGCTTGGGCTTCATCTTTGACACGCTCCTCTCTTTTAAACCTTATATTGACTCTGTGGCCAAATCCTTCCGATTCGCTCTCCACAATGTTGCCCACATCCGCCCCTTTCTCTCTATCTCCTCTGCCAAAATCCTTGTTCATGCCATGATTAACTCTCGCCTCGACTACTGCAACCTCCTCCTCGCTGGCCTCCCTCGCTCTCACCTGTCCCCCCCTTGTCACAATCCAAAACTCCGCCGCCAAGGTCATTCACTCTGCCCGTCGATTCGACCATGTTCAGCCTCTCCTCCTCTCCTTTCACTGGCTCCCCCTTCCTGAACGTATCCTGTTTAAACTCCTGGTTTTCACGTTCAAATCACTCCACGACCAAGCTCCCCCTTATCTCTCGGACCTAATTTCCCTACGCACTTCTGCACGCGCTCTCCGCTCTTCCTTTGTCCCCTCCCTCACTCTCCCTCGTTTCTCCTGCTCTCCTAACCGCCTTCGACCCTTCTCCCTCGCTGCCCCCTATGCCTGGAACTCCCTCCCTGCCCACATCCGCCTTGCCTCCTCCCTCTGCTCCTTCAAATCCCTCCTCAAGACCCACCTTTTCTTTGCTGCCTTTCCCAATGCCTGCTAGTCTTTCCCCTTACTCTTGCTGTCTGCCCTCATCTGCTGACTGCTGCTACCAACCTCTTTGTAACCAAACTAAGCATACGTACCTGAGACTTCGCATCCGCTTGAATGTTTGTTTGTCTTCTCCCATGTCTCTCCCACTGTCCCCGCTCCCTGTCTCCCCCCCTCCCTTTGTCTTTTAGATTGTAAGCCACAGGCAGGGACCGCGTCTAATTCTACGTTCTGTACAGCACCATGTCACACGACTGGCGCTATATAAATGTTTATAATAATATAATAAAATAATAATAATAATAATAATAAATACATACACACATATAATGTCTACCTCTTTTAAAAACAAACTTGAAAAAACCTTGAGCTCCCAGTTTGCTTTTTCTAGCACCTGATCTACAGGAGGAAATTCTAGTTTTCCATTTTTGATTTTTTTTTCTCACAGCGCTTTGCATTTCACTCACAATTGCATGCCACCATCATTGTGTAGTTTTTCATTTTGCATACACACTGTTTTTTTCATTCATTGTGTATTCTATTCCATTAATCATGTAAGTGTGAAATTTTAATGCTGGCCCTGCCTCCTGCTGGCCCACCTAACAAACCTAAAGGTTCACCAGCCGTCACACAGTTTATTTTCATTTTTATTTCACCCTTCTCTGAAGGCTCAGGGCAGGTTACAATACATAAAAACATTAAACACCCAAAATAAAACCAATTAAAACCAAGTACAATCTCCTAATTCACAACTCCAACCACTACACTTGCTTGCCAGACAAAAAGGTATTTCCATTGCCTCTGGATGATGACCAGGCTCGGACTTAGGCCACTTTCAGACCAATCTCTTCCCCCCACCCCCGGCACACATTCTGGCAGCAGGGGGGAATGTGCAAGTCAGGATATGCATGGGGAACGGCTCGTCTGAAAGCACATGCCCCCCCCGCGCAGCTTTGCTGGCAAACACCTGAAGGGATGCAGACCTGGAAGATCTAAAAGTGGCCTTAGACGAACCCCCAAGGGAAGAGAGTTGTATAATTGTAGAGCAGTCATGAAGAACACTTCTCTGCATGCCCTTGTTGTGGAAACCGGATGGGCAGATGGTACCCACAAAAAGGCACTCCCAGCAGACCTCAAGGCCACAATGGGATAAGAGGAAAGAAGCAGTCTTTCAGGTTATTGGGGCCCAGGCCATTTAGGACGCTACAGGTGAAAATCAGCACATTAAATGGTGCCCCAAAAGGTACTGGTAGCCACTGAGGACTCTGGAGCACTGATGTAACGTGCTCCCGGCAACCCACCTCCAACAAAAAGGCAGGCCCCGCTGCATTTTCCACCAGCTGCAGCTTCCAAACAGTCATCAAGGACAGTCCCACATAGAGCTCATTGCAGAATTCTAGCCTCAAGGTTATAACGGAATGGATGACAGAGGTGAGGTCTGAATCTGATGAAAGAGACTGCAACCTTCTCACTAGGCAGAGTTGGTGAAATGCACTCCTGGCCACTGCCACAACCTGACAATTCAGAAACAGCAATGGATCCAAGAGTACCCCAAGGCTGTGAACTTGAGTGATCTAAGGAGATTGGACCCTATTAATGGCAGGTGTCCCAATGTCCCCCAATCACAAGGCCAATCATCTAGATTCAGTTCCATCTGGATCACCCGCTTTCAGTCCCCACCAACAGCCAGGGAAAGCACCAAGACTGCAGGACCTGGGTAGGATGAAAAGAGAGTTAAATGTCATCAGCGGATTGATGGCATCTCATTCCAAGCCTTTTTACTCTCTCAGTGGCATCAAATACTTGAACAGGAAGGGAGACAAGATAGAACCATGCAGGACCCCACAGGGAAACTTCCAGGGGGATGATGAGCCACCACCACCATCTGAGACCTCCCCAGCATGAATGAACAGAACCACCCAAGAGCAATCCTGCAAAGCTCCTGCCAGGTCACACAGTTGTATCAATATTATTTCATGATCAACTGTACCAAAGACTTCTGAAAGATCCAACAAGAACAACAGGGTACAATTGCCCTGTCAATTTTCAAGTGTAGATCATCAACCAAGGCCACAAGCATGGTCTCAGTGCTATGCCTAGGATGAAATCCTGATGGGTCCAGGAATCTGATGGCATCCAGATACTCCTGAAGCTGCAAGGCAACCACCAAAAAACCCCTAAAACAGGAATGTCAGAAATGAGCAGATAGCTGGCACAAGTGTCACATCAAGAGATGGTTTTGTTGAGCAGATGCCGGACAGCCACAGTTTTGAGGCCGTTTGGCACCCTGCCATCCTGAAGGAAGGCACGGACAACCCCAGCCAGCAAGATCTTCAGTCTCTCCTGGCTAGGTTTAACCAGTCAGGATGGGCAACGATCTAATTCGCAATTAGTTACCCACATTATTCCAAACACACACCCTGCATCAAGTGGGCAACAGTAATTAAAACTAATCCAAGTAAACAGGACAAGATTGAGCTTCCCCAACTGTAACTCTGCACCCAAACAAGCTGTTCTTAAGTCATGCCAAATTCAAGTGATTTTACCTACAAAATGGGTGGCAACCTTATCACAGCAAACAACCAAGAATTAACTCCAGATGGAGAGAACCAGGATTCGGCAGACCATTCACTACCCAGAAGAGCTCCACTGGACAGCACTTTTCTTCTTTGCTACCATAGTGCCTGCAAACTTTCTTCACCACTGCCAGCCACAGCATAGTCCCTCAAAAAACAATTTATGTCACAGTTGGTTGGCTTTGGCACAAGCTGAGCTTCATGTGCACTCTAGCCTTCTATCTTCCCCACTTTATCAGCCTCTGGTCCTCCTTATACCAGGGAACCTATATGGCCACAGCTGAGGAATTGGATGCCTGAGTGTCACCGTATTGATGGCCTGAGTCAGTATGCTGTACCACAAACAGGCCAGGCCATCGACAGAGAGGACATCAAGATCAGTGGGAGACTTCTGGAACCCTATTAGATGTACTAGGGTGTTTTTAAATGAGACAACAGCCTGCTTACATCCATTTTTGTTACGTGCAGCCCCCCCCCCCCACGTATTGTTTGAGCGTGTAGAGCTAATAAATGGGCAGCACAAGGGAAGGTGTAAAGTAAGACCACTTATTCATGTCCTGGTGGTAGCTGCCACTGGTGGTGCCACTCAGCGCTTTCCCCTCTCCAACCTTGGCTCTGATGGAAAGGGGGGTCACAGCCAGAGAAGGCTTCTTCCCTGGCCATGAGCCCCTATTTCCATCACCCTGATGGAAAGGGGGGGGCATGGCCAGGGAAAAATTCTTCTCTGGCTGTGACCCCCCTTTTCAATCAGAAGCACTGCTTCAGTAGCTGCAAAAGCAGAAGGTAATTCCTGCATGACCCACTCTCTCCTCTTGTAGCCACTTCACAGCTAATGACTCTCTTGCAGCCTCTCTTACAGCCATGCTAGGTGTGACTATGGGGCTGGCAGACCTGGATGTGAGTGAACCTAATGGACAGGAGGTGGTTGCATGGGCGTACATTAGCAAAAACTGGCCCACATGAGGGGCCTACGATGTTCTTGGATAATGCCATGAGTGGGGGCTGCATAGGGGGTGTGGGCAAACATCTGGTAAACACCCATATAGGGACAAGAAAACACCTACCTACTTGGTGCAATGTGGGCTATCTTCACCCTTTGTCTCAAGGGGCGGAACAACCTAACTGATCCACTACCCCAATGAGGGTAAAGGACAGCGGGGCCTTTAGAAGGTAAGGATTCAACCATGACAAAGGTGCCTTAGCAACATCCCCAATAATTGGAACCCATTTCCAGGACAGTGCACAACATTAAATCCAACATGTGTCCAGCCTCATGCGTCAAACCAGATATTATCTGAGAGAGGTCTGTGATTATCACCCAGTTCTGCACCTGGAATGCTGACCCTAACTTGTATTTTGAAATCACCAAGACAATAAGTCTGGATGATCTCAACACCAACTCTGAGACCAGTTTGGCCAGAGCATCCAGGGAGTCCCGCAGTTCAGCAGGGTGGTTGTTATATTACTATAGCAATGTACTACTATGGCAATGCAGTATTACCTGTATCTTCATCAGGATCAGATTCTAATACTTTTGTATACTTCGCTAAAGTCAATGATTCTTTACCTTTTCCACTGCATTTTGCAAAATGTTTCCTCATACAGTCCGTCTTCCCGTTCACTTTCTTTGCAGTGTCTACAGTTTAGACTCTTGCAATCTTCATGAACTCTCTCAAAACAGCTATGGGTTGGTCACCGGGATGGATACAGATTGGTCACCAAAATGGTCACCTATATGTAAGTTTAGAATAGAAAGCTAAAAGAAATACAAAGTCCTTTGGGCAGACTTTAAGATAGTGAACTGGCCTGAATTATTTTGGCATGCTCTCTTTTCTTTAAAAGTCTTAAATCTGCTTCAGTGATGGAAGTCAGGCAATCTTTTTAATCCTTCAAGATTTATTTCCTTGTTCTTCATAGTCTGTTCAGAGCCTTGGTGTAGTATATTTAATTCCACAATACATATTGCATGTTAGGGCACAGTCATTATTCCAAGCAGCTGATTCCTGAAAGAAATCTTTGTCAAAAGGAAGAAAAAATTAGGTCACCAGGACTAGCTTTGCTACATTAAAGTGAGAGGCAATTTTGTTCTTTTCTTATCTGGAATGGAGACTGCTTTACATCCATTTGTCATTACAGATCAGCATGCTATAAGGAAATAACAGACGGCATCAGGATGTAAATTGTGTTCTGCTGCAGGGTAACAGCAATCCATAGTCTGAATCACAGATTTATCACAAGCCACAGGGTTCACATTAAGCCACTGATCTGTGCTTTTGTGCCACTATGCACTAGTCCATTACGAATGGCTTTAAAATTCACTGTAGTTCTGCTAGGAAAAGCATGGTATGCAACTCCAACCTAATTCAGTTTACAGTGTATTTGCTAGCCTCCACTCAAACAATGTTGCTTAAAATCAGTACTTCTTTATTTTTGTAGCACCAAGTGGACATATCTACACTTGTCTTCACTCTTCCTCAGAAGCCTGGAAAAGAAATGGTCATTATGCATGTCATGAAAACCAAAGGATTTGGGTTACCAACCAGTCTCCCTCCTTCCCTTTGCCTCAAAGCTTCTGGAATGTATCGTCTACTCCCGCTGCCTGGACCTCCTCTCTGGACCCTCTCCAATCCGGCTTCTGCCCCCTCCACTCTATTGAAACTGCCCTGGCCAAGATCACCAATGATCTACTTGTCGCTAAATCTAAGCGTCTTTACTTCATTCTTGTCCTTCTTGACCTTTCTGCTGCCTTTGACACTGTCAACCACTCGCTCCTATTGGACTCGCTTTACTCTTTGGGCTTCCGCGGCTCTGTCCTTGACTGGTTCTCCTCCTACCTCTCTGACTGCTCCTTTAAAGCCTCGCTCCCCAAGTCAAGCTCCTCCTTCCTCCCCCTTTCGGTTGGGGTCCCCCAAGGCTCTGTCCTTGGCCCTCTCATCTTCTCTATTTACACCCTGTCCTTGGCAAAATTATTGCCTCCCACGGATTCCAATACCATCTCTAAGCTGATGACACCCAACTATATCTTTCTACCCCCTCTCTCTCCTCCTCTGTCCACTCACGCCTCGTCAACTGCCTCTCTGATATCTCCNCTGCCTTTGACACTGTCGACCACTCGCTCCTATTGGACTCGCTTTACTCTTTGGGCTTCCGCGGCTGTCCTTGACTGGTTCTCCTCCTCCCTCTCTGACCGCTCCTTTAAAGCCTCGCTCCCCAAGTCAAGCTCCTCCTCCCTCCCCCTTTCGGTTAGGGTCCCCCAAGGCTCTGTCCTTGGCCCTCTCATCTTCTCTATTTACACCCTGTCAAGCTCAACATGGCCAAACCCGAAGTCCTCATTTTTCCTCCCTCCTCTTCCTCTCCCTCTAACCTGCCCATCTGCATCAATGGAGTCACCATCCATGCTGTTCTCCAAGCCCATAAGTTGGGCTTCATCTTCAACACGCGCCTCTCTTTTAAACCTTATATTGACTCTGTTGCAAAATCCTGCTGATTCGTCCTCCATAACATAGCTCGGATCCGCCCCTTTCTCTCTACCTCCTCGGCCAAAACTCTTGTTCATGCCATGGTTATCTCTTGCCTCGATTACTGCAACCTCCTCCTTGTTGGACTCCTTCGCTCTCACCTGTCCCCCCCTTATCGCAATCCAAAACTCCGCTGCCAAGGTCATTCACTCTGCCCGTCGCTTTGACCCTTCTCCCTCACTGCCCCCATGCCTGAAACTCCCTCCCTACCCACATCCGCCTTGCCCCCTCCCTCCACTCCTTCAAATCCCTCCTCAAGACCCACTTTTCCGTCGCCGCCTTTCCCAATGCCGGCTAGTCATTCCCATATACCTACTGTCTGCCCTCCTCTGCAGACTGCTGCGACCAACCCGATTGTAACCAAGTCAAGCACACACACCTGAGACGTCGCATCACTTGAACGTTTGTTGGTCTTCTCCCCTGTCTCTCCCACTGTCCCCTCTCCCTGTCTCCCCCTCCTAGTCTTTTAGATTGTAAGCCACAGGTAGGGAGCGCGTCTATTTCTACGTTCTGTACAGCACCAGATCACACTACTGGCGCTATATAAATGTTTATTTATTATTATTATTATTATTATTATAAGTTAACCAGGCTGGGAGACCAATTTCCTAGAACTTGTATCATGCTAGCTGGAGACTGGAATGCCAGGATAGGGACAAATAATGGTAGCCCAGATATGGGTATAGAAAATAGTGATAGTGGCCTCCCATTGCCCCCGAATCGACAATCTAGGGAAAGAATGTAAATGAAGCAGGCTGCCTATTTCTGGCATTTGTCCAAAGTTTGAATTTATTAATTGTTAACGGTAGAACAGTGGGAGATCAAGCAGGAGATTTTACCCATGTAGGATCCCATGGCCAGAGCGTCATTGACTATTTTCTTATATATACGGCTTGTTGGGAAAAGATACTCAGTCTTACTTTGGATGCTCGTCCGGAAAGTGACTATAAACTGTTAGAATTACAACTTAGGGAGTCGAGCTCTCCCAACACTAAAAAGGATAAATCTAAACAAGTCATCATGGGTTGGAGGATTAAGAAATGGGATTTTATACAGTTAATTGGTAAGGTATTGGATCTTTATAATACAGAGAGGCTGATAGAACTTAGAAACCTACCATGTGGAACCTACCATGTCCCATCACAGCCTTTGCAGTCAGCCAAGGACGCCCATCTGGAGGTACCACTTTTTAACTTGGTTTCTACGGTGCAGAGGGTATTCTTGGCTACTGCCCTATGGCTCTGTAACTCCCTCCCCCGGGAAGTTCACTTATATCCAGGCTTGAGCGTCTTCATGAGGCAGTGTAAAGGAGTTCTATTTACAAGGGCGTTTGGCATTGGGGGGATAGGGAGTGAGTGAGTTGTGGGGCATATGGGGGAGGTAGGAAGTTGGGAGAGGGGTTGGGGATGGTGTAGAGTTGTGGGGTGTTTTATGGTTTTCTATTTTGGTTTGTTTCTTTATTTGTATTTTAATATTGTAAGCCGCCCTTAGCTGCCTTTGGCAGGAAGGGCAGGGTAATAAATTTAATGAATGAATGAATGCATGCAAGAATAAAGACCCCATACCTGCGGGGGTGGAGGACTATTTGATGTTCAATATATGGATTCTAAATAGTTGACTATAGCTTGACTACACAAGAACTAAATGAAGAAAAAACCCACAAATCTTCTAGCAGAGCTGTGAAGCAAAAGCAGTAGGAGAATGGACACAGATTGGCGAGCAGCCAATACCCATCTTAGTGGTAAGAAATTAGAGGGGAAGGTTAATGGGGGGGGGATATGTTTGTTTAGTTATAGTTTATAGAATAAAACATGAACTGAAGAAAAGTTAATATAGATTGTGAGTATCTAAATAGGTTTATACAAAGTGAAATATGTAAATTGTATACCCTTGTACTAATTTTTAAAAAATTTATTAACAAAAACAACTAAAAAACCCAACTTACTAAAGATGCAAAAATTAATAATAAATATTTTTTCAAGTGTATCGTAAACATAAAGCCTCTAGCAAGGCAGTTGGCCATCAGATGACCATGGAGTGAAAGGGGCACTCAGGGAGGATAGGGCCATTGCAGAGAAGCTGAATTAATTCTTTGCTTCAGACTTCAACTACAGAAGATGTTGGGGAGATATATTACGTACACAATTATGTACACAATGCTAGGTTGTAAGTTAGGGGTTACCACTCAAGAAAAGGATCTTGGAGTCATTGTGGACAATACGCTGAAATCCTCAATTCAAAAAAGCAAATAGAACGTTAGGAAATTTTGAAAGGGACAAAGAAGGAATCTGAAAATATCATAATGCCTCTATGTAAATCTATGGTTCATTGGCACCTTGAATACTGTGTGCAGTTCTAGTCATCTCATCTCAAAAAAAAAAAAAAAAAAAAAAGATATAGTAGAAATAGAAAGGGTAGAGAGACGGGCAACAGAAATGATAAAAGGTATAGATCCGCTTCTGTACAAAGAGAGGCTCGATAGGTTAGGATTCTTCAGCTTGAAGGAGGAAGACAGATGGGATATCATAGAAATTTATTAAATCATGAGTGATGTGGAATGAGTAAACAGGGAGCGATTATTTACCCTTTCAAATAATAATAGAGCTAGGGAACACTCCATAAAACTAACAGGCATCCGATTTTTTATTTTTTTCCCCAAGTATTTTTTTCATTCAACACACAATTAATTTATAGAATTTGTTGCCAGAAAATGAGATTAAGGCCAATCGTATAGCTAGGTTTAAAAAAGGATTAGATAACTTCTTGGAGGATAGTCCATTAATGGCTATTAACCAAGTAAGTTTGGGGGAATGTAACCTCAGACTGTCGGGACTATGACCTGTTGGGTACTTCTCCCAAGCGATTGAACTGACCACTGTCAGAGACAGGATGCTGGACTTGTTGGACCACTGGTCTCACTCAGTATGGCACCTCTTATGTACAGTCTCTCATATTCTGCTTGCTTACAACTTAGGCTCCACACACCAACATCTTGTCTTGGTCTTTCAGCCCCAATCCTCTTCCTCTACAGGTTGGGGGCAACACTGAGGCTGGGGAAAACAGGGGGAAGCTTGCTGTCCCATCCCCTCATTTCCCCTATGTGCTTTCATTTCGGTTAGGGAGAACGGGAAGAATGCGGACAGCAGACACTACTAGACCTTTGCATCCAAATTACAACCATCAGGGTCAGACCCAAATAAGTACTGGGATTAGAAACATTAGGGATGCAGGGCTAACTTTCCTGTTTCTTGCCTTTGCAATGTCCCTAGTCTATAAGATTGACTCTGTACTGTGATTGGGTAATACCGCTGCTATGGAACTCCCTCCCGGTACACTCACCTCTCTCCGGATCTCCCTTCCTTCCACAGACAATATAGGACCTGGCTGTTTTGCCAGGCGTTTGGTATGGGGGACAGGTAGGTGGTGGGGGGGGGGGGTTGTTTTTTTACTGGACCAGTTTTATTGTGGATTTTAATTGTGATATTTTATTACGTATTTTTATTTTTATACTTGATGTTTGAAGAAGAAGAAGAAAAAGAAGAACTCGATGTTTTATATACGATGTACACTGGCCCAGGTGCAATTTGGTACGAGGGGGTGGTATAGATATATGATTTTGATTTGATTTGATTTTGATTTTATTTTTATATCCCGCTCTCTCCTGACATAGTCAGCTCGAGGCGGCTCACAAATCGATGCACTATAAGTGTGAATCCTACACAGAGGACCACACTTATCAACAACATTATCAAGTTCTACGCAGAGGACATAACATACATAAAAATAATAATCAACCCCACAATTTACATCATCATTGGGAAAAAAACAAGCCCAAGAAGGCCTCCCACAACTACAAATTAAATATTGCTACCTCCACAATTCCTGACTATGACACCCAACACACCGGGATCAGCATGAGTATCTCCTTCCCCACTCCCCTGCTGCCACCAGAAGAGGCCACCTCCTTCTATCTCCTCCTCCCTCTCACTGAGGGGAGATATTCTAACCCCTGCAGTATAAACAAATTAACAATGCCCCGTCTATACATTACCCCCTCCACCTCCACCGCAGGGCCCCGCCGAAGGGCTCGGCCAAAGGGCAGGCCCCTTTGGACGTGCCCCTTCGGCGGGACCCTTGCACGTGCCTACGGTACGGCCTTCGTCCGTCCCCAATGAAATAGGGAGCAAGCTGGGAGTGTCTCTCTTGCAGCCCAGCCCCCACAAGGGTGGGGGGGGAAGGTGAGTGGAGCAGCTCTTGAGCCCCAGCTGTTCTCAATGAAGCCTCCCCCCCACACCCAGTACCGGCACAACTGCAGTCCCTGAAGGGGGGGAGAGAAGCTGCTGGGCTCTGTGGTGTTGCCTGTGCCGCTGCCATCCTTCTCAACCAAGTCCCTGGCTGCCAGTGGGTTGCTATTTCATATATATAACCAGCAGCACAGATATTAACATGTTTAAGTATCTTGGAGTAAAAGGGTAGGTATACGTGTCTGAAATGCAGATCTAGGTGGTTTGTTGCACTGTTGCAGAATACAGTATTCGGGGGGGGGGGGCATTCTTAGTTAGAATTGTGTCCTTACCAGAGCATCAGGCCAGGCAGGAGCCTTCAGGGAGCAATACTGAAATGGTGTAGGTTTGCCCGAAATAGGCTGTGTCCACAATTATTTCTCAAGCATGGCCACTCACTTACATTTAGTCTCACCAGAAAAGCAGTCATTCTGAGGTGCGTGTTTGCTACATTGTACAGCGGTATACTAAAAATGTGTGGCAAAAAAGAACATTACAAAATAAAAGCTGTGCTGACTCTGAGACTAAAGTGATTTTTGAGAATACTGAGCAAGGGAGAATATGAACAATGCAGAGCTAATGCAGAAGTCATGGAACCTGACAGTAAGCAGCAGTATTACCATCAGTTCTCCCACACACAGTACAGTGTAGTACCTCAATGAAAGACATAACAGGACACATATTAACCTGTCCTTATCACCTGTGCAAATGAGCAGGTGTGTTTGAGCTGCTGCTTGAAAAAATTGTGGTCACAGTGGTGAGTTCAAGCACATTGCCCCAAACTTGCAGAGGAAGAGGACTGGGGCTGAAAGACCAAGACAAAGTGTGGGTGCATGGAGACTATGCACAAAAGGAACAGCGCTTAAATCCTGCTCTTCTAGCAGGCTGCGTCGCCATCCACAGGTCCCCTATGGGCCTGAGGTAAAAAAAATATTTATTTATTTTTCTTTTGTAATCTAAAACTATACACACACCTAATATAGAACTATTTACAAGAAATTAATAACTATCTAAGTATTAACTACTTTTAGGGACCACTGGTTTATTGCCATAGACGAGCATTGGTCCAGGATTGGGTTTTCTCATAATTATTTTGCCAATAAGGAACTGAGTGTTGCTAGAGCAGAGATTTCTCAAAGAATAGCGGATCTGGAGCAGCAAAATGAGCTGGCTAAGATAAGGAATTCTCCCCATATGTCCGGATACCTTTTGTGGGCTCCAGAATTGGGTGAAATGGCAAGTTATCTGTTGTCTCGAATTTCTCCACGTGGAAAACATCTAATTTTGTGCGCTCGATTTAATGCCCTTCTTTCTAGGGTATTTGAGGGCCGTTTCTTAGGAGTTCCTTATGCCCAACGACTTTGCCCTTTTGACCAACAGTCAATTGAAGCTACAGAACTTATTTTATTCAGCTGCCATCTTTACGACCGCCTGAGACACAAATCTTTGAATTCTTTGCTACTTAGATTTCCAGGGTGATCGGACTCTTGCCTGTTGGGTTTAGTTTGGGCAGATATAATTCCTGAGCTAACAAGGGCTGTAGCTGATTTTTTGTCTCAAGCTTTTAGTTTACGACAATGTTTTTTGGATTTTAAATTGCCCATGAACAACTGACAACTGGGTCATGACACTTCAGTGATATTCCATGCCTGACTAGGGTGCTGATATTTACTTAGAAAGTTCTACTTTGTAAGTTTTGTGATATTTTAATTGTCGCTTAGACTATCTGCAGATCTTAGGACTAGGTGACCGTCTCATATATTTTGTATTTTTTATCTGCTTTTTATTTCTGTGTTATTTATCCATTGCAATGGCCTATGGCCACGCATAATAAATATGATTGATTGATGAAGTATTAACTATCTAAAGACTGCTGACTAACTTTCTACAGAAGCAAGCGTTCCTTCTGCCAGTGCGGTAAAAAGAACAGAGGGACAGACTCCACCCCCTCCTTTTATACTCCCACATTCTCCCTGAAGGAGGAGGGGTTTCAAGGAGGGGTGAGCAAAAAGCTTCCAGAGACTTCAATAGCTGGAAGCTCTAGACTGCTCTTAGAGAGGCAAGCATTTCCAGCCAGACACGTGGTCATGTGATCTCCCATAGGTGAGAATCATGGAGCCACTCGAAGAAGAACTACAACTTCTTTACTGCTTACATGGCATGCAAGTTAAGGAGTGAGCCTTAGTTTATGATTTCCATGTTTTTTGGAGAATGGTTGAATTTCAAGGGCCTTAACTTCTCTCCTAAGATAAAGGGTTTTTGATCTAAACATTTATACTTGATTGCCAGCACCTTTTGTTTTACACCTTTCCTTGGACCTGCAAGCACATATTTTATTTATTTATTCAAAACTTATATCCCGCCCCTCCTGCCAAAAGGCAGCTAGGGGCGGCGAACAACATGCATACAAAAAATAATTCAACAATAAAACATTTTAAAATAAATCTACACATTCTAAAACAAGTAATAAAACGATAGGAGGGTGGGGGCCAACCGAGCCCCCTCTGGAGTGAATTCCACAGCACAGGGGCAGCCACTGAAAAAGATCTCACATCAGTGGCCACCCATCTCGCCCGGGGAACCTCCAAAAAGGTCCCCACGGACGATCTCCGAGATCGCACAGGCACTTGGGGAGTGAGGCGATCCCGCAGATAAGTAGGGCCCAGGCCATGAAGGGCTTTAAAGGTCAAAACCAGCACCTTGAACCTAGCCCAGTGCTTTATAAGCAGCCAGTGCAGAGCCCGGAGCACAGGTGTCATGTGCTCCCTGCGGCCTGCCCCAGTAAGGAGACGGGCCGCAACATTTTGCACCAGCTGCAGCCTCCGGACCAGCTTCTCGGGCAGCCCCACATAGAGCACGTTGCAGTAATCCAGCCTCGAGGTGATGAAGGCATGGATGACAGTGGCGAGGCAGAGTCTGAGAGATACGGCCGAAACCGCCGGACAAGATTTAACTGCCGAAACGCACTCCCCGCCACAGTCACAACCTGAGATTCCAGGCTGAGCCGTGAATCGAGGCGCACACCCAGACTCCATACCTGCGGGACCATGATAGGGTGAACCCACCCACCCCCAACAGGAGATTCAACCGCTCCCCAGGCCCTCACCCACCAACTTCACCTCCGTCTTGTCAGGATTCAGCTGCAGATGGCTCAACCTCATCCAAGCCCCCACAGCTGACAGGCACTGGGAAAATAAAGAGACTGCATGGCCTGGGTCGATGGAAAAAGAGAGGTAAAGCTGAGTGTCATCAGCATACTGATGACACTGCATGCCCTGAAACCCTCTCACGATCTCCCCTAACAGCTGCATATAGATGTTAAACAAGAGGGGGGACAGAATGGCACCCTGTGGGACTCCACACGTGAGGTCCTGGGGGGGGAAGACGTACACTCCCCCAAGACTACCCGGTAAGTTCTCCCAGCCAGGAATGAACGAAACCAGTCCAAGACCGTCCCACCAATCCTGGCACGGTCCCATAGGTGAGTCACCCACACCTCATGATCGACTGTGTCGAATGCAGCTGAAAGGTCTAGCAGGACCAGTAAGGTCTGATGACCCTGGTCCAACGCCAGACGGAGACCGTCAACCAAGGCCACCAATGCAGTCTCCGTACCATACCCAGGCCAAAACCCAGACTGAGAGGGGTCAAGGAAACCGGTGCGGTCCAGATGTTCTTGGAGTTGCCGTACTAGAGACCGGCCGATAACTGGCTGGAGCTTCAGCATCAAGAGATGGTTTCTTGAGCAGGGGCCTAACCACAGCCTCCTTCAGGCATTCAGGCACCCTGTCCTCCCAAAGGGAGGCACTAGCCATCTCAGTCAGCAACAGCCGTAACGTCTCCTAGCTAGCTTTCACCAGCCAGGACGGGCAAGGATCTTGTTCACAAGTGGTGGCATGAACAGATCCCAACAAGGACTCCACATCGGCAGGCAACACCATCTGAAACCGATCCCACAAAACAAGACAGGACGGGCCATCCATAGCCCCAAGATGATCCTCTGCAATAACTGCGGAACCGAAATCGCGGCGGATGTGAGCAATCTTCTCTACAAAGTACTCGATGAACCGATCACAGCGGTCACTGGATTGCTCCAGGTCCAGGCGGAGACAGGCAGGACTGACCAAACATTTCACCACCTGGAAAAGCTCCGCTGGACATGACTTTGCAGATGCAATAAGGGCAGCAAAGAATTCTTTGCTGCCTGCACCGCCACAGCATAGGCCTTTAAACTGCTCTTGTGCTGCGATTGAACATAATCATCGCAAGTCCAGCGCCACCGTCACTCCAACGGCCTGCTCTCCCACTTCAAGCACCGCAGGCCCTCAGTAAACCAAGGAGACCCGCAGGAGACTCGGGAGGGCAGCAGACGTCTGGGAGCCACTCTGTCAATGGTCTCGGCCAACAAGATGTTCCAGAAGGCTACGAGATCATCAACCGAGCGCGTGTCAAGGTCCAGGGGAAATTCCCCCAGAGCATAGGCCTTCATAAGCTATGGCTTAACAAGGTCTCCAAATGTAACTGGTTTCATGGGGACTCCATGCTTATTTCACGTTTGATTGCAGAAACCAAGACTAGTGGGTAAGGCCTGCATCAAGATTATCTAACAATTTGATCTTGCATCTTGGTCGTGTTTCAAGTCTCTGCCCTGAAATTGGACCAATGGATGGCGATTCAACTGAACCAACTTTCAGGTGTCATTACTACCATGTTTTAGTTTCCACTGAACCCCTCCTGAAGCAATGTATGGTGGCAAAGAGTACAGTAATGAACCAATTAATACCACCTCTTCTCTCCAGAAGATAACTATGTTTCCCAAGCTTAACTAAGCTATTTATCACTGTTTTGTTACATTAAAAATCTAATTCACAAAAGCAGGGAAGTGAGTGTTCTATTTTATTTCCAAACCTAAGCAATTCCAGCTGTCCAGGAAATACCATTGTAATGAACACACTGAACACGGAAAAGCCACTTCGAACTCCCTTGTCAAAGGTTTTGCATGCTGTGAACAGGCCAGAAAACAACGCACTACACTAAAAATGCTATCCTTTAAGTAAGAATTCACAACTTTATCTTTCAAAACCTACAAACATGAAATCAAGTTCAGTAACAGGGAAGATTTTTCAATTTCAGCAGGTACTCTCCTGTAATTGAGATTCAAAACTTCATATTAAATTGAAATTCTACCAAGTACAACTAGATAATGTTATATAATCTTGTCAGAAATGCCAAGAACTATTTTAAAGAAATTCTAACTTCCCAATGAAAAATAAGTTTGCTATGTTTGACCGAGGCCCATGTTACTTGCTACCATCAGAATGCAACCCTCTTCCTCCACATTTCCTTCCCTGCTAGCCCCCCCTTCTGCCTCTCTTCTATCTATCCATCTGGTGCGGCGGCTTCGGCCGCTGGTTTTGGTTCTGGATCTGGATCTGGCCACGATCATCCATGCTTTTATCACCTCTCGGTTAGACTACTGTAACGCACTCTACGTGGGGCTACCTATGGTGACGGCTTGGAAGCTGCAGCTAGTGCAGAATGCGGCGGCCCGGCTCCTGGTGGGGCTGGGTCGCCGGGAGCACGTTACACCAGTGCTCTGATCTCTGCACTGGCTGCCAATAGTCACCAGGGAGACCAGGGAGGGAGCTGCAGTGCCATTTAACCTCCACTGGCCGCTCCCCGCTGCAGCTAGAGGACAAGTAGAGGAGAGCAAAGATAATAGCCCAGGGGAAGGCTCCCCGGCAACTGGAGCAGCTCCAGGGAAGATGAAGAGCCAGAAGAGCCGGCAGCCCAAAGGAAACACCCCACTTCCAGGGGAAGGCAAGAAGCCGGCAGAGCCGGCAGCCATGGGGAAGGTGAGAACCTCCAGGGGGTGAGAAGCCAGCAGAGCCCAGATGTGCTACTTGTGCTATAGTTGTGATTGCAAACCTGCCTACCTGCTTTTTGCTGCATGCTCTGGGCCCAGAACGAGGAGCTGCCACTTCCACATGCCACCTTTTCAGTGCTGGCCGCACCGGTCAGCTCCACCCCTGGGTCACCCCACCTGGGTCAGGGCATATCAGCTTCTGGCCACCTGGGGAGGGTGTCTTAGCCTCCACCCCAACACAGGCCCGGTTCCAGGAATGGATGGGCACGAAACCGCCCCCACTTAGGGTGGGAGCATGTCTTATATTCTGCCATGCATGAGTACAAGGCCTCCTGGTCAAGCATGCACAGGTGCCTGGTACTAAATACTGGAAAAGCTCCATGACTTATGTTACCAGCAACAGTACAGTACTTACAGTGAGAGCCAAGATGAAGCCACTCTACGAGGAAATGTTATTTCTTAGTCTAGCGAAACAGTTGCTACTTAGCTAAAAAAGAAAACCCACATCACTGTAACCTTTTTTCAATCCTAATTCAGTATTAAGATATGTTCAGTTCTAACCTTAATCAAGCAATCAAGGTTGCCTAAAATGCAACTTCTAGACCCTTTAACCTTCAAGGCCAAGCACAGATGGATAAGTTGTGTATTGTAGACTTGGACACAAAGGCATTTGGAAAAATTATTATTATTATTAAGCATTTATATATAGCGCCAGAAGTGTACCTGGTGCTTTACAGAGAATAAAATAGACACGGTCCCTGCCCAAGAGCTTACAATCTAAATGAGCTTACAATCTAAAAGACAAGGGGAGGGGAGACAGGGAAGGAGGAAACAGAGGGAGAAACAAGGGATGCAACATTTACGAGGATGCGAGAACTCAGGTGCACGTTCTTGGCTTGGTTACAGTAAGTTGGGAGTTTGCAGATAACAGGTGGGGGATAATCCTGGGTGGGGATGATTAGCAGGAGTTAGGAAAGGCGGAGCGGAAGAGGTGGGTTTTGAGGAGGGACTTGAAGGTGTGGCGGGTGGGGGCAAGGCGGACGAGGGCAGGGAGGGAGTTCCAGGCATGCGGGGCAGCTAGGGAGAAGGGACGAAGGCGGGTGGGGGAGCAATGGAGGCGTGGGAGGGAATGGGAGAGGAGCAAAGTGCTCGAACAGGGGTTCGGAGGGAGAGCAGAGAGGTAGGGCGGAGCAAGGTTATGAAGGGTGAAGACGAGGAGCTTGTGCAGAATACACTCAGGAAGGAGAAGCCAGTGGAGGGAGGAGAGGAGAGGCTGCACATGGTCAAAACGACGGGCTAGGTGGATGATCCTGGCAGCAGAGTTTTGAACAGAGATGAGGGAAGCAAGGTGAGAGCGGGGAAGGCCAGTGAGGAGGAGGTTACAATAGTCAAGGTTCACACCATGACTAGGGTGTGGATGAGAGTTTTGGCAGAGGAGACAGATAGTGTCAGACTGGCTGTTTAGCACTCTATGTATTGGTTTTAGTTTTTCAAGTGTCCAAAGTAAAATTCAGCATTGCTTCCTTCTCTCTCCATCTTCCACTTTTCTGTTGTCAAAGGCATTTCATCATCCCCTCAGGTAGGCTGCAATTTCTTCCTATTTAATATTCTCCAACTTCCTCATTGTCAAAAAAGTTAAGCGACTGGTCTATTACACTGCTGTTTTGAATAGGCTTGCTTAGCAAGAATGAGGTGATAGTCCTATCCCACAGAGGAGGCTAGAAAACTAAGATTAGAATGCAGGCAAACGTGTGCCCACGTGTTCACATCCCCTGTGTGCTTCAGGCAATCACAATTAATTAGCATACTCCAATGAACTGAAGGGATAAGACAGTAGGGTAATATAATTTGATAATCAAACATGTAGAGGTTGACAGAAAGCGTTTAATAATAGATTTATTAGGATTGGAGGAATCATAGCCTTATTGAGCACAGATTCCAACTAATGCACTTAAATAGATTTGAGCTACCATACCTGTAAACGTATTCCATGGTCAAAAAACCTTCGGTTTACAAAAAGAGTTCAGGCTCTTGCAAATTCAGTCATGCACTAAAAAGCATGGAAAATGCAAGTTAAAGCTCCCACCTTAACTTCCATGTCATGTTAGCAGTAAAGACATTGTAGTCTCACATATTGTGCTCACTTACATTAGGCTCCATGCACCCACACTTTCAGCCCCAATCCTCTTCTCCTGCAGGTTGGGGGCAACACAGAAGCTGGGGACAGGAGGGCATGAGCTGGCCCCTCACCGCCTCAGTTTCCTTTTTAAGAAAGAGACAACTCGGGAGTTCTGGCTCCCACACCTTCTAATCTCCTTGGACACAACTCTTTAACAGAGAACTCAAGACTCCTAACTACCAGCCTCTCCACCCCACTCTAATCCAGTAGGCTGCACTCCCTTCACAGGCAACTCAATAGTCCTGGGTGCAAACCTGTTATCCTCTTCCCTGCTCTCAACCTTGTAACAGATAACCCAGGAGTCCTGGACCCAAGTCGCCCCTCTAACCCTGTAGCCCCCACTTCTCTCACAGAGCACTCAAGAAGTCCTGTGAAATACAATCTTTATCTGTCATATGGAACCGAAGTAAGGGTGTGTGTGGAATGAGAAAGAAAAACAGAAGAGGAAGTGGAACAACAGGGAAGGAGGTTATTGGGAGTCAAAGGATGGGGAGTCCGCTATGGTAAGTGAGTAACACAACAGGTCTGTCCCCCTGGTACTCCATCAGTCTTCTGAATCAATTTCACTATGAACCTTGTTACTGTAACTATTTCTAATTCCTCCTGTCATTCTACCCACTTACTAGCTCCTGCACACTCTTTGTATTTTTCCCTCTCATTCTAGTCATTCCACGTACTACATCGGGTGTCTTCCTCATCATTTCACACCCTCTTGACTTCCCCATGTACTCCCAAAGATGCAGCTGTGTTGTATTATTTCACAGTCACTCAATTAGATGTTGGAATGACAATAGTATTCATTTAGATATTGCTATTGCTGCTGCGTCCATTCCTTCCAATGTCCATTCCATTTTATTAGTTACAATGCATACCCAATTTAAAGTTTAAATTAAACAAACTGTATACGACTCTACCCAGCTTCGCTGTGCTCTGGAATGACAGTGGGGACTAGTGGGTAAGAGGGACGGTTGTAAGCCGTCAGTTGTCCCATTCTCCCCAACCAAAATGAAAGGTTAGAGGGAAAGGAGGGGGTGAGGGGCCAGCTCACGCCTACTGTCCCCAGCTTCAGTGTTGCCCCCAACCTGCAGAGGAAGAGGATTAGGGCTGAAAGACCAAGGCAAAGTGTAGGTGCATGGAGCCTTGTTGTGAGCACAATATGCGAGACTGTACAATGTCTTTACTGCTAACATGATACGGAAGTTAAGACAAGAGCCTTAACTTGCAATTTCCATGCTTTATAGTGCATGATTGAATTTGCAAGAGCCTTAACTGTTCTTGTAAACCGGAGGGTTTTTTACTATGGAATATCCAAGTTTTTTGTTAAATAAAATGCAATGGAGAAAATTTGTCCTGCTACCGCAATAGAATAATAAGCAGCATCCCCCATACCCAAAGCACCCCCCACCATTGCTCCCCTACCCCCCACCATTGCTTCCTTGCCCCCAAAGTATCCCCCCGCAATCGCTCCCTTCCCTCCCCACATCTACAGTACCCCCGTCATTGATCCCTTGCCCACCCACACCCCAAAAGCCCACACCCTTGCTTCCTTGCCCGCAAAGCACCCCCACCCTCGTTCCTCCATCCCCCCACTCCCAAAGCACCCCCTGCACTCATTCTTTTACCCACCCACACCCAAAACACACACACCCACCCTCGCTGCTCTGCCCCCCCACACCCAAAGCACCCTCACCATGGCTCCCTTGCCACACACTCACCATACAGGACGAGGAGGAGCCGACGCCACCACTGCCCAAGTAGCTTTCAAAGCGCCCATAGCGGAGGGCCGCATGCAAGCACTTTGTGGAGCCACTGCTCTATTTCTTAGTAGTGTGCCCTGTTGGTTCTACACTTCTCAGCAGGCCACACTACTAGGGAACAGGGCGGCAGCTCCACAAAGTGCTTGCATGCGGTGCCGCACCATGGGTGCTATGAAAATTACCTTGGCGGGGGCAGCAGCAAATAGGAGCTGCAGCAGAGGTACCAGAGGTAGCAGCAGTACTGGGGGAAGTTGTCCATCCCACCTCTCCCTGTCTGCTGCTGAGGGCGGGGTGGCACAGGCAGCAGGGAGGGGGAGGAAGCAGATTCCAGTACTGGCCGGGCTCTCAGCCAGCAGAGGAAGGGACGGTGGCAGCGGTAGCAATCAGAGGGGCAAAGCAGACAGCAGCAAGGAGCAGCAGCGAAGGGCAGGGGGCCAGGGGCATGACTGCTCTCCCCTCCGCCCTGAAACCCCAAGGTACAATGCCCCGGAGCCCCACCCGGGGAATGACAAGACAGAAGAGGCGGCAAGTAGAGCTCCTCTTCAAAAGCAGCCCTGCCCCTCTCCATAGGTTAACATGGTTTTTTTCACAACTTCGTAACTTTTAAACTACTTACTGGATTTACAAAAAAACCAAAACAACCAAAGGCAGCCCCTGACCGCCTCCTTTCATTTTCTAAAAGGCTAATTCCTCCTCCCAAAATAAACTAAACCCCTCTACCCTGCATAGATCAAGACGGTCAGACTAAATGAAGAATCAGCCTTCAAATAGAAGTTTCCAAATTGCAATATCTCAGCTGCTATCCAACCAAATTGGCTCTGTTTTGCACAGCATGAACCGCCTACCCCAGTGATCCTCTACTACAAGTTACACTACGCTAACTTTAATCACTTCAATTTTAGAACAAACAAAATGCTGGAGCTTCACAAGGTAGCGTGCAACATGCCTTAACTATTAGAGCGCTCCCGTACTCTAATAATTTACCCACAAAATAATGTCTAGTTTAGAATGTCTGAAAATAAGTTCTTAATCATATAATTCTTATCTTAAATGTCCATGTAATTGCAGTTCTTGAATTTTAGGATGCATGCAGACACTTAACTGACAATATCAATGATCTCTTTCCAAGTACAATAAGCTTGGGGAAGAGTATTCTTTCAATGCCACGTGTCACTGTGTTAACATTATTGGGAGCTATTTATGTGAAGCAAAGGAATGCTAGAAAGGGAAGCAAGGGAATGACCGCAAGGGCAGATGTCTTAAGTACCTGTTTCAGTCAAGCTATACCTGTAAACCCTTTTAAAGTGGAGTGTCCACCTGCCTGTTTATTAAGTGTTTGCTCCAACCCACCACGTGGTCACCACCTACCAGGCATGCAACCCCCACTCACAGTGAGGTCTCGAAGAATGTGGCACCTGCCATGCAAGCAAATGTGGGCTAATGTGTGATTTTACCCCACTGCCCCTGCTGCATGCTGAAACAGGGTTTCATTCTGTTTCAGCGTTGGCAAAGGAAAGAGCTGTGACTTATTGGAATAAAAACCAGAGCATGGAGCCAACACGTTTACCCTACAAATCATGGCTAGAACAAGCAAACCATGTGGGATGTAAATCCTACTGGTGGTGGAAAAGAGCTTTCTATACTTCTCAGATCTGACCTTTCAACGAGTTTCTCTTTAAAATAGATCATTTTTTATAGAGGCTAAACAGTGGATTTTAGATATTTCTATCCAAGAGGAGATGACCAGAGTGGTTGAAGTTAGAATTGCACCATGGTACCCTATAGTTAAAACTGATGTAAGGTTCCAACAGTATCTTACTTACCTGAGTGATTACCACCTCCGCAGAGCGCTGACTTTGGTCCAGTTCCAATTGTTTGAATCAGCTGTTACAAAAGGTAGAGTTGAAGGGGTGAAATATTATGATAGATTGTGCTCCTGTTATTTATCTGACATACAAACCGTGGAGCACATTCTGTTGGCTTGCCCCTACTATGAGGAATTAAGATCATGCTGGATCACCCCTGTATTGGGGTCAAGTCCACTACCCACTATGCGACAGAGGATTACTGTTTTATTAACTCCTAAAACTCAGGCAGAAATGAAGGCTGTGGTCCTTTTTCTCCTACTTACTTTTAAGAAAAGAAAAGGTATACAATAAACTATATGCTTGTCTGTTTTCTTTGTGGCCATTGGCAGAATGTTTTTTATGTTTATTAACTTTAATACTGTTTATTCACTTTAATATTGTTTTATATTTATACGATACATTTGTTTTATATACGTAATCATGGTGAATAGCTGTAATAAATTGATTTGATTTGGGCTAATGTGCATCCACGTGTCTGCATGCCGTCAATTAGGTTGTGTGCAGCATCTCCACATGTACAGGTCCACCAGTACCATAGAATCATGGGTGAAAGTCCTAGAGAATCAAAGAAGCAACCGCTTCCTGCCCCTCTCCGCTGTTGCTCTTCTGGCACTGCAAGTGGAGTCTGCCCACAAGCACATGAAATACATGCAGGGGCTGCCAGTTTATTAGGCTAGACATGCTAAACATGTGAGTGAGTAGGGGTTGTACTTCAGCAGGCTATCATCTCATTTGAAAACACCGCCCAAGTAGTTCAGATGGAGGTCTTTTACTCAATGCAGTTGACTAGGACCACTTTCAGACAATCCCCTGCATATTCTGGTTGCGGAGGGAAATGTGCAGTCAGGATATGTGCTGGAATCGGCTGGTCTTAAAGCACCCCCCGTGATGCAGAGCAGGAAATCAAGCTCTGCATTCCTGCGCGTGTCTGCCAGCAAAGCCGCGCTGGGGGGGGGGGGGGCCTTTAAGACCAGCCAATCCCGATGCATATCCTGGCTGCACATCCCCCCTCCCCACACCCGCAGCCAGAATATGCACTGGGGGGGGGGGGCAGGGGGGAATGTCTGAAAGTGGTCTCTGTTTATGCAGCCAGAAACTGATTACTTAAACTAGGGAGACCAGAGTTCAAATCTCATCTTAGCCAGGCATTCATTGGATGGACTTGAGCAAGTCACTCAGCCTTAGATCTGCCTCTGTAAAATGGGAACAATAATGACCTGCCTCACAGAATTGTTATGAAGGTGAACTAGAAAATAATTGTAAAGCACTTTGGCCACTGAAAGTGTTATAGAAATGATAAAATAATAATAATGATAACTTTACATTAATGAAAACTGGGATTCTGAAGGCATTAACTTCGGAGAAGGCCTGTTGTACCATGCTGAGTCAGCCAGGTTTCCAATTCCTGCTACATACAGGTCTGTTAGTGCCCTTACATCCACCACATTGACTAATAAATTCAGCTTGTGTTTAAATGTAAGCACACGCATTGTATAAACCAGGGTAGACATGTAAAATTTCTGGAAATTTTGAAGCCAGGGGGGAAAAAGGAGGTGCGGGGGGCGGTTCGGGAAAAAACTGAAATATGGGGGGAAATTAAAATATATGCAAAACTTATTTTCTTAGCACCCTTTACAGATCTACATTCACTTTCCTACTTTAAGAACATAAAATGTATTGTGTATAACGGTTTACTCATGAAATTATCATGTTTGGTATATTTATTAAATTTAAAAGTATAGTTTATTAAGACAATAATGACAAATTTACTAATTTTTACTTTAAAATGTTTTTAATTTTTGTTATAAATGGAGCTACAAGCTGCTATACTCTAGCATCTCTTAGGTTTTGCCAGTATAGGAGAAGCAGGCAAAAATTAAAGTTGAAAATAGAAGGAACCATCAACATTATAGTAAAACAAATTTATTATGGAATCTGGACCTCGTCTCCTCCACGGAGTCAAGCAGATACAGAAAGCACTCATTTTTAGAAAAAGAGCTGAGGGAAAAAAGGGGGGGGGGGAGAGGGGAACTGAAGACTCATTTAATACACATTTTGCCACATGAAACTTTATCTAACCAGTCTCATTTTCTGAGCTATCACTATCGGCAGTTGTTGATTCTTCTGAGCCTTCATTTTTATCATCTTCATGGTGGAATTCTGAAAACTGAAAGTTTGCACAGATTGAGACAAGTTTCTCTACTCTTTCATGTTAGTTTATTTCTTGATTTGGCGTGAGTGGGTAATTTCAGATGTTACGAGATCACGGTCAACCACAGTGAATCCCCTGTGGTGGTCGTGATAGCCGTAACATCTGAGCGATCCCCGCTAGATGTTCACCACAGTGAATTTCTGCCAGGGATCAAATCTAACCACGGTTCTGGCCGGAGGTCCAGAACCATGGTTAGATTGGCACAATCCGGGATGGGCCAAAAGTAACTTCTGTTACTTTGGCCCTTCACGGATCGTGGCCCAGACCAGGGAACAGGACAGGGCGCAGCGGCCAGATTGGCTGCTACACCCGCCTGTCTCCCAGAAGGCGGGCAGCCAGGGGAGCACGGGGGGCAGGGCTGTGCAGCCACATGTCGCACCACGCAGCCCCGCCCCCTCCGCGATCCCCTGTAGGAATCAGACTGGCACGTCTAAAGGACGGCTGGACTGATTCCCGACCCGGATCCTAAATGGATTCCGGTCCGTAGTTCAGCATGGCGGGCCTCTGGGTCCGTCATGTCTGAAATTACCCAGTATTTCCAAACAGAGACCAACTGGTCACATGCTGCAGAAGATGGAGGAATCTGAAGCAGCCAAGAAGCAAGAGGAGTCAGAGGCTGACTCGTGCAAAGGCTTTGCCACCATGTAGCAGGAGGGATATGCTTGGCAGAGTCCCAGACTGCAATTGTGGACCAAATACCCGAAGATGTTCTGAATCGGTTGAAATGCATCTTGCTCTTGCATTTGAGAGTTGTACGGTATGGCTTGTCACCTAGGTATAGGAATTGTAATGATCTTCTGATACGGAGATAGTTTAACTGTCTTACATAAAAGTGTTCCTATTACATAGTTATTACTTAGAAGACATTTTGAGGGGAGTAAAGGGTAGCAATACAAAAACACCTTGTCTTATTTATTCATCATTCAAAAAACATGTCATGAGGGTTTATTTAATTTTTCCAAATACTTTCAATTTTTCCAATTTTTCAGAACAAACCAAAAAAAGGTCTCGGAAAAAAAACGGAAAGAAGCCGGGGTTTTTTCGAATTTTTCCGGGCCTTCACATCTCTAAACAAGGGAGGAAAGTAGCGATGACAACTGCACATATTCCTGCTATAGTTCAGCAGGGTTAGAGTTAGTAACTAATGGTTAGTAACATTGTAATGCTGTTACAATAATGTAATGTTTTCGCTTAAGCAGAGGAAAAGTATCTTGGGAACCCAAACCAAATCTAAAAACTGTTAGAAAGATGAAAGAAAACTTATGCTCTCAGGGCATAGTCTTAGTTTTCTATATATAGAGGAAAAGGGAACTTGTCTACCTCTATTACTATCATGTTTGATAACCATACAAGGTTTGCTTTAATTTTATCTTGTTACAACTTGCAGAATTTGAGCAAGCAAAATAATATTTTAATGAGGAATTATAAGTTTACGTACCTTGCACTTTACTAAAGAGGGTTAAATCACAGTTCAGAATTTTTATTTATTTCTTACTGCAATTCAGATTATGTTCTTAAAAATTAGGTTTTAGGTTTCATCAATCCTAAAATGAAAGCCATTTAGTTGGAGACTTAAAATCAGATTCAAATCATTACATAATCTTACTTGAAGTTTTGGGGGGAAATCTAGTGGAATGTTTCCTTTTTAACTTTCAAAAACTCCCCCCCCCCCCCAAACTTATTCACTTTTGACCCAGGGTTTTGAGTCTCCATTTGCCTGTTCACTTCTACTGATTTTCACCACCTTAGATTAAATTTGCCAGGCAGCTCTACCTACAGCCAAAATTCGGACTTGCAATGTGGTACGGCTGTCATGTTCTCTCCTAAACAGCTGATCTGTGGAGAAAAGGAACACACCTCCTCTCCCTCCATATTGCAAGTCTCTGCCTGGGGCTTGCTGTGGACAGCTCTTCTGCTAAGATAGCAAGAGCACCAATTTCTGCTTACACTGCAAGGCCCAGGCTAGGACTTCCAATGCTGGCCATCCTATGGAGACAGCAGAATTCCACTACTGTCACACATCTGCTCCACTCCCCTTCCCCAAGGAAGTTTGTATGCCTGTTAGTTAAGAGTTCATGTATTCTTACAGGCCTGCTAACAGATATTTGAAATGCACATTGGATTAGTACAAACACCACACCCTTACATGGGCATTCTCCATCAGGAATGCTAATGTTGTTTGGAATTATATTTATATCTGATCAAATCAAAGAAACATTGCATTTAAACTGATTGCTCTATCCAAATTTCAAAATAATTTTTTTTTCCATTTCATTTTAATTTTGTGCCCCGGAGACTACAACACAGGTGTCTCGTAGTGGCTTACATTCACAAATGAAATACATAAATACATAATAACCAGTACACAATATAAAAATACATAATCTAAACATACATCAAACATCAACCCAATAGCATTCCACTTGAAGGCAAATATACAAACCCAACCCTTCTCCGGCCCCAAACCTCAATCCCCACCCCAACCCATTCCCTTGCTGCCTGCTCTCACCAGGCAACCCCAACCCTCGCGCTGCATCCACCTCACACCTGGGGCTGCCCTCGGGACCTCCCCCCTCCCTATCCCAGTCCCACCTATTTCACCCCACAAAACACATCTCCAAGAGACTATGCTACAAATGCATGGGTCTAGAGCCCTGCGAACAATAAGTGTTTATGCTGGCCCAATGAAGCCAGCTTCCAAGGAGTACGGATCCAATCCAAGCCCCACCCCCTCCTCCATGGCAGGAGGGAGAAGGAACATTCCAGAAGTGGGTGCAGTCCAGATTGTGCAGTGGGGCCCCTAGGTGCCAGGCTCTGAAGGTCCCCCTCGAACTTCTCTCTGCCGATCTGGGGTCTTCCCTCCACCCCCTTCACATGGAAAGGCCGCATCCGCTACTGCCCTGCTGACGGCCCCGACGATGGCCGACACCCTTAGGTGTCGCCTTTCGGCTGACGCTGAGGTGACCCAAAGGTGCCAGCCCAGGGCCTTTCTACCTTGAAATTTTTACTTCATATTCATCTTTAGTGCACCAAGGCTTGACAAGGATGTTCTATTGCAAACTCCCATGGGGAAGGGAAACATCTATTATATCCATATTAGGCTGGAATACTAGTTTTTACAATCACCTAACGAGGCAGGATGCCAGATAGTTCCATCAGGCTCTTCTAACATAACTTTCTCTGTGCCAGGTAGTAAAGGGTGGGATACCATGCTGCCATCCTGTACAGCTGCTAAAGTACTCAGGCATTTTCCATAAAAACTATGAACCTTTAAAACTGTAAAGGTGCTGAATTGACTGTGGCAGAATAAGGGGTATTTCTGCCACAATTCAGGATTGTTGGGGTGCAAAAAGACAAGTTTCTGCCATTCTTTGATCAGAGCTGATGGCTCCCAGAATTCTGTGCAAAGCTTCAGCTTAGCAAGCTTCAGCTCAACATTATTTGGATTGCTTTCAATAGCTCTCTCTAAAATGGCCAGTTTCTTCTCTAGAATTAGCTTGAGTGATTTCCTCCTCACTTCCTGTTCCCCCTCACAGATGGCATAACAGCTGGGTCCTCTCAACAGCTCATCCTGAAAAGAAACAAATTCCATCCAAGTATGAACATCCCTAGGATTCTCTCTGACTTTCTTGTTGCATTTCTCTACTTTTGCCATTAGCACAGTTTACACTCTTATTGCTTTCTTACAGTGCCTCTTGCTTTGTTATCTCATGCTTTGGAGGACCTTTTCCTTGTAGTCATAACGTGGTTGATGGATCATAAATCCCAAGAGGATTCACCCAGGTTATCACCGGACATGTGCCACTGTCCAATTGTGAAACTGGTATAACAGTACTTAAGCCAGAAGTTTGGCTTTTACTGTGAACAGGGATGCCATCTGTGTTCAATAACTTCACATTGCTTCTGGTGAAGTAGCGTTCAGGTCGCTTGTGGGACTCCATAATCAGCTGAGAAATGGCTACATTTTAGCAGTTTGAAATCTGGAAGCCAAATTTCTTTTCCCCCTCTTTTGCAAGTTTTTTGCTCTTCAAACGGTCATTCTCTGAGAAGTATCTCGATATGATGGGGTGGTGGAAAACTCAAGTTTGTCTTCTAATTTTTTCCTGCATTTAGTTTTTTTAATTCCACTGTATAGTTTTGAAGTTCCCATTTTGGCAAATGGGGAGAGCAAGAAAAGTGGTTTCAATGCTGTCTGTTTCACTAATGCTCTGTTGTGATAGGTGTGGCTCCCTGCCACACCTATACACCTATACGCTTTTGTATAGGTGTGGCAGGGAGCACCTGGGGCTGGAGCCTCTTTAAGAATGCCAGGGTGCCAGCCGGAAGTGGGTTGGCTGGAGGGCACTAAGCAATCAGCTGGACAAGGGTTTGGCAAGCCCCACCCTAAAATAGGAAGAAAACCCCAGGCAAAGGACAGTTGAGAACATGGCAGAACACTGGCCCTTTAAGGGCTGGAGGTCTGAAGGGTTAGCCATGCCCCCTTCAGCTGTATAAAGAGGGAAGCCTGAGGAGGCGTCAGCCTAGGTCTAGCAGCAGACCTGAGAGGAGTTATCTGCCTTTTTGGCAGGAGACCTCTCCAGGGTCCTGAAGCCAGGCTAGGCTGCTGAGATAGCCTGGTCTGCCAGGGACAAGCCTCTACCCTCTCCAAGGTACTGAAGACAGCTCAGATGAGGAGTGCTGTGGGCTGCTTGGAGAGGTCAAGGGTATGCCAGAGTGGAATCCTGGCTGCAGCCTGGAAGAGCTCTGTATGGGCTAAAGAGGCCTGATGCCAGAGAGACTGTGTCTGGCCTGGAGACCCAGAGACACTGGGAGTTTGGACAGCTGGAAAAGACTCCCCGAGAGAGTCCCTGAGAGACTACTGGAAGCCAGAGCACTAGAGTATTGCTGGACTTGGCAATACATAGGGCCGAGAATGCCTGAAGGTTTGCATTCCCAGTGTTAGTAAGGTTACTACTATTGTGCTGAGATTTATATTATTTGCTGTGGGACTTGCATGAACTATGACAGGCTGAAGCCTAAGACCATTATAAGCAGGGACCCGAGTTGACTGTAGTAAAAAATCTTAAATTCTGCAGCCACTGCTGCCCAACTCTGCAAATTCACCGCAAGCACTGCTGGCAGTTCTGTAAATTCACTGTGAGCACAAAAATGTGCATAATTTGCCTGATCTGCATAATTATGCAACTTTTATACATATGATTTTGCCTGCCAGAATGCATTTCAAACAGGTTTGACACATGAAACAGCAACTTTGTTAATCAAAAACAACACAAGATAAAGTATTTCCATGCCTCACCTAGACTGCAAGTCTCTTAGGAGCAGGGCCTGATTTTTTGTTCAGTAGAACCCTGGTCTGAGAACTTTTAGCAATCAATGTACCTGCTGGAACTCTGTGGGAAACACTGCTGGTTTGTTCCCAGGTGGGAACATTCCTGTCCAACTTCCTCTGTTCTGTATTGGGCCCCTGAAATGTTAGTGTAAGGCCTATCCAGAGTCCTATTGGCTCCTGTCACGATCTCTCTATCTCATACATACACACACACACACACCTGCTTTTTTTCTCTCTCTCTCTCTCTCTCTCTCTCCAGCCACAGTTTGCAGAGGTGGGTCCAGGCAGGCTGCTTCCCCTCTCTGGCTCAAGCAGCAACAGAAATTTGTCTCCCTCCCCTGAGCCAGGGATGACGGACCCATGCAGCAGCCTGCCTGGGCTCTGACATTCCTCCCAGCCCAGGGATTTCCCTGCCAGGATATGTAGGTTGCCTCATTCCCTTCCCTTTCCTGTCTCCCAGAGGACTAACACTGAGGGGATGCCAAGCAGGGGGCTGCCGGGCTGCTCCCCATTGCTGGCTCATCTGCTCGGATCCTTTCTTCACCAGGATTGGGTGCTGCGGGTTAGGGCTTTCCCCAGACGCCTCCAGCATTATTCCATTAGGAAGAGGGGAAGGGAATGAAACAACCTACATGGCCCAGCAGGGAAATTCCTGGGCTGGGGAGAAAGTTGGAGTGGAGATGAGTAGCTTCTGGAAAGGGTCAGAGTCTCCTTGAGCAAGCTCCACTCAGCCTGGCTCCGCACACCTCTCCAAGTGCTCTGGCCCCAGCTGATCCCCGCCCGCCCCCAAACAGCACTTAAGTGGCCGCACCATGCAACTGTGGCTCCACTTATCCTCCTCTGAGGCTGGTTCCGCACACCTATCTTTCGGCCCCAGCTGATCCCGCCTGCCCCCCAGGTAGTGCTCAAGCCACTTCACTGCAAAACCAGCCAATCACCGTGAAAGATGGCTGAAACCATGGGAGATGGCTTGAAAAACAAGGATTGCTGTGATTTGTGGCCATGCAGTTCACACAGGTTCCCAATTATAAGGGTGCACTGAACTAAACAGAGATAATTCCCAGGCGGGCCAGTTTTTGAGGGGACTGATCCTGCACCAAGGACGTGCCCTGGGCCATGCCTGCCCCATTACAGTAGGGCATTGATGTACATACCTGAGGAGGATATTTTATTGCAGGCTATGGATAGGCAACAAGATAAACACTCTGGTGAGTGGTCTGCAAAGCAATCTCCTCTCCTTCCCAAGAAATTTAGAGGGCTGCTCCCTGGTGGAAAAAACCTCCACTGGTAAAAATGGCAGAGCTGGGGCTGAAAGGGAAAATCACTGATTGGCTGCTCCAATTGCCAAGTAGACTCCCCAGCAGGTGAAACCAAAAAAACTACTTCTTCCAGTTTTGAACCAATTTCAATTCAATTTTATTGATGGCACTGGCTCTCGCCATGGCCCAAATAAACAAACAAACAAACAAACAAATAAAACAGCAACAATAACCCATGGCCTATACATATACAAATACACCATCTAGGTTTCTTTACTAAAATAACAAGTTACTTAATAAGCATACCACACAGCAACTGGCAAGACCAGATGTCATTTTGGTACCAATCCAAAGTACAAGACCATGCGTTTTGAACCAAACCCTCTGGTGAAAGCGACAATGTTTGGTGCTACAATGGAAACTTTTTAAAAAAAAGACATCTTCAAAGCAATTTCCCTCTCCCCCTATCCCCTAGAGATGAAAGTGAAACTCACTGGAAGAGGAAGAGAGTCAGTAAAGAGACCGTATGAGGTTACGTGCATTGAAGAATTGTGAGTTGGATAGAATTCATTCAAGTGCATAACTGAGAAAGCTGAAAGCTGCAAGGGAAACACTCCAGTGAGGAGGGATCTCTAAAGAAATATCCCCCTCCAGTCCAGGATGATGACTGATGGATGATAAAAGTGAGTTATTCACAGGGGTAAAAAAAAATCCCACAGATGAAAGTGACAAAGTTTGGGCTGGAAGGAAAACCCACCCCCAATCAAATCCAGATTGATACTGCAGCAGCAGGGGGAATTTGGTGCACAAAAACAGGGAAATTCTTAGATCAAAAAACCTTTGGTTTAAGAGATGTGTTAAGGTTCGTCCAAATTAAGCCATGCTCCCCAAAACATAGTAATTGTAAATTAAGGCATTATAAAGAGATTTTACATTCTCACATAGTGCTCACAACTCAGACTCCATGCACCCACACTTTACCTTCATATTTCAACCCCAATCCTCTTCCTCTGCAGGTTACGAGCAGAAACTGGGGAGAACAGGCTTGCTGTCCCTATGTGCTTTCATTTGGGTTGGGGAGAAAGGGAAGAATGTGGACAGTACAGGCTACTGGTATTTTGCATCCAAATCATCATGACTGGGGTCAGATTCGGTTAAATACTGGGGCTGGAAACATTTGGGAGGCAGGGCTAACTTTGCAGTTTCCTGCCTTGATGATGTCCCAAGTCTGTAAATGGAGGCTGTGCTACAATTGCATAATATTTGAGCAGTATTCCTCCACAAAGATGTGTTGAGGTAGTTCCAACGTCACTGATATTAACATGTTTAAGAGTCTTTGAGCAAGAGGGCAGGGGCAGGTGTCAAACTCAGATCTAGAAGGTTTGCTACACTGTTGCAGTACCAACACAGTATGTTCTGGAAAGAAAAAAAAACATTGTTAGCTAGAGATGTGTCCTTACCAGAGCATCAAGCCAGGAGGCTTCAGGAAGCAAAGGAGAAGTGGTGTATGAGTGCCTGAAATATACTGTGTCCACAAGTATTTTCAAGTGTAACCACTCACCTTTAGTCTTACTGGAAATGCGGATTTTCTGAGGCAAGTCTGCTATACTGGCACTGCTTTTTTGTATACTAAAATGTGTGGCAAGAAAGGACATTTCAAAATGAACAGCTGTATCGAGACTAAGGGGTGATTTTTAGGAGTACTCAGCAAGAGGGAGTATGGAACAAAGCCGAGTTAGTGCAGAAACAGGGGAATCCGACTGTAAGCAGCAGTATTACCATACCCACAGTACAGTATAGTACCCAATGCATGATATAATAGGTCAAATGTTCACCTGCCTCTATCACTATCTCCAAGTGTTAGAAAATGTTTACTCCCTAGAATCCCAAGGATGAGTCAGGTTCTTGCATGGACCTAACTGAATATTGCTATCCTCACAAGCAGGTGTGCACGCATTATCTTTGGTAGTGCACTTGGGGTCCTTCAAGGCGATAAAGGTAGTGGATAAAATAGTCCCCTGCTCCTTCTCCAGGGCTCATCTAGTAAGTTCAGGTGTGGATGAAACCAGCACCCCGTATCGGAGGAGTCAGCAGCCTGGTTGGCGTCTATACTCCACACCATCTTGGATCCCTGAGTGGAGAATGTGGCTGGCTTTCCATCCAATTTGGATGCACATAAATCACCCAGTCCTGTGCCCATCTATGGACTATGGAGAGCAGCTAACACATTGGGTGAAAATAAACGTAATGCTACCACACTTTAACACCACCATAACATTTCTTATGCATGTTCCAGGGCTGCATGGGGCACCAATACAAGAGTAAGACATTTACAAAAAAAATGTTTAAGAGCCATCCCTATAAAGAGGATGCTTCTGACTCCTTTGCCTGTCAAAAATAGCATGGTCTCTTTACTTTCTACAGAAAATTCAAATAGGTACATCTATGGAAAGAGAACAGGATGCAGGTCTGCAGAGAGACATGTCCCTGAAGAAAAAAAGATGAACACTGACATTTGGTTACCCAAAATTATATGGATGAATCAATAAAAATGCAGCAGAGAAGTAAAGCAGGATATACAGCCTATCTTTACTTGCATTACAATATGCATCTCTGACAAGCAGAGGGTCGCAACATAATGACAAGAAGGACCATCACAATTATTTATTTTTAGTCCAAGTTTAAGGACTATTGGTCATTCCTGCCAATAGAGAAACTAGGGAGAAATTTATTTTTTCAAAGTATGATCTGCTCACCAAAATCAGTTACAACTGGATAATTCTATTTTAAATTAAGGCATATTTTCAACTCTAGATTTTGGGAACCTATTTTTTATTTTTTTTTGCAGTTAGAATGCTTATGAATTGCCACAGAAGGCAGGGCACATCTTTGTGACCTATTATGCAAATTGGGAACCTGTCAATTGGAAGTAACGTTAACATTAAGCCATGGGCAAGCTTCCCATTTGTACAGGCTTAGTTTTATGAAAGTAACATTAAAAGGCAGTTAATTAAGGGCTGAAACGTGCCCTTGCAATTCTTGAAAATCTCACCAAAAACCTGGTTCTTGGTGAGATTTTTGAGAAGAATGGGTGAAAATTCTGCTGATTCTCTTGCGGCTGAAAACCTGCTCTGTGCATGCACAAAATGCCCGCTGCAGCCATTCTGTGTATCTGCAGCCCCGGCAGCCATTTTGCACATGCAGAAAGCATTTTTAGGGTTTTGAAAATATCGCAGGATTCTCAAGAAACCTCAAAAAAAGCTCTGCGCAAGTGTAATATAACCACCGGGGGCCACGTATGCGAAGAATGGCCGCAGTAGCCATTTTGTGCGCACACAGAGTGGTTTTGAGGTTTCTTGAGATTCTCGCAAGATTCTCTAGAACCCTGGCTAGAACATGAAGATCTTGCTAGGATTGCGAGAAACTTGCGCAGTCTCACGAGAATAGAAATCCATTCTTGTTTCATCCCTTCCTGCTACCATACAAAAACTATCCATTAGGGAGGATAGTAGTAAGCAGTGCTTAATTCGTAAAAAATGAATCGTCCGAGCCCAAGTCTGCCCCAGAAGCCATACCCTCCTCCCCTCACGCTCCAGAAGCCACACACACCCTGCCGCAGAGCTTGTACCCAACTACTGCATCACTCTGCCTCTTTACAGCTAAATATAAAAGAAGGGTTCTTGGTTTAATCTATACAAATGATCAGCACATGGGTTTGGGGCAGGAAAGCCAAATAAAACCATCCAGATTGTTCAGGCTTCCGTTTCCAATGCTGAAATGGCCAATATAGGCCTTTTCCTGGTGTCACATTTTTGGAGTGCACACTCCTATTGGGAACATTTCCCAGGGCTCATCCTCCCCCCCCCCCCAAATTTAATTGCCAGGGATGAGGCCTGGCAAGTCCCCATGTCCCTCCCAAATTAAGTCCTGGTAATAAGCATTTAACTGAGGAAAATGTTTTGACAGAAAAATATTAATTAGATTTTTAATAATTTAAGATAGCTTCTGTTCACATTTTCAAGTAAAATTTAAAAATCATACAGCAGGCAACAATTAGTGATGTTGGGCTTAGGTATTTCAGTTGGCATTTTTACTATGTCCATAGCTTTCTGTATAGTCAAAGAACCATTTGACTCGTATGATTCTATGAGTCCAAGCATTTCAGGATTTATAGAAACTAAGACATCCATATTAGTTTTAAATAATGTGACGAATGAGAAAATTTTTTTGCTCATAATAAAAATAGACTATGAATTCAGATGGTGCTCAAAACAGCCAGAAGCAAGGCAAGTGTTAGGAAAAAGTAGGTCACTGTACAGTCTGAAAATCATTTGCAGTCTCTAAACACTGTGGAACCAAACAACACATTTTGGCTTTATTACAATGACCTTTCAAAGCTGCTTTTCCCTACACACTGCATAAGCTTCATCATCATTTAACTAAAATCAAATCTGGTTAACTAAACAGTGCAATTACTAGCACCTGTTATGCAACTGAGCAGCAACATTTGGTCTTCAGGGTTTCCCCCAAAATTGCCCATAGGAACACAGACACAGACTATGCTGGTTTCTCCTGTTACAGTGAGAGTGCTTTGTGTAAAGGGCTTGCTTGCAGTGCAATCACTTTTCACACACTGCCATTTTCCGAGGGGTTCTAGTCATGTGCCTACAGGACAGGTACTTGTGCTGAAGCATAGCATTCCCATTCTACTTTAGTAGCAATGCATTTAAACTAAGGTGTTAACGTTTCCTTTAGGGTTAATATACTTCTCAATATAAATGTAAATACATAATTACTACTCAATTCCCTTACAAAAGTGCTGCATTCAAGCCTGCTACAATTAAGTATCAGTATGTGCTATACAGGAAATATTTTGCTTATAAACTGGCCTGGTTAATCTCCACTCCCCCCTCTCATCTCTGGAATATTTTTCTTGGGATAGTTGTTCCCAAACTTGATCTGCTTGATCCCAATTTGAGACTTTATATAACCCCACGGCCTCAAACTAAGTACAGCCAAACATCAGTTGGGAACCTCTAGAGGCGAAGCTAAAAGGCGAATTCCTTTCCATGAAAAACTCTGCATATTTATACTTAATTCAGGAAACACATTTGGAGGAGTGGGGGGAGGAAGCAGGAAAAGAATTTTGGGAAGGGAAAAACCATCTTGACAAGGCAAGTAATGCCCAATCCTGGGTATCACCTACAGGACAAGTACTCCCTCTATTTCTTCATCCAAGTCACTAATAAAAAATGTTGACCAGCACAAATTCCAGAACTGACCCCTGTGGAACCCCATTTGAGACAGCTTCCCAGTCTGACACTGTAAACTTGATGAACAAGCCAGTGAAAAGTCAAACAATGTAGGAACTATTTTGTAAGGGACTGCACATTGTGTAGGCATGTGAAGGGATGTGACCAGAGTACACATGGGAATGAAAAAACAGACAAGTATAAAACAGAGGACCATCAGTTAAGCAGTAGCACTGCAGAGAAGTGCTAGGAGATTTGGCGGATCACAAATTTAATGAGTCAACAATGCAATACTGCTGTAAGGCAAATACCCCTTTGGGCTGCAGAAGAATCATGTCCAAGAGATGAAAAGTAATGGTCCCATTAGATACAGTACTGTTGAGACCTTTCTAGTGTAATGTGTTCATTTTGTGCAGTTCAAGAATGCCATCTGTGGTGCTGCAAGTACAGCACATCCTGCCTTGGAGAAAGGTGCTGGACTAGATGGCTTGAGATCCCTTCCAACCCTTCAGTTCTATGGCTATTCAGCCCACACAAAAAGTCAATGTTCCATGAGACCTTCTCTACACCCTTCTCCTGGCCTCTGCAGCTGCAACACTGGCAAGGTTGCCAAAATCTGAAATATTAACTCAATTACCAATGTTAGTTTGACTTGTTTCCATTTGAGGTCAGTCTCACGGAATTGCTCTCTGAGGAGGTTCCTAACTGTGGCTGAACGTGTCTACGATAAATCTGAGCCAAGAACAGAGGCCTTCACTATACCATTTGCACAAGATAAAGTAGCAAAGGTGAGGGAAGGCACTAAGCCTGCAAGTTTAAGGACACCGTTAGGACAGTAGTTTTGAAACTTAAGATCCTGTGATTCCAACGATGAATCAGCATTACATATTAATCAGGACTGCAAGATCTGGACCCTACTTTGAGAACCTCAAATTTAGAAGTCCAGAGGAGGGGGCAAGTGATATACAACTGACAGTCATGATTTATACTCATGGACTCCTCAGACTACCATCCCACAGTCCACTGCAGATGGCATGCATGCCAGAAAAGCACACTACTAGTGCACCTGGGCACAGTTGGCATGTATCCCGCTTGGCCAGATTGCTCACTGTCTGCCCCCTTTGTATAGGCCTTTGATGCCCCTCTTTTGCCCAAGGTATCACAAGCTGCATGGGGTTTTTTCTATTTATTTTTTTTTGACAACCCTATTTGCAGTAGAATTTCCCAAAAGAAAGACAATAGATTTGCCAAACCTACTTCCCAGACATGTGATCATCCAGCCTCCTCCTAAAACATACAATGTTGTAGAAACCACAACTTCTCTGGGTAGTTCCTTCTACTACCTGACTGTTCTTACAGTCAGGAATTTTTGCTTGATGCCAAGTCTAAATCTCCCTCACAGGAGCTTGTACCCACTGCTTCTTGTCTTGCCTTCCACAGTGAGAAAAATTGTTCTCCCATCTTCTTTGTGTCAGTCTTTCAAGTAATTTTAGACTTATCATACCCTCCCCACCAAATCTTTGCTACAAATTGAATATTACCCAAATCCTTCAACCTACCCTCATATGATTTGTATCTCAATATCTTTATCCTTATTGAATTTTGTTTTAATGTTTTAGCCCAGTTCTCCAGCTTGGTCAAATAATTTTGAATTTTAATCCTGTCCTTAAGAGTGTTAGCAGTCCTTCCCAATTTTGTGTCATCAGCAAAAGTACTCGCCTCTTAATTTTAAATTTATTTATTTATTTAGTGGCATTTTTATTCCGCCCCTCATGCCCACAGCATCTCAGGCGGCTAACAAGACGATAAAACAATAAAATACATTAAAACCAACATCACTTTTAAAATAATTTAAAACCCCCCAACCCTAACCCTGCCCTCTAATTCCCCAAATTCCCCACCCCACCAATCTCCCCCATTTACCCCTCCCTCCCCCCTCCCCTCCAAAGGCCTGGGCGAACAGCCAAGTCTTGCATGCCAGCCGAAAGGCGAGCAGACCCGGGGCCAGGCGGGCTACCTTCGGAAGGGAGTTCCACAACCGTGGCCCAAACCACCGAGAATGCCCTCTCCATGATGGCCCCCCACCTTACATGGGGGACCTCCAAATAGGCGCCCCCAGTGGATCGGAGGGTCTGTCCTGAGTCACGGAAGGTGAGGCGGTCCCTGAGATAAGAGGGGCCGAGAACACATAGGGCTTTGTATACCAATACTAGCACCTTGAACTTGGCTCGGTATGCTATAGGCAGCCAGTGCAGAGAACAGAACACTGGTGTAATGTGCTCACGGTGACCCGTCCCCGTAAGGAGATGGGCCGCCGCATTATGCACCAGCTCTAGCCTCCGAACCAATATTAAGGGAAGCCACACGTAGAGCACGTTGCAGTAGTCAAGCCTTGAGGTAACGAAGGCATGGATGAGAGTGGCCAGGTCAGGTCTGGAGATGTATGGGTGCAGCCTCCGCACCAGACACAGCTGGCGAAAGGTGGCTTTAGCCACCGCCTCCACCTGCCGATCCAGGTGGAGGTCCGCATCCAAAATCACCCCCAGACTCCGTGCCTGCTGGGCAACCGGAGGGCAGACCCCCCCCAATAGGAGGAGCCGACACCTCCTTCGCCCTCCCCACTACCATCAACTCCGTCTTATCTGGGTTCAGCTTCAGTCTGCTCCGCCTCATCCAATCCGCCACGGCCTCCAAACACTGGGAAAGTATTGAGATGGCAGGACCTGGGTCCGTTGAAAAAGAGAGGTACAGTTGTGTGTCGTCAGTATATTGGTGACAACACCCGCCGAACAGTCTCACGATCTCCCCCAGGGGCTGCATATACACATTAAACAACAGTGGAGACAGAATGGAACCCTGCGGAACGCCAGGTCAAGGCCCAGGGCATGATGTTTCAGCTCCCAGCACCACCTGCTGGCTTCTGTCTGAGAGGAATGAGCAGAACCATCCAAGAACAGTCCCGTCCAGACCCCCCAGATCTCGCAGCCATCTCAACAACAGTCCACGGTATCAAAAGCAGCCGAGAGATCTAGCAGGACCAGAAGTGTCGACCGTCCTGCGTCCATCTCCCGGCGGAGGTCATCGGCCAAAGCCACCAACGCCGTCTCAGTACCATAGCCGGGGCAGAACCCAGATTGAAAAGGGTCAAGGAAACCGATGCTATCAAGATGCCGCTGGAGTTGCAGTGCCACCGCCCGTTCAATAACCTTCCCTAAAAAGGGAAGGTTAGAGACAGGGCGGTAGCTGCCGAGCACATCCACATCTAAAGATGGCTTCTTCAGCAGGGCACGCACCACAGCCCGCTTAAGGCTGAATGCCAATCTACCCTGCCGAAGGGACGCATTGATAACCCTCGCCAGCACTGTCCCTAGCGTCTTCCTGGAGGCTTTCAACCACCAGGACGGGCACGGATCGAGTTGACAACTGGTGGCCCTATCAGACCCCAGGACATCCGCCACATCGGCTGGCGTCAGTTCCTGAAACTCAACCCAAGAAGATGGACCAGACGGGGCCTCCGCAACCTCACGCTCTTCACTCACTGCCTTCACTTCATCCAAGTCATTAATAAAAATGGTAACCAGCACCAATTCCAGACCTGACCCCTGTGGAACCCCGTTTGAGACAGCTTCCCAATTTGATATTGGCCCATTAGTTACTATTCTTTGCTTGCAATCATTCAACCAATTACTTATCCACTTTATGGTTGTTCCATCTAGCCCATGTTTCTCCTGATGCTTACATATGGAATGCTTTATAATTTGCTCTAACAACTTATTTTTATCTCGCCCCTCTCACCTAAGCGACTCGGGGTGGCTTACAACTTTCTAAGAAAACCAATACAAAAAATATCAATAATTATAAATATCAAAGATATAAATATAAAATAAAAAATTAAAATTAGAATATAAAATTCAAAACCCCCAACAGCAACAATCTTCAAATCTGTGTATAAAACAATCCCACCCACCCGTCTATCCCATCCCACCCTCACCCTCCCTTCCACAAACACCTGACAGAAGAGTCACGTTTTATAACTTCAACAGAAGGCAAGGAGGTCCAGACTGAGGTGAATCCCTACCGGGAGGGCATTCCACAACAACAGTGCCTGCCTGTCTGTTCAGACCCACATACAGTGCGGGACCTCCAGGAGGGAACTCCCGGATGACAGCAGGGGCCACCAAGAGGCCCGGGGGTAGGGGAATCTCTCAAGTAAGCATGGCCGAGACCATGTAGAGCTTTAAAAGGTTAAAACCAGCACCTTAAAATCGGGCCCAAAAGATAACAGGCAGCCAAAGCAATGCCTGGAGCACTGATTGAAGGTGCTCCCTGCAGCCCGTCCCAGGGAGTAGGTGGGCCGCCACATTTTGCACCAGCTGCAGCTTCCAAACAGTCACCACGGGTAGCCCCACATAGAGCACGTTGCAATAGTCCAGTCTCGAGATGAGGAATACATGGATGACGGTGGCATGGCCGGAATCTGAGACATGGGTGGAGCCTCCTCACCACATGCAATTGGCGAAAGGCACTCCTGGCTACAGCCAACACGCAAGAATTCAGGTGCAGCTGTGAATCCAGGAGCACCCCCAGGCTCCACACAGATGATAGTGGCAATGTCAGAGTCTGTGACGTATGGGCAGAGCCTCTTCACCAGATGCAGTTGGTGAAAGGTGGTCCTGGCCTCGGTCAACACCTGAGAATCCAGGCTCAGCTGTGAAACCAGAAGCACCCCCAGGCTCCACACATATGGAAGCAAAGGAGGGCGGACACCCTCAATAATGGGGGTGGCTCCCTCTCCCAGATCACCAGCCCCACCCACCATCATCACCTCCATCTTGTCAGGGTTGAGCTTCAGTCGGCTCGACCTCATCCAGTCCCCCACAGCAGACAAGCACCGTGATAGCAATGCGACAGCAGGGCCTGGGTTGGCTGAAAAGGATAAGTACAGCTGGGTGACGTGAGCGTCTTTATGACAACGCACCCCCCCAGCTGCGCACAACCTCTCCTAGCAGCTGCATATACACTTTTAACAAGAGCGGGGACAGAATGGAACCCAGCATGACTCCACACTGGAAGCCCCCATGGGACGACGTACAGTCCCCTAGTACCTCCTGCTGAGATCTATCTGGGAGGTATGAACAGAACCATCGCAAGACTGTTCCGTCCACCCCAACCAAGTCCCGCAGGTGAGTCACTAACAGCTCATGGTTCACTGTATCAAAAACCGCTGATAAATCTAGTAGAACCAGTAGGGTCATACGATCTCTATCCAGCTCCACCAGGAAGTCATTGACCAATGCCATAAGCGCTGTCTCTGTGCCATAACCCGGGTGAAAGCCAGACTATGCTGGATCAAGAAAACTGGTGCGATCCAGATGCAGCAGAAACTACCGGGTCACCACGCAATCAATAACCTTCCCTAAAAAGGGAAGGTTAGAGACCGTCCGATAGCTCACTGGGGCATCAGCATCAAGAGATGTTTCTTGAAGAGCTGCACTACCGCCTCCTTGAGGCTATCTGGAACCTTCCCCTCCTGAAGTGAGGCATTGATCAACCCGGCCAGCACTGGCCTCAATGTCTCCCTGGTGGCATTTGCCAACAGGACAAACATGGATCTAATTCGCAAGTCGTGGCCCAAACGGACCCCTGCACATTGGCTGCCTTTGCAGGCATCACCGACTGAAATTCATCCCACAAACACCAACCAGAGAGGACATTCCTAACCTCTGGCTCTCCCACTGCCTCTGAAGTAGCAGAGTCAAAGTCATGCTAAATACAAGATATTTTATCAGCAAAGTATACTAAAAACAGGTCACAGCAGGCTTTGGACGAATTCGGTTCCAGGCAGAGACTGACTAAGACCCTGACTACCTCAGCTCCTCTGGTCGCAACTGAGCAGATGCTATGAGGGCAGCGAAGAACCATTTCTTCATTGCCTGCACAGCCACGGCATAGGTTCTCAAAAATGCTCTATGCCGCAACCGATCATCTTGGGTGTGAGTACAACACCACCGGCGCTCCAACTGCCTCCCCTTGCACTTCATCCACCCCAGGTCATCCATGAACCACAGGGACCTGCAGTGACAAAATACTGGGAGCAGATGCCTAGCAGCTACCCAATCAATGGCCCCAGCCAACCAATCATTCCAAAAGGCCACAAGCTCATCAATGGAGTGACCTTCAAGGTCAAACAGGTATCTCCTCTAGAGTATTCCAGAACCCCTCTGGTTATATAAGTCTGTGAGGGCGGACCATTCCAACTGGTCCCACACCCCTACGGTCAGGCAGGTGTGCTGGGATTAAGGGTCTCAGGAGGTAATGGTCTGACCACAGCAAGGGTGTACCCTCTACAACCCTAACCATCTCAAAGTCAGTGCAGAAAAAGAAGTCCAGAGTATGCACACACACACACACACACCCATATGTCAGGCCCACCACCACCTGGGACAAACCCATGGTTGCCATGGCGGCCATGAATTCCTGCTGCGCCCCTCACATGGCATGGATATTGAAGTCCCCCAAAACAACAGGTTTAGGAGACCTCAAGACCACGTCCAAGACTAGTGCTGCCAGAGCAGTCAGGAATGCTGCTGGGTAGTGGGGTGTACAGTACACTAGCAGAATCCCTAACCTGTCCCTGTGGTCCGTCTCCGGCCAAATCAAACATAAGATGGAGGCCCTCTAGGCCCCCTCTGAGGGTGGTTGTGGACAATACAATGAAATCCACAGTGCAGCGCGCAGCAGCAGTCAAAAAAAGCAAATGATGTTAGGAATTATCCAGAAGGGAATAGTGTCAGGGCTGGGTCTCCAGCACCCTGCGCCATCTGGTGGACTGGTGAGGGTGTGGGGTTCTCCCCCTTCTGTCCCCTTTGTATGCTTGCTCCTTGTGTGTCATGACCCTTCCCAGCTGTAGTCAATTACCTTAGTCCTGCCTCCCAACTTCCTGATTGGCCACAGGAAGTATTTAAGCCTTGGTGTGGCCACAGGAAGCTGGTGGAGCAACGTCTCTTACCCCCTTCCCATTCTTGTTTGTTATACTTGAGGAGTACTTGTGCGGTATGTTGTGTGTGTGAGTCTTGTGTGTACCCCTTGCTTGCTTGTTTCCCCCATCTTGTGCATTCCCCTTGCTTACTTGTTCCCCCTGTCTTGTGCGTGCCCCTTGCTTGCTTGTTTCTCCCCTGTCTTGTGCGTGCCCCTTGCTTGCTTGTTTCTCCCCTGTCTTGTGCGTGCCCCTTGCTTGCTTGTTTCTCCCCTGTCTTGTGCGTGCCCCTTGCTTGCTTGTTTCTCCCCTGTCTTGTGCGTGCCCCTTGCTTGCTTGTTTCTCCCCTGTCTTGTGCGTGCCCCTTGCTTGCTTGTTTCTCCCCTGTCTTGTGCGTGCCCCTTGCTTGCTTGTTTCTCCCCTGTCTTGTGCGTGCCCCTTGCTTGCTTGTTTCTCCCCTGTCTTGTGCGTGCCCCTTGCTTGCTTGTTTCTCCCCTGTCTTGTGCGTGCCCCTTGCTTGCTTGTTTCTCCCCTGTCTTGTGCGTGCCCCTTGCTTGCTTGTTTCTCCCCTGTCTTGTGCGTGCCCCTTGCTTGCTTGTTTCTCCCCTGTCTTGTGCGTGCCCCTTGCTTGCTTGTTTCTCCCCTGTCTTGTGCGTGCCCCTTGCTTGCTTGTTTCTCCCCTGTCTTGTGCGTGCCCCTTGCTTGCTTGTTTCTCCCCTGTCTTGTGCGTGCCCCTTGCTTGCTTGTTTCTCCCCTGTCTTGTGCGTGCCCCTTGCTTGCTTGTTTCTCCCCTGTCTTGTG
>QEPC01007842.1:147070-161252 GCA_003113815.1 Sphenodon punctatus | reverse complement strand
GTTAGACCCCTTGTCTCTCCCTCTGTTCCCCTTCCTAAGTCTCTCCCCCAGCTCCTGTCTCTCAGATTGTATGCCCTAGGGGCAGGGACCGTGTCTATTTTATTACTTTGTAAAGTGCCAGGTACACTGCTGGCGCTATATAAATGTTTGTTAATAATAATACTACTACTATAGCTGAGTTTAAAAGAGGTTTGGACAGCTATTAGACAGAGAGGATCAGGAAACATGATGGGAGCTGGGGGAAAACAACAGGAAATGGATCCCCCACTGTGACCTGTTGGGTCTCAGATGAGCTCATCTGAGCCAATTATTCGCTCATCTGAGACCCTGATCACCTGGTTACCTTAGCCCAGGGGGGCTGAGCATGGGATTGGTGCTAACCACTGGTCTCTCTGCTCATTATGGCATCTTCCCCCCACATGGGCTATAATTCTCCCGCCCCGTGACAACCCCTATCGTAGCTGCTGTTCCCCCAACAGACTACCAAAAGCCCAGCTCCTGCCTCCCACCAGGCTCTCCGGCAAGTCAAGGAAGAAAGGACCCCACACTCCCATCACCTCTCCTGCCAACCCACTCACACATAGGCACAATGTTTGTTTTCCTCTTGTCTTTTCTGACCTCACTTGTCAACCCAGACTTTGCAAATAATTGCCAGTGGTTCTGAAACTGCATCAGCTAGCTCCTTCAAAACCTGGAATATATTTCATCTGGTCCTGCTGACTTCTATCTATTTAGATTTATCAAATTATTATTAGTATTAGTAATATTAATTTTTACTTGTATAACATCCCTCTACTGGATGGTACTCTGCGTACTCCACAAAATTTAAAATACACAGCACCATAAATTACAATCCATGCAAAATTCATTTAGAACAGTTTTAAAAGGGGACAAAAGTATACATGAAGGGGAATCAGCAGTGGAGCTTCCAAAAGCACCTAAAGAACAACAAAAAATCAGACTGGGAGATAAAGCTGTTTGTTTACAAACCCCTCCCCATGTGAGTGATCAGAAGGTTGTTGCCTTGTAAAGAACGTTCTTTGAGATGGCACCTAACATTCTCACAAATGGGTTGTGCATGCTGACCATAGTCAAATAATACACCACGTAATGGTCTCAAGCTCCTCCAGTATAAAAAGCATTCTCCCCCTCAGAATGAGTTCCTTCCAACGCTTTTTAGGAATATAAGAAAAAAATTCCATGCGGGGCTGCAAGGGTGGGTGTTGTGAGAATGTTGGGATCCATCTCGAAGAACGTTGTTTACAAAGCAGCAACCTTCTGCTCTTCTTCAAATGGCTCCTCACAGGCGGTTTTTACACAGCTCCGCCGGGTGGTGGGTTCATGAGCGTGTCAGTGCATGGGCGGGGCATGCACATGACCGCACACGCATCCCCACTCACCCACCATTTATCCACACCCAGCTCCATGCATAGGGACGTGGGGGGATACGTGTTAGGTGGGCGCATGCTCGCACACCCCACTCACTGCGGGCATGCACGCCATGTTGTTCACACAGGGCTCCCCCACCCATGGACACGCAGAAATCTGCATGTTCATGGGTGGGAGAGGCCCATGAAAAAGGGCCACATTCTCACAACTCTCTTACTTATACTATCTTAAGTAGGAATTTAGGATGTAAATATCTATTCTATCTTGGAAAATCTGTAAATATGATTCTGAGATTATTATGGCTGCTATTTCACTAACTCTTCTTAATGAAGTTATTGCTAACAGGAATACTGTCTTTAAACCCCCACCCCATAACCAGTTCATTTGCACACACACACACACACACACCCACACCCATATATTCAAGTCACACTGCCCCGGGGGTGCAAATGAAATGGTTATAGGTTGGGGGCAGAGTGAATTGATTATATGGGGGCGGGGGCGCAAATGAACTGGTTATGGGGTAGGGGAAGCATGAACTGATTATGGGGGCATAACTGAACTGGTTATATAGAGCTCTTTTCATGGCACACTGTGCTTAATAGGCTGGCTGCGTTTTGACTGTCTTGTGTTTGATACGCCCCTGGTCTAGTGTGCGTGACTGATCAATTTGAATGAGTGTGTGAGATAACAGCATGTGTGTACTGTGTCTGAATGATCATGTGTGATCAGTTAGAATAAGCATGTGTGTGTGAGAGGTGAGAGCACGTGTGAGAATGAGTGTGTGACCTCTTACACAATACGTACCCATGCAGTGGCATGGGTGGGTGTGTCTCATATGAAAGCAGTCGCTTGTGCACTCCTATGTAACATGTAGAGATGTAAAATTTCCAGAAATTTTGAAGCCATAGAAAAAAAACAGGGGGTGGGAGAATGGGAATTTTGGGGGAAATGGAAATATATGAAAAACTTATTTTCTTAGCACCCTTTACAGATCTACATTCACTTTTCTGCTTTAAGAACATAAAATGTATTGTGTATAACTTTGTTTGCTCATGAAATCATCATGTTTGGTATATTTATTAAATTTAAAAGTATTGTTTATTCAGACAATAATGACAAATTTACTAATTTTTACTTTAAAATGTTTTTAATTTTTGTTATAAATGGAGCTACAAGCTGCTATACTCTAGCATCTCTTAGGTTTTGCCAGTAACAGTTTTGCCAGTAGCCAGAAGCAGGCAAAAATTAAAGTTGAAAATAGAAGGAACCATCAACATTATAGTAAAACAAATTTATTATGGAATATGGACCTCGTCTCCTCCACGGTGTCAAGCAGATACAGAAAGCACTCATTTTTAGAAAAAGAGCTGAGGGGAAAAAAGGGGGGGGGGGGGAAACCGAAGACTCATTTAATACAAATTTTGCCACATGAAACTTTGTCTAACCAGTATCATTTTCTGAGCTATTACTATCGGCAGTTGTTGATTCTTCTGATCCTTCATTTTTATCATGGAAACTGATAGTTTACCCGGATTGAGACAAGCTTCTCTACTCTTTCACGTTAGTTTATTTCTTGATTTGGCGTGAGTGGGTAATTTCAGATGTTACGAGATCACGGTCAACCACAGTGAATCCCCTGTGGTGGCCGTGATCGCCGTAACGTCTGAGCAATACGCGCCAGATGTTCACCACAGTGAATTTCTGCCAGGGATCAAATCTAACCACGGTTCTGGCCGGAGGTCCAGAACCATGGTTAGACTGGCACAATCCAGGATGGGCCAAAAGTAACTTCTGTTACCTTGGCCCATCACGGATCGTGGCCCAGACCGGGGAACGGGAAAGGGCGCAGTGGCCGGCCAGATTGGCCGCTACACCCGCCTGTTTCCCGGAAGGCGGGCGGCCGGGGGAGCACGGGGGGCAGGGCTGTGCAGCCACACGGCGCACCACGCAGCCCCGCCCCCTCCGCGATCCCCTGTAGGAATCTACAGGACAGCTGGACTGATTCCTGACCCAGATCCTAAATGGATTCCTGTTCGTGGTTCAGCGTGGCGGGCCTCTGGGCTTGTCATGTCTGAAATTACCCAGTATTTCCAAACAGAGACCAGTTTCTTTCACATGCTGCAGAAGATGGAGGAATCTGAAGCAGCCGAGAAGCAAGAGGAGTCAGAGGCTGACTCGTGCAAAGGCTTTGCCACCATGTAGCAGGAGGGATATGCTTGGCAGAGTCCCAGACTGCAATTGTGGACCAAATACCCGAAGATGTTCTGAATGGGCTGAAATGCATCTTGCTCTTGCATTTGAGAGTTGTACAGTATGGCTTGTCCTAGGTGTATAGGAATTGTAATGATCTTCTGATACGGAGATAGTTTAACTGTCTTACATAAAAGTGTTCCTATTACATAGTTATTACTTAGAAGACATTTTGGGGGTAGCAATACAAGAACACCTTGTCTTATTTATTCATCATTCAAAAAACATGTCATAAGGTTTTGTTTTATTTTTTCAAAATATTTTCAATTTTTCCAANCCCCCCCCCCCCAGTTTTTTTTCAGGCCTTCACATCTCTAGTAACACGCTCCTCCACCCATCACCCCAGCACAGAGAAGCCTGCGGAAAAACAGGTTGCCCCATGTGGGGGGATGGGTGAGCATCTGTGTACACCTGCAGTGTTGCTGTGTCCCTAATGCTCATCTCCGGGCTGCCCAACATGAAAACCCACCAGATAGAGTATACACTACTATGTTAGCCGCATGCTGCTCAAAAATCATTACTACACTCAAAAGGTCCCGATTTTTAGTTGGGTGGGTATACTCATACCTTAAAAATTCTACTTACCAGAGTTCGTATTCTATGTATTCAGATTCAGCTTATCCAGATCAAGCAGCAATACATCCCTGTAGACTTGCAGGTGGGGAAAAACAAATTTATTCCACTTATCCAGAAATTCTACTTATACAAGTTCTACTTAAGTGGACTCCACTCTGGTTACAGTTTATCACTATGATGTTTAATTTACATTCCATTCGCTGAACTCACCCGAGGACTCAAAGCAGCCTGTATTATTTAGCACATATAGTATTTTATGTTGGAGAAGTTCACACACCCTTGTGATAGATGTACTTGGGAAAATCTGGAGAGCTCAAGTCACAGTGTTAACAAGATGGAATTTCAACTGTCTCTAGCTCCCAAGCCCAAGACTCCCATGTGCACGGTCACCATATTTGCCAGATTTCCAGCTATTTAGTGGGTCAAACTCATCCTCTTGAGAACCAGATGGTGCTATTTGCCAGAGAGGAAGCTTACTGAAAGATGGAAAATTGTATTGCACTGCTGCTAGCACCCTTCCCCATACTTTGGGTAACATTGCGTTTAGTTGCTGTGAGTACAAATCTTACTTCTACATGTCCAGTGAGTCTAGAGCAGGAGTGGGGAACCTCTGCCCCTCAGCTAAATGCAGTCCACAGATTTTACTTGATCCCTGGATCCAGTTCCTACGCACAAGCACTAAAAGACTGAGCACAGGTTAAGAAAGCAGAGATGAGGGCATAGCACAGAACCATGATCTGAACCCTTCTCTTCCCAAGCACACCTCTTAGGTCCTTGGAACTTGTACTAATTTTCAAAGTGGTCCCTGGTAGGAGAAAGGTTCCCCCCACCCGACTAGGGCATAATCGTTTTTGGTCCCCTCTGAATTTGTGTTTTTGTTCAAGTTACTAACTTCAAACCCATACGTGGGTATTGACCTAAGTAATTTCTCTGATCATCAATTGTAAACTGATTCCCCTCTATTCTTAAGCCCTACAGCAAGTACTGCAGCCAGGGCTGTCCCTGCCACTAGGCAGACCTAGGCGGCCGCCTAGAGCAGCAGATTGGAGGGGGGGGGGGGAGGGGCAAGCAGCAGGGAACAGAAGGTTGCTACCTTGTAAACAAGGTTCTTCAAGATGGCTCCGAACATTCTCACAAATGGGTTTGCACTTGCACGCCCTTCTCTTACCGGCACATACCAAGCTCGCTAATTTAAAAACCACGTGACATTCATGCGCCCCCACACTATATAAGGTACCTTCCCGCCTAAACCCAACAGTTCCTTCCAACCCTAAGTGATTATGAAGAAAATACCATGTGAGGCTGGAAGGCTGGGCATTTGCGAGAATGCTCGGAGCCATCTCGAAGAACCTTCTGTTCTTCTTCAAGTGGCTCCTCCCATTCTCACAAATGGGAGAGTACCAAGCCTAGAAATAGGTGGTGGGGGAATTTTCTATCAAAAATCAAACAATATACACTGCATGCAAAATAACAAGAGTTTATTATGTAGTAAAACAGGTAAGTATATTTACAGGGAACCTCTACATATAGTAAAGTCTGTTATATAGAAACAAGTGGTTCTCCTGTGCTTGTCTTGCTTCTAAAAAAAAAAAAAAAAGGTTTGAAAACAGAATTAAGTATAGAGACACCAAGAGAAGGGTGGGGCTGGGAAACTAGGTGGAGAGCATAGTGCTTCACAAAGGTATGAGGGGAGCTCCATGTTGCCGCCCTACATATCTCTTGCGGAGATATCTTAGAAAAAGCAGCCATAGAAGCACCCAGTGCCCTAATTGAATGTGCTCTCAAATTAGGTGGAGGCGAGAATCCGCTCAGTTGGTAAGTAAGCAAGATTAGCTGTACCAACCATTTGGAAATAGTCTGAGAAGATATCTTCTGACCCAACCTAGGTAGGGATGGGGAGATAAACGGAGTGTCTGAGAGCGTGCGTTCTGTGATCTTATCTAAGTAGGTGAGCACAGCTCTTTTTACATCTAGTGTGTGCACCATGGCCAAATCCTCAGATGCATGGGGAGGAGGGGGAAACATGGGGAGAACAATTTTCTGGGATAAATGAAAGAGAGAAATTATTTTAGGTGTAAAGGATGGGTGAGCTGAAAATTCCAATCTTTCCGGAAAAACCTGGAGGTAGGGTTCCTTTATTGAAATGGCAGCAATTTCACTAATACATCTGAGGAACGTGACAGCTACCAAAAAGGCAGTTTTTAAGGTCCAATGGAATAGATCTGCCTGTTCTGGAGGCTCAAAGGGATGTTTCGTCAATTGATCAAATACCAGATTAAGATCCCACTGAGACCGTGGTACCTGATGCAGCGGGAACAAATGTATAAGACCCTTAAGGTACTTCTTAACCATAGGATGAGCAAATAAGGATTTAGAACCAGGGCGGGTAACATACCTAGAAATGGCAGAGGTGCACTCTTAACGAGGACCGTGCCAAACCTTTCTCTGCTAATTCTAGTAAATATTGTAGTACTAATTCTACATACAGTTGAGTGGGAGACAGAGATTTGGCTTGTAGCCAAAAGCAGAATCTTCTCCACTTGGAGTCATAGGACTTACGAGTGGATGGTATAAGTTCATTTTGGAGAACAAGGGCTAACTTGTTACTTAAGGATTGAGCCCCTTTGGTATGTGAATCCTCCAAGCGTGGAGGATTCACATACCGAATTTTGTCATCGCCTAGAGCAGCAAAATGCCCTGGGATGGCCCTGACTGCAGCAGAGATACTGACATGCCAAAAGTCAAGGACAGCAGGGTGAAGATGGTATCATGCTTTTATTGCGCTAAGACATCACATCCTTAATTTAACTTCCCTATTTATTTGTACTTTGAAGTAGCATGAAGTATGAACTAGTGCAGGGGTGGGGAACCTCAGGCCCGGGGGCCAAATGCAGCCCTTGGCAAGTTTTTATGTGACTCCTTTCCTGTGCATGGATCTGCCCCCTGGATCCACTCTCTACCCCCAAGAACTGGAAAACCGAGCTCATGATAATGAAGCAGAGATGAGGACATGCACACAAGGGTAGGGGACAGATCTACGGCACAGTTCCATGATCTGGGCCCTCCTTTTCTTGAATAAACCTGTTAAGCACCCCCGCCCTCAACCTCTATGTGGCCCTTGGAGCTCCTACTCATTTTCTATGTGGCCCCAGGACAGAAAAGGTTCCCCACCCTAGAACTAGTGTTTTAAAACATGTGGTCTTTTGCCAAGATACTTCTATTACCCAAATACCAAGCACACGTTCTCTTACTTTTATCCCCAAGTCCTTGGGATAGGGCAGGCTAAAAATTTAAATTAAATAAAATAGTGTATTTCAAACAGGATTGAGACGGCAGTCAACTGACCACCTATTTGACCACAGTAAAATATTCCATGAAGTCGAAAACGGTCTTATGTAGACATCGGCCTGCCTTTAGCATTACATTATACTCAGAGGCCCATGTTTAGTTCACACAAAAAAAACCTAAATTCTGCAACTAAGGAAGCGAAATTCTACAAGTTCACTACAGACAGAACAAATTTCTCACACATACTTTTGCTTTCTAGCACACAGAGACTCAGACCAAAGAGCCTTCATAAACCTCCAAGCCAAAAAAAAGAAGGAAAAGCCACTTCCCATCCCCCAAAACTCATCTCAAACCCCAGCAGCAAACATGCACCAAACAAAAAAATTAAACACCCCAAACAGCCAAAAGCCAACAGCTTTCCCCTTTCCACAAAATAACCCAAGCACTCTAACAGCAAGCACAAAGTAAGAGGAAAACAGTCATGGAGAAGAACGGTTTAATCTTTATCATCATTCATATTTATACTTATAACTTTTAACAAAGTTGGGTTAGTAATTCATTACAATTTAGAATTTATAACAGTTTATTTAGAATTTTATAAGTTATACAATTTAGAATTTTATAAAAGTTAACTAACTTACTTTTTCTAATTAGCATAACTATCTAATCTATTGAAGACTGAAGTCTGTTATGTTTCTAAAAAATTAATGCTTTAAAAATGCTTGACCATTATTTGACATTTGATCAACTAACCAAGTATTTTTTGACCAGTCCTTATGGGGACGGATCACCGAAAGCACGTAACACTGGTGCTCTGTTTACTGCACTGGCTGCCTATAGCCTTGTGGGCCCAATTCAAGGTGTTGGTATTGACCTATAAAGCCCTACACAGTCTGGGTCCAACCTCACACCCCACGTTCTGGAGCAACCTCCGCAGTCAGCCAGGCGCACCCTTTTGAAGGTCCCCCATGTTCAGCGGGGCACCACGATGGAAAGGGTGTTTCTCAGTTGCTGCATGACGTTTATGGAACTCCCTCCCGGCGGAGGTTCACCGTTCCTCAGAGCTCCTTTCCTTTAGGCGCCAATGTAAAACTTGGTTTTTCTGTCAGGCTTGGGGGAGATGGGTAGTGGAAGGGATTGGTTGAGCGGGGGGGGGGGGGCTATGACTCAGTTTTATATTTGTATTGTTGATTTTTTTGCTTTTAACATTGTTTATATTTTATCTTGTACGCTGCCCCAAGCTGCTGTAGCAGGAGGAAGCGGGATATTAAATTTTTAAATAAATAAATAAATACCAAATCCTAATTTCAAAGAACATTTTTATCAAGATAACCAGCCATGTACTAGTTGCAATTTAACAACTGCTAAAGTTGTTATTCAGTGTTAATGTATAACTCTAAGATGTACATAAAGTACCCTGATGATTCTTTCAATCGTCTTAACTTATGATTTTTCTCCAACATTTGAAAACATGATAAAGTATCAGTACATCATTGGGATGTGTTAGCATTGTTTTAGAGCTTCAGCAATTTAGCGCTTTAGAAAATTATATGTCTGCATTTTCCACTTATACTGTTCTCAGAATTATACGTAATTTTGAGATGAAAGGAATGATAAAATTGAAAAAAAATGCTTGGCATGTGTTTGAGAAGCAGATGTCTATTTTAATTTGATGGCCAGTGATGAAGAAAAAAATATATGACCCACTTTTTCTATATATAAAGCTTCTAGGAAGCAACAGAAGGCAGGCATATTCTCTGATTTCAAAGTATGCTGATCTGAATTGAACTAATGCCCTCTGCATCTTGTTTACCGTATTTATTTATTTATTTAATACATTTATACCCCACCCCTCCTGAAAGCAGCTCGGGGCAGCTAACAAATTTTAGAAAAAATAAAACAACCTTAAAAACATTTAAAACAGTTATAAAAATCTTACAGATAAAACAGGGAGAGGACAAAAAAATGAAGAATAATAAAGAAGGGTAGGAAGATAAAAACCCACTAACCCACCCTCCTCAAAGGCCTGTGCAAACAGCCAGGTCTTACAAGCTGACCAAAATGTTAGAAGGCTCAGGGTCAGGCGAGCTTCCTCCGGGAGGGAATTCCAAAGGCGCGGCGCAGCCACCGAGAATGCCTTCTCCATTGTGGCCCCCCGCTTAACACGGAGGACCTCCAAGAAGGCACCCCCAGCAGACCGAAGGAGCCGCTCACAAAAGATTCAGATTCCCCAAATGCATTTCTCAGACATCTTTACCAATATTTGAAGACTATTTTGATTTTCACAGGCAGGGATGAGTATTGTCCAAGCATCTATTTGAGCAGACTAGAAATGAAGGCATGGCTTTTGTTTTATTTTTTAATTAATATTTATCCTTTAAATAGAGCACTTTCAGTTTTCAAGTGCTTTACAATCCTCATCTAATTCACCTTCACAACAATCTTGTGAGGTCGGTGTCCACTATGTACTTTGGGTCCACTCCCATCCAGATGCAGAGGAAGTTTTCTATTTTCATTTCTAGCAAAATCTATCTATCTGACTCATTCCAAGTCTGGAATATAGATTTGACAACAATGTCATGGAGGGACAACTCATGTGAAATGATCAGTAAGTACATTCTCAACTCCAGGGAAGTGTATGGCTATGGAGTGTATGCTGCGTCATATAGTCAGCTGCTGCACACTTCAGGGACAAATGCAGTCCACAGCTACTTTTTATGTGGCCTCTTTTCAGTTCCTAAACTTGGCCCATGAATCCAATTCCTACCCCCAAGTACTGAAAAACCAAGCTCAGGATAAGGGAGCAAGATATGAGGTCGTATACACAAGGACAGGGGACAGATCCACAACACAGATCCATGAACTGCACCCTCCTCTTCCTGAGTACACCCCCTGTCCCTAGCTCCAAGGCCCTCCAAGCTTGTTCTCATTTTCAAAGCAGCTCCCAGGAGGAAAATGGTTTTTTACCACCAACTTACACCTTTTTCTGCTAATCATCTTTTTACAGCTAAAATAAGCTACACCATGTATCGCATGTTTTCATGGAAAACTTAATACATTAACTTTCCTACTCCTTTGTAGATTACATTATTTTCAGGGAGCCGAGTTCACTGCATTTTTCCCATTGCTCCCAACAAAGACAAACACACAACCAGGAACATGGGTCCCTGGTTGTTTCACTTCAGTCTGTACAGTATGGAAGTCTACATTTACCCATTTGACAACTTTTCCTAGGGTTCAGACTCCAATCTTTGCATTTTTGGAGGCGCAAAAAACACATTAACACTCAATAACATTTTAAAAAAATTCCTACCCCGCCCTTCCGTAAAAAAGGCTCAGGGCAGCGTACAACATTTCTATTACAGTTGTAGCAGATCCTCTCAAAGGAATGTACAGCCTTTTTACAAAAATAGTAACACCACAGGTTTCACAAAAATACATACAGCACTATCAAATATCCAGAGCTTTAAGTGCCAATACAGGGAACAATTGTGTCGCATTCCTAAAAAAGAGCCTATAGGAAGAACTTCAGCATCCTCCAACCTGTTTTCCCAAACATCACATCTCCCTCAAAAATAAGAGTGTAGGAATAGAATTGGCTGCTCTCCTTACAGCAGTGGAGCCTAAGTGACGTCCAATGCCACCCCATTTCTGCCCAATTCTTCAGTGAAGCCTAGGAATAAGCAGATCAGTAGTTAAGTCCCTTGCAGTAATATTGGTAGTGTGCCAAATCTTTACCTATACACAGGAAACCATATTCACTGTGTTCTCCACTACGGTTTCCCTCCATTAGTGGAAGTGAACACAGGTCCCTGCCTAGAGATGTTCAGAGAAACAAGGTCCTATCAGGCAGTTATTGATCTGAAAGCAGTCAAAAGATGGAGGCAAGGGGAATACGTAACCACCAAACTTGTCAGCCAAAAAAGTCCCCAAAAAACAGGTTATCCATAACCAATAAGTAAATTGCAGGAGCCACGGACAGTTTGTTCCATATGAAAAAAGTGGGCATGGGGATTACAAGGAAAGCTGAAAAATGGATAAACAATTCTGGAAATCATGGATGAGCAAATCAACATTTAGGCCAAGCTCAGGAGCATAGCCTTGCACAGGACTTTATTTAAAAGTAGGGCTGAAATGAGATTCAATTTGTTTCTTGTGAAAATCGAGGGACTCGAGAATTGTTACTGAAATCTCGGGACGATCTCAGTAACTGTCCTGGATCGTCCCAATTTTTAAGGGGCTTGGATCTGATCCAGCCTGCTACCAGTCCATAAATTTATTGTCAGTGGTGGGTAAACTTTTTGCAAGAGGTGTATTGAAGAGTTTAGAGGAATGGGCGGAAGGCCAATTGATTATACCACGAGAACAGTTTGGGTTTGGAAAAGGGAAGTCTACGACGGACTGTTTTATTCTGCAACATGTAATTCACAAATATCGGAAGATCAGGAGGGGCAAATTGTTTTTGGCTTTTGTTGACCTTACAAAGGCTTTTGATTCTGTCCCTCGGGCTAGACTCTGGGGAAAACTATTGACATTGGGAATTAATAATAGTTTTTGCTATTGCTAACCCAACTATATTCCAATAATCAGGCGAGAGTAAAGATAGGCCCAAGAAACCAACTGAGTGAGGACATTTACATCAAAAGAGGGGTCAGGCAGGGCTGGTTCTGGCCCCTCTGTTGTTTAATATCTATCTTGCAGATCTTGTTAACTTTATGGGGTCCGAAAACACCCATATTCCAAAAGTTGGGGACTACCATCTTAACATGCTGCAATTTGTGGATGATATAGTCCTCATCTCACAGACTGCTATTGGGTTGAAGCGCCTGATTTATAAATTGGAAGAATATTGTACATTGAACGGAAAAGGGAAGTCTGGTTCATTCCCAGAAGTCCAAGATCATGATGCTGGGCAGACGTACGGCCCCACTTAAATGGGAGGTTGGTCAGCAGTCACTCGAAGTAGTCCAGTCCTTTACCTATCTTGGGGTAACTTTTTCATCGAATGGTACTTGGGCAAAACATATACGGGGCGGACAGCGAGAGCAACTCAGATTGCTGGTACCATAGGTAGGGCAGCCAGGATATCCCGAGGTGTTCCATTTTCAACATTCCTGGGTGTTTATCAAATTAAGGTGCCTCCCTCAGCAGTTTTCAGGTTGGATATTATCCCTCATCCAGTGACCGAACCCCTGGAGAGGGCGCAGAACAAGTTTCTGCGCCGAATGCTCCAAGTGGGTAATGATGTGCCGGGTCCAGTATTGAGGGCAGATACTGGTATGTTTTCCCTTCAGTTGTGTGCTAAACTTACCTTTATCCGTTACTGGCTAAGGTTGCTGTCCCTACAGGAGGATTCTCTTCCCCGCTTATGTCTCCAAGAGGAGCTGCTCTATGTAGACCCCAGGGGATATTTGTCGCTCAGATATTTGGGAGTTTTGTTTCAGTCCTATGGCTTCTCTTTTAGTTCACCGGTAGGATGCTAGTGGGGATCAAAAATGAAATACAGACACGACTGGAAGATACTGATCGGCAGGAAGATCTTGCTGCCTTAGGGGATTGGAGGGTTGCCCCATGGTTAAAGCAAATAAAGCTGGTATGGGGTCTAGAGACATATTTAAATGATTTTATTAATCGGAACCTTCGAAGGATCTATACGCTCCTCCATTTTCAGCAGGATCGGATGGCTGTGCTGGAGGGAAGACATAGGGGGGTTGCTTACGCTAAGTGCGTATGTACATGTTCTTTAGGGGGTGTCAAAACAGTTGAACGCTTTCTGTTAACTTGCTGTTATTACAATGAGCTTAGGTCAGTCTGGATCCAACCACTGACTGGTGGGATTTATTTCCAAAACCGGGCCAGGGTTATAAAGGGCTTCTTTCGAAGCCAAATTCAGAGGATGAAACGGCTTTGGCAACCTTTATTTGGCTTGCATCTAAAATGCAGAAGGAGATACAAGCAGATCTGTAGGAACACCCAATGGTCACAGTAGGGTAATGGAATCGGGCTTGACCCGATCTGATCTGCTGGATTCTTTTGCATATTATTTTGTGCTTTGTACATGAACTTATTTTTATTTGTGTAAGGGTTGCAAGTCGATTGGGGAACTGAAATACTGGGGTGTATTGGCAACAACTCCTGAGACTGATCGGTGGGAATGTCTTTCCCAATTTGTGGATAACCGATGGTTGTTTGGCCAGTAGGTACGAATGTATAGTACTCTTGTACGTATTATGTTATGTATTTGTAACGGATGGCTATAGCGAAGGCGGATGCCAAATAAACTTTATTATTACAACCTCAGTAACTATTTGAAATCTTGGACAAGAACTTCTCAATTTACTGTTCACCATTTACTGTGATTTACCGTTTGCCATGATTTACTGTGTACTACTTACTGTGTATCTTATTATTAATTATTATTATTATTATTATTATTATTATTATTATTAACAAACATTTATATAGCATCAGCAGTGTACCTGGCACTTTACAAAGTAATAAAATAGACACGGTCCCTGCCCCAAGGGCTTACAATCTGAGAGACAGGAGCTGGGGGAGAGACTTAGGAAGGAGAACAGAGGGAGAGACAAGGGGTCTAACATTCATGAAGATGCGAGGTCTCAAGTGCACGTACTTGGCTTGGTTACGATGAGAATGACAGCAGGCAGGTCCATGT
>QEPC01007842.1:98232-124159 GCA_003113815.1 Sphenodon punctatus | reverse complement strand
AACCCCCCCCCCCCGAGCCTTTATGCAACCAAACTTAAATCATAGCCCGGGTGGGCTGAATAAACTCCCTGGAGGGCTACAGAAGGGCAATTCACCAGTAAGAATCCCAATTGCCCTTTCTATAGCCCTCGGTCCGTTTATTCGGACCAAGGGAGGTGCCAAAGCAGTAATGTTTATTCGGTAGGGGAGGGCCCAGTTTGGCTAGAACCCATGACCCCTTGGAGAATCCGCCTGCCGAAGGCGGCCTCCGCGGACTGCTGAATGTCAATCTTATAATGCCTCATAAAAGTATGTAGGCTTTTCCAGGTGGCCGCCTTGCAAGTTTCAGACAAGGGGGCTCTGGACCGGAAGGCTGAATTGGTGGCCGCACTCTGCGTGGAGTGTGCCAGGATTGGACGAGGGGGTGGTAGACCAGATGCCTTATAGGCTTCGGCAATGCAGGATGCTATCCATCCCGCTATGACTGCTTTTGATACCCTCTTGCCCCTGTGGCGAGGGTGGTAACTCACTAATAGACTAGAGGATTGTCGGAAAGGAGCCGACCGCCTCATATAGACTTTTAGAGCCCTACGTACGTCCAGGCAATGCCACCGCTTTTCCAGCGGGTGGCACCGACGGGGGCAAAATGAGGGCAGGATCACATCCTGCGCTAGGTGGAAAGGGGAGGAGACCTTGGGGATGAAGGCCAGATCCAGTCGGAGCAAGACCGACTCCCTCCTGAAGGAACATAGGGCCGGGTCCACAGATAGCACCCCTATCTCCGACACTCTCCTAGCGGTGGTAATTGCTATCAGGAAAGCCACCTTGATGGAGAGGAAGAACAACAAGACCTGATGCAATGCTTCAAACGGGGGCCCCGTCAGAGCATTAAGGACCAGGTTCAAATTCCAGTTAGGAAATCTGTGAACCACTGTTGGCGAGATCCGTTTGGCTGCCCTGATGAATTGCCTGACATGGGGATGGGGAGAAACCCTGGTCTGGCCTGATGCCCTGACTACGCTATCTATCGCCGCTAATTGTCTACTCAGGGTGTTAGGTCGGAGCCCCTTGTCCAGCCCCTCCTGAAGGAATTGTAACACCTGAGGAATTGACGGAGATAAAGGGGGAAACCCCCTCGCTCTGCACCACCCCCAAAGACCCTCCAGGTGCACTGGTATATGCGCCTGGTAGATTTGCGTCTGGCCTCTATCAGAGTACGGATCATGGAGGCCCAATAGCCCATCTCCTGCAGGGCTAGGGATTCAACAGCCAGGCTGTCAACTTCAGGAATTCTGGCTGCTGGTAGGCTACGGGCCCCTGTGTTAGAAGATCGTATGAGACAGGGAGTGTGAGGTTGCGCCCCCGAGACAGACTGAGCAGGTCTGGGAACCAAGGCCGGCGAGGCCAATAAGGTGCCACCAGAATGACCGCGGCCCCCTGCACCTTGCATTTGTGCAGCGTCCGGCTGATGAGTGGAAAAGGAGGGACGGCATACAGGAGACCCTGTGGCCACACCTGACTGAGGGCATCGGTGGCCTCCGCGTTGCGGCAGGGGTTCCTGATGGAGAAGCGTGCCAGCTTGTGGTTCGCCAGGGAGGCGAACAGATCTACCGTCGGCTGTCCGAACGTGTCTGTGATCAGCTGGAAGGCAGCCGAGCTCAGTGACCATTCCCCCGGCTCCAATTTTTGCCGGCTCAACCAGTCCACCTCGATGTTCTGTGATCCCTTGATGTGGAGGGCTGACAGGGACAGCAGATGTTGCTCTGCCCACTTGATGATGCGGGACGCCTCCCTGTGCAAGGACTTCGACCACGATCCGCCCTGATGGTTTACGTAGGCCATGGCGCTGGTGTTGTCGGTGAAGACCACTACATGACGCCCCTCCAGGATCGTCCGGAACTGGACCAGCGCGAGACGAATGGCTCTCAGCTCTAGCCAGTTGATGCTGTTGGTTGCCTCCGCAGCTGAGCAAAGTCCCTGGGCCCGGTCGGCCCCGAGGTGGCTCTTGGCGAGATTTATCTGAAAGCCATGCTCCTGGTGCGTTGCAGGTGAGTCCTGGCCAACTCCGTTGACACCGCCCGGACCAAAATGTCATAGAGGTAGGGGAAAATTGCAATACCCTCAAGCCACAGGTTTGCAATGAGGGGAACCAGAATCTTCGTAAATGTCAGTGGGGCTGAGGCGAGGCCGAACGGAAGGGCCCGATACTGCCAATGCTGAGCATTGTATGCAAAGCGGAGCCAGCAGCGGTGTGCTGGCAAAATAGGGACGTGCAGATACGCGTCCTTTAAGTCTATGGAGCATAGCCAATCGTTCTTTGCTATGGCGAGGGAAATGGACGACACCGTCTCCATCTTGAACTTTTGCCGCTTGACACACCTGTTCAGCCGCTTGAGGTCCAGCACCTCTCGCCACTCTCCGCTTCTCTTTAGGACTAAGAACAGGAGAGAGTAAAGCCCCTGCCCCTCTTGGTGCCGCGGCACCCTTTCTATTGCCCCGATGGCCTCGAGCCTGTGTAGCTCCATCAGCATCGCCCTGTGCTTGCCGGGGATGCGAGATATGGGGGACAGGCGAAAAAACTGCTTTGGTGGGGATTTGAGCTCTATAGCGTATCCCCTTGCTACGGTTTGAAGGGCCCATGCATCGGACACGGTCCTGGACCATTGCTCCACAAAATAAAGGAGCCTTCCTCCCAACCGACCAGAGTCGGGGGAGGAAGAAGTGCAGGAGTCAGGACTCCTGCCTGCGGGCGGGGGAGCCCTGTCGCTTGAATGCCCCGGACTGGACTGGCTGCCTGCTGGGCTTGGCCCCACACCCCCTATGCCCCTTGCCCCGCTGCTGACTGTACCAGGGGGTATATGACGAATAGGGCTTCCGGTAGCCTTGATTCGGCTTGTAGAATGGCCGAAAGAAGGTCTTGAAGGGCTGCACTTGCGACAGCGTGTGCTTCCTATCCTTACTGGATGCCTGTGCCAGGGCCTTGTCCAGAGCTGGGCCGAAAAGCTTCCGGCCCCTAAACTTGCCGTGGACAAGGAGATTCTTGGCATGGGAATCCGTGCGCCAAGAGCGCAGCCATAGGCGGCGGCGAGCTGCGACATTAGCCGCCATCCCCCTCGCCGCCCAGGTCACCATGTCTGCCGAGGCATCCATTAAGAAAGCGTGAGCGAGAGTAACATTCGCTGCTAGTTTGCGGGACATAGCCTCTGAAATGGTAGGATCATTAGACAGCTTAAACCATTTCATTATGGCCCTAGAAGCATATGACGCTGTCGTGGCCATTTGTAAGGTGTTCGAGAGTGCCTCGTAGTTCTTGCAGAGGCCTATCTTGATCCCCTTGTCCATAGGATCCTTCGGTAGAAGGCCCTCCGAGGATGGGAAAACTGACGGGCTAGCGAAGCAGCCGCTGCATCTACGTTTGGCGTTTTGAAAATCGGATTACTCTGCTTAGCAAACCCGTACAGGGCCTGCTGAGTCTTGGAGAGCTTAGCCGCCTTAGTGGGGCGTCTCCACTGGGCTCTAACTAGTTTCTCGAAAGCCCGGTCCAGCACCACCCCTTTGTTCCCATTAGAAAACTTTGGGATGTATTCCCTGTCAGAGTCCTCCTCGGAGGAGGAGGAGTCAGACTCCCCCCTTTTACGGGAGCTTGGGGTAATACGCAAGACCCGCTGGGCCCGTTTTAGAAGCTTGGGACCCTGATCCGAGGGCAGCTCCCTGCCCGCCTCCTTATGCCCGGCACTCAGGATCGCCTCCCACTCTGGGGCCTCCTGGTGTTCCCCCGCCGAGGATTGAGCGTCCTCCAGTATGATGGAGGCCTCTGACGAGAAGGAATACCGGGGAGGGGATTTGCCCTTACGGTATTTTTTCCGTGGCGGAGGCAGGGGGTTCTCCAGCTGGTCAGATGAGGAAGAATCCTCCAGCTCCCCTTCCTCAGAAGGGGCCTCCCCCTGCTCGCTGCCCGAGGAGAAACCCAGGAGATCCCTAAGGGAAGGGCCCTTTGGCTTGTTGCTACCCCTCTGCTTTGGGCTAGCCTTCTGCTTCCCTTTGCTAGCTCGCCTCGAGGCGCCCTTAAAGCTTTCTCACGGGGAAGGGGCCTCCCGCTTCTGGGCTCGCTTCTGGTTCGCTTCGATGTGGGCCAAAACCCCCATCATCGATTGCAGAGTGCTCATTTGGAGCCTCTGGAATTCCTCTGCAGCAGTACCCCCTCTTACTTGAGAGGAGGCAGAGGATTCTGCCTCCTCCAACTCCTCTGCTGCAATGGCGCTGTCGCGCTCCTGCCCACGTAGCTCCTCCGCCGGCGGTGCAGGGGCCGCGACCTGGGCCTGCTGCTCCCTCGCAGTGCCACTATGTGCCCCAGCGCCTGCCTTCTGCGCTGGTGCATAGCGGGGGCCGCGCAGCGGGTCTTCGCCGTTTCTGCCATCACCACCGGGTCTGCGGGCCGTGTGTAGAGCTACTCTTCAGGAAGAATGGGGTGCACCTGCCCCATCAGGGTAATGACGTGTGGCTGAGACCCCTGCAGGTTGCCTTGGAAGAGCATTTGTGCATCCTTGTCTGGGGTACAAGTGGGTAGCAGGATGGAAGCTCAGCTAGCATGGTCTTCCCTTCCATCTCTCCCACTTTTTCTGTGGCAGATATCAGCAGGGAACCATGAGTGGGCAGATAAAATTGAACTGAAAAACAAGATATATACACACAATCATTAGTAGGTTACTAACTGGACCGGGGGCGGCTAGGCTGGGTGCCTGCTCTCTGCCCTTCACAACCCATTTTATGGGTAGGAGCGCAGCAGTTCGGCTGGCTGCACTAAGGGCAGGTGTTGACTCCTTCCATATAGTGAATAATGTGTTAATGTTCCCGCATGCTGATATTGGCTCAGGAATAGCCCCAAGGGGGCCATTACACGGTTACCCTCAAGAATCTGCCAGCAGGCACCTTGGGAGGAGGTGCCAGAGGGCAATGTCTGGTGAGCCCAGGGCAGGGATCACCTGCTGTTAATGTAATAAAGTTGTGGCCTATGCCCAACTCTCATACTATTCAAACAGTACTTCTCCTTAGAAGGGGTGGTATTTAAAACAGCTTTTATATGGTCAACCTGCTTAAGAAACCATCTTTGGATGCAGATGTGCCACGAAGTCCAGAAGCACTCCAAGGGAGCATACCTGGATAACCAGAGGGGGCTAGCCCACCATAACAGGGGTCTCAATCCCCTCCAAGACACAGATCGGCCAATCCTCAACACTTCAGTCTTATCTGGATTCAGCTTCAATCAGCTCATCCTCATTCAGTCCCCAAGAGCAGCCAGGCATTAGGTAAGCGCCAAGACTGCAGGACCTGGGTTGGATGAAAGAGAGAGGTAGCTGGATGTCATCAGCGTACTCATGGCACTTCACTCCAAAACTTCGAATGATCTTGCCCAGCTGGCTTTTCAGTTGTGAAAATCCCCACCTCCGCCAGCACACAGAACAGGGCTCCCCGGCCAGCAGGTCAGAGCAATTGAGCACAGAACGGAGAAGCTTAGTGCCTGCTTTTCCAGACTAAGGCTCTCCACTGTGCACTCGCTTGCTCTCACCTGCTGGCTCCCTTTACTGTCTGTGTGCTGGCTCAGGCAGGGATTCTCTCAAAAGAGGGAGAGAGCAAGCTTTAAGCTTCTTTCCCTATTCCAGTCTCAAGTTTCTGGACACCTGCAAATTTCACACCATGGATCATGGATAGACCTATGGTTGTCATGGAGGCCTTGTTGTTCCTCTCTGGCCCCAAAAGTTTAGTCTCGGTGTGTATGTTGAAGTCACCTAAGTCTGGGTGTTCTCAAGACTAGATGGTTTTCAAGCTTCCTGGCTTCCAAAAGAACTAACACCTGTTCACACAAGTGTTCAAGTATTTCCATGTGGGATTATGTGCAAAATGTCACCTCTGTGCTCACAAAGAAAGCCACTACTTGAGAATTAGCCTGACACACTGCTGAAGCACTAGGATGGCTTTCACTGAAATGAAAACCATCACTGCTCCACAAGATCTCAGATGCATCTTTAAGGTCAACGTAAAAGGGAAAAAGAAAGAAATAGAGAAAGCACTTGCACTGAGTTTTCCCCTGGAACTCACAAATCCCATTAGCTGCTAAGTATTTGTCAGTTTGAATAACTAACAAAGACAATTTCACAGATCTGGAATGAACCAAGCACTCCAGGCTTTGCCCCTGAGATCTCATTATCAGAACGAAGGCCCCATGTGACATGAATTATTTACTGTAATTCTACAGTTTTGATTATGCACATGCATTTAACACCAAAGGTACATCTGTGCCCCATTTTAAACAGCTATGTGGAATCAAAGCATAGATATTGAGTGAAAAACAGAACAAGCTTCAAACAACATCAAGTGTAGAACCAATTAACTAGGGATCTGGAATCCAAAAGATGAGGGGAATGAACAGCACAAGTGCATTTTAAAACATTTTTGGTCTTATTTACCTCAAAAATGTCAGAGTACAGGGGGAAAAAAATTACAGTTCTGTAAAACTCACTACTACTATGTCCGTTTCTCATAGACTGTAACAAGAACACAGAAGAACAGCTACTCATTACATTAATTTCCTTAATGAATAGCCAAACTTCAGACAGGGACCAGTGTTCACTATGTTTTCCAATTGGCAGTTATGGGAAAAACACCGTGAATATGAATCCCTGACCTCATATGAACAGAGAAGCAGCCTGAAAGAAATGCTTAAGTATGCTAATGATCTGTAGAGTCTGCTTTCTCAACTGAAAAGGGGATTTTAGATGAAGATGTATTTTATAACCACCTTTTTGGCCCAGATCTGACTGCCAAATAGAATATTTACTGTATACGTAAATAATTTAATAGATAAGAGCTACATGGGTTTGTGCTTGTGAAAGGGGGTTTTTTTGCAGCAGCTTTGAACTATTAAAGCATAATTCCCTGCCAAACAAATGCCTAGAGTGGAAGCAGAATCTTCCCTACCTAGCCTGCAAACAACAGCAGCTCATAGGCACTTTGTCTACCAGTCCTTTCCTAACTTCTCTGCTTTACAGCTCATAGGACAAGTGGGAATTTGCTTCCCTGGCAACCAGTATGGAAGCTAGAACACTCTCTCCCTCCCCCCGCCCCCACTGCCCACCATGAATAAAAGTGATCTGGATTAACTGGAAACCTGGATGCTAGAAATAAAATGAGATTTTACAAAGACAAATGCAAAGAATTATATATAGGAACAAAAAAAAAATGATCAAGGGGCTGGAATGCAAGCCATATAGGAAAAGAAAACTGGAGGGTATGGGGGAAGAGACATGATAAACTTCAAAAACATCTTAAAGGGATGCCACAAAAAAAAAAAGATGAGGAACATTTGTTCTCTACCATCATAGAAGACAGAACAAGAGGGAATTGCCTTAACAAGAATCAAAATCTAAATTTAAGAACTGCTGAGAAATTGAATAGGTTGTGAAATCCCCCTCTTTGGATATTTCAAAAATCATCTGGACAAACATCTATCTGTGATGCTATAGGCAGACGGTATCCTGCCTTACCAGCAGGAGGCTGGACTAGATGATCCTGGGGGTACCTTCCAACCCTACAATCCTATAGTTCTACTGTAACTGCCATCAGAAGTTTAGCACTCAGCTAGTTGGAAGAGTTGCAATTTGCCATTATCAAGGAGAGGTTTTATTTAAACTATTGCAGGAATTTGCATATTCATATGAAACTGCTTATTACATAGCACAGAACTCAAGTCCATACGAAATGAATGAGAAGAGCCTTCAGTACAAGTAGCTCAAGTCTTTTTTAAACCTAGTACATGGCTTAACGTGCATTGCCAGGAGCTGCTGCTTCAAGTCTTTTGGGAGCTGCTAATAAATTCCTCCTCCATCCTCTGCACATCTCAAGGGAGTCTCTTCTACAACTCAACTCCCTCCACCCCCCACCCCAAATGCTACCTTCCATCTGCTTTAACTTTTAATTCCAAACACGTCACACTTTCTACCAACCAACCAAGGCAACATCCCACCCCACTCCAGATATGAAATGAACACCCATTTTTTTTTTCATCCTGCATGCTGATGACAATCACTGAACTGAGGTCACTATTCTCACATTACATAAAACCACACATGATGGCAGGCCGGGTCAGGAACCCATCACAAACACAGCCGGGGTCAGCCACATGTGAGTGCACCCGGGAGAGCTGTCCCACCGCCCGGCTGGTCCAGCCTGGGCAGTGGCCATATTGGACATGCCAAAGGCTAGCCCCATCCCCACTCCACTCCCAGCACTCCTCCCCCTGCCATGATGGCTATGGTGGACCCAATCCAGGCCAGGTCATAGTGGCCCACTTTGCCCCAGCCTGGCAGGCTCTAGGCCCAGACTGTTACTTCAGCCACACATGTAGGTGAGAGCCCAAAGCTAGCCACCAACATGACCCGGGATACTCCAGGTCAACATCTGATGGCCCTAAACCAATGTGACAGTGTCCTGCAGACCAAAGCACACCACAGGGGGTCTAAGAAGGTCACTGTCACAAGTGGTTTTACCCATTAAGTGTTCACATGAACAATTACTTTCACACACAAACCAAAGAGTAGGTACTCCCAATCTTTCAGGAATATTCACTCCTCGCCCTACTCCAGAATAACTTCTGTTTAGCACTCTATGTGAATGCTTCAAGAACAGAAGTACAGTCCAACTGCATTGCATTAAGTCTGTCAGAATGTGGCCTAAGTTGGGTCTTTCAAAAAGTAAGGAGACGACAAGTCTGGAATTCATTTTATGGCTGTGATCTCTCCCTTTCAGAACCTCTCTCTTTCAGAACCCGTTTTCCTGTGTGGAGCAGAAGAGTGCATGTTCCCCTCTTCCCACCACAGTGTAACCCACACTTTGCTCTTCGTCTTTCAGCCCCAATCTTCTTCCTTTGCAGGTTGGGACAGATGCACTTGAGCTGCTGCCCAAGAGAGGAGCTATAAAATGAAAGAGTTGTGGATACAGCGGAGAAAGATCAAGCACATGATACTGGGGCAGAGAGAAGCTTGTTGTCCCCAGCTTTGGGGACAGCTTTTCCTAACTCTATTCTTTCTCCCAGTGAGTTCCCATTTCGGCTCCAGGTTTGACAGTTTCACCAGGTGAGTGGGGGCAAGTGGTGGAGAGGGAGATTGCTTTGAAGACGCTTCCTCTGTAGAGTTTCCGTTGCAGTCCCAAGCTTTGTCACGTTCACAAGAGGGTTTGGTTCAAAACTGTGACCAATATTCATGTCAGTTTCACCTGCTGGGGAATTTACTTGGCAACCAGAACAGCCGGTCAGTGAGTTTCCCTTTCAGCCCCAGCTCTGTCACTTTCACCAGTGGAGTTTTTTCCACCTAGAAACAGCATCCTCAATTTCATGTGATGGTGGAGAAAGAAACGGAGATTGCTTTGCAGACCCCTCCTCATCAGAGCTTTGGCTTGCAGCCCTAATCTTTGTCAGTTACATGCCTAAAGGAATTCTATCCAAATCATGTAAACTTCCTCAATGCACTTAAGTCTCTCTCTTGACTCCATTCTTTTGCTGGGGAGGGGGGAGTGAGGAAGCCACGGCAAGGAAATGGGGACACGGTGAAGGGGGCTCGGTCCTCACACCTATAATTCCACCAAGCTCCCCAGCATTTCAGATGCTCCCGGCATCCTCGCACCTGTCATTCCACCCAGCCCCCCATCATTCTAGTCACTCCTGTAGACCTCCTACCTGTTATTCCACCTGCTCCTGGTAGTTTCCTATCCATGATTCAACCCAACCCCCCACCTCCCAATTCTAGACGCTCTAAATGTCCTCTGAAATGCCATTCCACCCAGCTCCCCTCCCAGTCTTTCCATTTCCTCTATGTGCCTCCAAAATTCAAATGTCTAACTTTGTTTTTCATCCAATTTGCCTGAAATTTGGACAGATTCACCCAAGCAATCCTCCCAACTAAATTTCAGTGATATGAAAAATTCTGATTTTAAAAGGAATCGAATGTTCATGATTTTAATGCCGTGATGCAGCCGCCTTAACTACAGAACCACTCCCACAAGCTCTATAATTAAAAAAAAAACAAGAGGGAGGATAATGCCACTTGGGAATCCCTGTGTTAGACTGAGGGCCATCATCTCGCTTCATGGGCAGTGTTTGCACAAAGCAAAAATGGCACAGCTAACCAATAAGCTTCCCAAACAAGTAACTGTTTGATGCTACCTTCAAACTTTTACTCTATGATGTTTTCCTGCTACAGAGATGGGACCAGAAAAATAAATGATCTGAGGCAATAATGATTCCTACTTTCATCCAAGGTAAGCCCAACTTATTACAGAGTAACAGACTAGATTAGACAGTTACTCTTGGATAGGCCTGAAACAAGAAATTTTGTCACGTGGTGCTTCCATCAGAAGAAGGGCCTTCGTCAGAATTCATGCAATGCAGAAACTTACCGCTTTCCTGCAGTTTTCACCATTTTCCATTCTTTTACCAAGTTGAATGGGGCTGCTATGGGCTGGTCCCAAGCTGTGTGTGTGCATCGCGCACACTCCCGGGGGGTTGTGGAGATGAAAAGGTGCTGGCTAAACACTGGGGAATTGCTAGAAATTGCCATAAAACTGTTGTACAATTCCCAGAAACTGACGAAAAAGTTCCTGGGAAGTGACAAAAATGACCCCAAAAATGGCAGAAGCATGGGATCACTGGAAACTAACAAAGTACCGGCAGACACTCACAAAAGGTAGGTATTTCCCCTTCAGAACAGAAACACTTGCTCTTGTCTCAGTTCTACTTTCAGAAAAGGAATTCCAGTGGACACTGAAACTCATAAGACGTGCTCAATGAAGCATGCAGGGAAAAGCTTGCAAAGGAGTACAATTGCCATATGTTCTCAAGTCAAATGCTTTGTAGAGTGATTTGGAAGGAAAAAGCATGTGCATTTTCAAGTGATACAAAGCATCTTTCTTCCACTGAAAAAGTAAACTATTTTAGTTTTCTTACACATCACTACCTCCACCTACTGGCAACAGCTGATAATGTTCAAGGTTAAACATATTTGTGCTGTTTCAAAGTTCCCATCTTATTTAGGTATGTACACATTGTCATTTCCTCTTCATGTTCTACATTCATCTTTTGTGCCAACTCAACACCTCAATGCTTGAAGTAAGAAAATACAAAAATAATAATAAATCATTCCAGCCACTTGGGAGTACAAAAAAAGTGTTCACTAAGATAAAAGATAACAAATCTTACTGATTTGTTATTTACTAGTTCTTCCCCACAAAGCATGAAACAGAGTCAACTTTTGGCAGTGTACAGAAAATCCAGTCTGACATTACTAATCTCATTCAAGACTTAAATTTGTCTTTAGATAGTACCAAAATTATAGCAAAGCTGTGCTTAAGAATTTTGGTTAATATTACTTGATTATGACAACAGTCTTCACCCATAACCCACTAATTATTAATGCTCTGCTTACTTGCTTTTCACAACACACACACACAAAAGAGCTTTAAAATGTCTGCCAGCTGATTCAGTTACGGCATAAAGCAATAAGCAGCCCAACTCTTCTCACTTCTATGGGAATCAGATTTGTAATGATTTAGAATACCAACTTTTAACATGTCTGCCACCTAGTCCCAATGCAGGTAGCTACAAATATGCTTCTATTCAGCACACTTTCTCTGCTTTTGTAGCTAGTCATTTAAGAATTGTCCAAAAACAACAGATGTCTCCATTTAAGAAACATGGTAATTTGTCAATTGGATAAGGAAGGTTTTTCAGAAATATTCTTTCTTCCCAGTAGTTTTGGTGAGTGTTGTGTAAACATCAGTAACAGAATATACACATCTGGTGTTCTGTTCATATCCATACACATTTTGAATCCAATACAAATATAGATTAATACTGGCAATTCTCAGATGTTTTGTGTCAGCAAGTTATCCAAGAAACAGGTACACTCTTTCAAAAAGAAAAGATGAGTTTGAGGCAGATGTATTTCTTACAAGATCAACTTTAACTTGATCAGTTTCGGTTACTGATCAAGGGCAGAAGAGGCAGAAATGTCAGATGGTGCAAGCAAATACTTGCGAATAGTATACACAAGATCTGCATTAAAAGAGCACATCACATAGTAAGACAAATCTAGATTTCATAAATTGTGTGTTACCAACCACATTTTTGTCAGTACAGAGTATATGATGCATATGTTTCAAGAGCAAAAGAATATTAAGGGCGTTTTAAGACTGCATTGGCACACCCTATGCGGCCCTGCAACATGCATGATGGGTGGGGAGGTGCTTGTCTAGAAACACACTACGTCAGTTCACATCTAAGTTAAAAATTGAGAAAACCAAGTTTTCCTTATTTTAATGTATTTTTAACAAGGAACCTAGATTTAGCAAAATACCTACTAAACTAATCATGATCTGTCTCCCCTCCCCCTCTCCTCCAGGTAAGCTAAGTCCTATAAGGAAGGGACCTCCCAGAGGGCGGAGCTGTGCTGGGGGGACTGGCCTTTAGATGCTGCTGGAATCAAGGACAGCTGGTTGAACCTGTCTCCCCTCCCCTTCTCCTCCAGGTAAGCTGAGCCCTATAAGGAAGGGACCTCCCAGAGGGCGGGATATTTCAAAGGTCTATCAAGCCCAGTATCCTGTCTCCAACAGTGGCGACCTTCAGTTGCTTCAAAGAAGTTCACAACAGGTCACAATGGGGTGATCCAGTCTCTGCTTTTCACTCCTAGCTCCCAACAGTCAAAGGTTGCATCCCACAACCTACTTGACTAAAAGCCATTAATAGGACTTATGCTCCAAGAATTTATACAATCCTTGTTTGAACCCAGTTACGCTACTGGGCTTGAAAACATCCTCTAGCAACAAGTTTCACAAGTTCACTGTGTGTCAAGTGAAAAAGTACTTCCTTGTTGGGTTTTAAATCTGCTGTTAGTTTCATTGTGTCCCCTAGTTCTGGTGTTATTTGAGAGGGTAAACAGCAGCTCCCTATTTGCAGGGCCCTGTAGATTCTGCATTTCCATCATTGCTGCCAATGGGGGAAATGCAGAATCCACAGGGCCCTGCCTATTTGCTTCTTCTATGCTGCTCATTATTTCATAAACTTCCATTATATCCCCTCTCAGTCATCTCTCCTTCAAACTCAAAAGGCCTAACATATTATGCCCCTCCTCGTACAGAAGCAGTTTCATACCCTTGAGTTGTCCTATGCTACACCTTCGTTCTGCTATATCTTTTTTGAGATGGGGTGAACAGAATTGCACAGGTTATTCAATGTGTTGTCACACCGTAGGTCAGGAGCGATAAACCTCAGGCTCAGTGGCCAAATGCGGCCTGCGGATAGCTTTCATGTAGTCCCTTTCCAGCTCCTGGATCTGACCCCTGGATCCAGTTCGTACCCCTGCACTAAAAGACTGAGGTCACGGACATGTACAAGGGCATGTACAAGGAGGGAAGCAACATGGTTCGATACCTTTTATTGGACCAACTGCTGTTGGTGGAAATAATCAAGTTTTCGGGCTGGACCCTTCTCTTCCTGAGCACACCTCTTAAACATCCCAATAGCAGTTCTGTAACTTCATACTTAAGCTTGTTCAGAAATCCTGGAGTTAATACCATCCAGTCCTGGTGACTTCCTTAATTTGTCAGTCTGCTCTAAAACCTCTTCTAGGTTCATGTTGATTTGAGACAGTTCTTCAGATTTTGGTGTGGGTATCTCCCCCAAAACCTCTGCTGTGAAGACCAACAGAAATAATTAATTTAGTTTCTCTGCCGTGAATTCTCTGCAATTCTTTTACCTCCTGGTTATCTAATGGCCCAGCTGACTCTAGCAAGCTTTCTACTTTTGATGTACTTTTTTAGAAAACAAAAAGTAATAATAATAATAATAATAATAGTAATCTTTATTTTTATAAAATGTTCCCCTACCATGGCACTCTGAGCACTTTACATATAAATCAACACAACCTTTTTTTAATCCTCTCAACCACCCTGTGAGGTAAGTTAGGCCAAGAAAATAATGTGACTGGCCTGAGGTCACCCAGTAAGTTTCTGGCTAAGGCAAGACTAGAACCAAGGTCACCCCCCCCCCCTCTCCCAGTCCAAGTACTGCACACTTAGTCATTACACCACACTAGTTTTTGCATCTTTAGCAACTTGCTCTTCAAATTCCCTCTTGGCCTGCCTTAAAGGTTTTACATCTAACTTTCCAGTCCTTATGACCTTTCCTATTTTCCTCATTTCAGAGTAACTTTCCAGTTTTTTGAAGAACCTTTTTATTCTAATGGCCCCCTTCATCTTGCCTCATCACATTTAGCTACGCTGGCAGATGTTTGGTTCTTTTGTTATTTTTCTCCCTTTGTGGTTACATTTCATCTGGGTCTCCAAGATGTGTTCTTTTAATAGTATCCATGCCTCTTGCAGACATTCGATCCTCATTTAATCCTTTTAGTTTCCCTCTAACGAGCTCTCTCATTTCTATGTAGTTCTTTTAAAAATAAATAAATAAATAAAGATCATAAGAACATAAGTAATGCCATAATGGGTCAGACCAATGGTCCAGCACCTGTCTCCGACAGTGGCCAATCTCGGTCGCTTGGAAGAAGTACCCAACAGGTCACAATGGGGGAATCCATTCCCTGTGGTTCACTCCCAGCTTCCAACAGTAAGAGGTTACTTTCCCTAAACCTATCCAACTTGTAATGGACCTATCCTCCAGAAATTTGTCCAATCCTTTTTTAAAACCCAGATGTACTACTGGCCTTGACTACATCTTCTGGCAACAAATTCCACCACTTAATAGTACATTGAGTATAAAAAAATACCTTTATTTGTTTTTAATCTGCTACCCATTAGTTTCATGGGGTGTCCCCTAGTTCTATTATGGTAGTTTATAACACAAATGTTATTGTGTTACATTATCAATAGCACAATAAATGATATTGTGGTAGTTTTATTTGGCATTCTTCCACCATGAGTACACTGAATTGTTTTGTGATCACTAACAAGCAGCTCCATTACCGTCACCCCATGCACCAAATCCTGCACTCTACTTAGTACTAGACATAAGAAGTGCCATTTAGTGGTTCAGACCAATGGTCTATATAGCCCATCATTCTATCTCTGACATGGCCAGCCTCTGTTGCCTCAAGGAAGCATGCAGCAAGTTACAATGGAGTAATCCATTTCTGCCATCCTCCACCAGCTCCCAAAAGTCAAGAACCTTGTTCCCCTGACCAACCCAATCAGCAGCCCTTAAATTCATCCAGTCCCTTTTTGAAGCCTGCTATGCTACTGGCCTGTACAAAAACCCTCCAGCAATAAGTTCCACAATTTTACTGTATGTTGGGTGAAAAAGTCCTTTTATAGGTTTTAAATCTGCTCCTCCTTAACTTCATGGAGTGACTCCTGGTTCTATTATTTTTAGAAATAGTAAATACCAGCTCCCTATTTACTTGTTCCACACTTGTCATGATCTTATAAACTTCTATAATGGCTCCTCTCAGTCATCTCTTCTCCAAGCTGAAGAGCCTTAACCTATTATGCCTTTCTTCGTACAGACACTGCTTTATGCCTTGGATCATTTTTGTTTTCCTTCTCTGCACCTTTTCCAGTTCTGCTAAGTCTTTTTTAAGATGAGGCTACCAGAACTGGACAGTCATTCCAGGTGTGGTCACACCATAGATTTATATAGTGGCATTATGATATTTTCCATTTTGTTATTTATCCCTTTCTTAATTATTGCTAACGTGGTTAGCCTTTTTGACCACAGGTGTACATTGAGCCGATGACGTCGTCAAAAATCTATCCACAATGACACCAAGTGTCCACACGCACACACACACACACACACCCGGTGTAGTGACATTCGAGTTAGATTCCCAGCATTGTGTATGCAGGGTTAGAATTATTTTTCCCTATGTACATAACTTTGCATGTCAACATTGAATTGCATCTGCCATTTTGTTGTCCATTCTCCTAAACATGTTACTCTCCTTTGTAGCTCTTCAGAGTACAGTCCGCCTTGATCTTCACTATCTTGAACAGACCTACAGTCACTTCTCTTCTCAGGTGTTCCAGGACTAGCTGTTCCAAGGAACAGTTTTATGGTGTCTAGAAATTTTATCTTTGCATCACATCCTGAGGCGACATTGACCCAGTCAATATAAGGGTAATTAAAGTCACCCATTATTATTGAGTTTCCAACTCTAGTACCTTGTCTACTCTCACTTTGTATTTCATAATCAGTATCACCAGCCTGGTCAGGCAGTTTATAGTTTAGCCCCACAGCTATACACTTCGCTACATAGAATTTCTATCTATAGATATGCAGTTTGTTTCCTTTAAAATTCTGCTTGACTCAATGTCATCTTTAATATATAGGGCTACTCCATCTCTAATATATAGGGCTACTTTAATATATAGGGCTACTTCATCACCAGCAAAACTAATTCTGTCATTTTGATATAGTTTGTTCCCTGGTATTACAGTAGCCCACCATTTTCCTTATTCCAGTTTCTTATATGTTAATATAAGAAAGTTAATATAATTCTTATGTTAATATCATCATTTAAACCTAAACACTCCAATTCATCCCTCTTTATTTTTAGACTTCTAGCATTTATATAATAAACAAACGTATTTTTTATTCTTCTTATGCTCCCTATAAATGTGCACTTCAGTTAATTTGGAATCATTTAAATTTGTTTGCTCTGCACCAGCCTGCACCTGAACTCTCTAAGCTACTTTCGTTCCCTCTTTGCCAGGATACCCAACATCGTTTTTACCAACAGCATCCTGAAGGAAGGTCTCAGTCCAAATTGCATGCTCCCTAGCATGTCAGCTTTCTCCCCCATCTTCGTTTAAGAGCTCATCTGCAACCTTTTTAATTTTTAGCACCAACAGTCTGGTTCCGTTTTAGTTAGGTGGAGCCAATCCCTACTGCACAGGCTCTCCCTTTCCCAAGATGACTCCTGAAAGACTTTTCTGATGAACCTAGGCAGCACACATGCACACATTCTGGAGCTCGGCCTGTCTCAGTGTGGAATCAGAAGCATTTCAGAGAATACTACTATGGACAGTCTTGACTTCATTCTCTTTCACAGCAACCTAAATTTGCTTCCAGAACCCCCCTACTTCCTAGATCACTGGTACCCACACGTACCAACCAGATCCTTCCAAATACTTTCCAATGGCATGCAAGACCCCAATACATTTGTCTCCAGTAGTCAATTTACCATGTAATCCTCATGGCCATCACAAACCCAACTCTCTAAGTTTCTGATAATCAATTCACCCACTGCTAGTCTTCCGGGTCCGATTCAAGGTGTTGGTTCTTACCTATAAAGTCCTAAGTGGCCTAGGCCTCACTTATCTGCAGGATCACCTCACCCCCAGCCCCAAGCCCTCGATCGGCCCCTGCGGTCGGCTGGAAAAGCCCTTCTTGAAGTCCCCCGTGTGCGGTGGGGGGCAACATTGCAAAGGGTGTTCTTTGTGGCAACACCACAGCTGTGGAACTCCCTGTCGATAGGGGTCAGTCTGTCCCCGTATCTTCCCTCCCTCAGATGCCAGTGTAAAACCCAATTATTTCATCAGGCTTTTGGCAGGGGAGACAGGTAGGGAGGGGGGTTGGGTTACGGTGTTTTTCTGATTTTTAGAGACCTTTTTGACTCTGAAGTTTATATAGCTTTGATTTTATTGATGTTTATTGTATTTTGATGCTTTTATTGTAAGCTGCCGGAGGCAGGAGGGGGCACGGTAAAAATGGTGAATATAAATAAGTGCCATCCATTTTTATCAGCTGCAGTCCTCTCCCGAAGGGAGGTATCCGCAATGCAAGAGGATTCATGGCATCCTCTACAGGATCACTTCACCCCATTCCAACTCAACGCTCCCCTTCCCAGAGACATTCATCCTCCCCTAGGACTACCAGAGTGATGATAGGACTGTTCTACCCCAAATGTTTCCTCTTCAGCCACTCTCTCTAGCCTCCAGAGAAAGTACTCTCTCTCAAAGCCAGGAGCTCTTTGCAGCTCTCTGCATCATCAACTAAGAACCAAAAAATGAAGCTGGGATTGTCATGCAGTTACCATGTAAGATGGGAAATAACTGATGTCCCCTCCCTCACTCTCCCTCGATTCTCCTGCTCACCTAACCGCCTTCGACCCTTCTCCCTCGCTGCCCCCCATGCCTGGAACTCCCTCCCTACCCACATCCGCCTTGCCTCCTCCCTCTGCTCCCTTCAAATCCCTGCTCAAGACCCACTTTTTCCTCGCCACCTTTCCCAATGCCTGCTAGTCGTTCCCCATATACTTACTGTCTGCCCTCCTCTACAGACTGCTGCAACCAACCTGATTGTAACCAAGCCAAGCACACGCACCTGAGACTTCGCATCCGCCTGAATGTTTGTNTTTCACCATTTTCCATTCTTTTACCAAGTTGAATGGGGCTGCTATGGGCTGGTCTCTTATACACATCTAGATGTGTATAAGAGACAGGTTCTGTACAGCGCCGGGCACATGGCTGGCACTATATAAATGTTGTTTATTATAATAATAATAATAATAATAATAATGCAGAGAACTTTGCCTTTAGTGGGATAAGCTAAAGGACTAATTTTGAGATACGACATGGTCTTCAACCAAATCAACTTATCTTCTTACTTAAGAAATCTCTAATATTCACAACGTTTGAGTAGAGCACACTAAGGTATTCAGCAAAAGATACTGAGCATAGGTTTCACTAAACCAAATAGTGAAAAATACTGAATGTAGGACCAACACTTCGGTACTGTGGTAGTCCGTTATTTCCTCTATGCTGCTTTGGGAAGAGCTTGTAGAAATTTTAATGACCGAAAGGGACATCATTTTAAAGATAGTAAACAAATGGTTACAAATCTTACCTAACGTTCTAAATGAATTTCCTGACCCAGGAAAAACGGTAGACAGAACTTTATAAATGGTCTGAATTTTCTGTGTTTTTCATAACTGATATGATCAAGTTCTCTACAATGTTCACCTTTACTCATTAAAATATTTTTTATCTCTTTCACAATCCATTTTATTTGATTCATACATGTATTTGTTAAGAGTCCTGCATTTTCCTTTCACAAGTTTTTTCAATGGCTGAAACACAATTTGTATTAAGTGGGTAGAGTAAGATGCTGTACCATAAAGCTATCCTATTCATGGACTACTTAATGAGCTAGTGTTTAGCAGAATAAATTTAAAATCTCTGATTTAAAGCACTTAATTAAATGGGAATTGAAGGTTCTCCATTTACATTTTGATTATTAAATTATAACGATGAGCACGCTATTTAAGCACCAAGGCTGTAAAGCCTGGTGATTTCTCAGAATTTTTTTTACTAAAATAACAAAGCTTGTGATGACAGCTGATCTTCTCTTTCTAGTACTACGTTTCTAGCCTTCACTGTAAAGATAAGCTCAAACACTGCACCCTGAAGGCTCAGAAACTAATAAGATTTTTATTATTTCAGGTGTCACCACTTATTTAATTCTCTACTTTGTGGGAGTATAATCCATAGTTATTTGAACATCTGGGTTGGACACTTATGCAACTTATTCCATCAGCACTATGATGCAGAATCAAAATCAGAAATACTTAAGACATACCAGCAGAGAGCATTTGACACTGGCAGTTGTCCCGATGACTTCAATATCGGCATACTGTTATGTACACTCAAGACTTTCTTGCAGAAGGATTCCCTAGGCTCAAATTAACCATTTTTATATTTACCACCAATGTGCTTGGCACTGACCAATTGTGATTAGACACAGGTGCCTTCCCCAAGGGCCTTACAATCTAGGAAAGATAATGGAGTGGCAAGGGGGAGGGGAACACATTAACAAAGTTGAGAAATTGCAGGTGCACATGCTTAGCTTAGTTACAGGGAAGAAGGCGGCTCCTGGAGAATAGAAAGTAGAAGGAAAAACAAGTGAGCAATCCACAGGGGTAAGCAGCTAAGTAAAGCCTGACAGAAGAGGTAAAAGAAGAGGGACTTGACAATCCAGAGGAAAGGCGCAGAGCATGTGTGCTCAGGGAGGGAGTTCCAGGCATAGGGGGCCGCATGGAAGAATAGGCCAAAATGATTTAGAGACCAGGAGTCTCTAAGATTGTCGAGGGTAGTGGCAGAGGAGAAGTGAAGTTTCTAGGTGGAAACATAGTAAGAAATAATAGAAGAAAGGCCACGAAGAACCTTGAAGGTGAAAACAAGTTTTCTCCAAATGCAAAAGGAGAATGGGAGCCAGTGGAGGGAGGAGCGGCGATTAACACCATCCAAGCAGTGGGCAAGATGGATAGCCTTGGTAGCAGCATGTTAAACAAAAACTCCCAACTTACTGCAATCAAGCCAAGAACGTGTACCTGAGCTTTCGCATCTTCATGAATGTCGCATCCCTTGTCTCTCACTCTGTTCCCCCTTCCCTGTCTCCCCTCCCCCTGTCTTTAGATTGTAAGCCCCCGGGCAGGGACCATGTCTATCCTATTCTTTGTAAAATGCCAGGTACCATTGCTGGTGCTATATAAATGCTTAATAAATAATAATAATAAAGTAAGGGAGTAGAGGGGAGAGCAGGTAAGGCGTGTAAGGAGATTGCAGTAGTCAAAGCAGGATTGGGACAGAGCATAAACTAGAGTATCAGCAGCGAGAGCAGCACTAGAAGTCCACTTTTAGCGATGTTACGCAAGGAGAAGCAATAAGCCTTAGTGAGTAACTAGCTATAATGTGTAAATGAGAGGGAGAAGTCAATTACTAATCCCAGGCTACATGCCTGGGCGGGAAAGTGAAATAGAAAGTGGAAATAGAAAGGGATGAGGGAAATGATGATTTAGGGAGTGAGGGGGAGGAGTTCAATCTTGGACATACTGAGTTTGAGATGAAAGTGAGACATTCAAGTAGATAGATAGGTCAGAGACACAGTTGGTGATGTGAGAATGGATGGAAGGGGGAAGAGAGTAGTTGGGGATAGACAGAGTTGACAGAGATAGTAGTAGAAACCATGAGGTTCAATGTGTTGGCCTAGGGAGAAGAAAAAGGGGCCCAGGACAGAGCCCTGGGGAACTCGGACCAAATGGGGTAAGGAAGCAAAGGTGGTACCAGCAGACAGACACAGGGAAAGAGCAGTTAGAGAGACTGCAGGAGACCCAGTTGAGAATGGATGCATAGAAAACAACAGAGTGAAGAGAATCAAGAAACGTTTATCAACAGCATCAAAGGAGGAAGAGAAGTCAATCAGGATGAGGATGAAATGGAGGATCTTAGAGCTGGCTATGAGGTGGTCATTGGTGATTCTGGGGAGAGCAATTTCAGAGTTGAGAGGGCAGATGTCAAATTGAAGGAATTCAAGACAGCAGGTGTAGATGGAGTGAAGGCAAGGAGCGAGACTGGACAATGGTTGGTGAGGTATTGAAAATAGGTTCCCCTCGCACCATCTCCCAAGGATAGGGGAGACAGTGGCATGCTTGCAGAGAGAAGAGGTGTCATCAAGAGGGAGATGTTGATGTTATGCAGCGGGGGGGGGGGGCTATAGCAGGGAAGACAGGAGGCGGAAGGGGTAGGAAGATAACAAAAAGTGACTTTACTGAAGAACAAAGTAAGAGGTGCCAGACTGGGTCAGACCAGTGGCCCACCTAGCGCAGCATCCTGTCTCCCACAGTGGCAACTTTGATGGTTTAAAAAAAGTGAACGGGTCATAATGGAACAAACAACTCCGTGCTATTTATTCCCAATCCTCAACAGGTCAGAGGTCTTGTCCCCTGACCAATTTTACTAATAGCAATTTATGGACCTATTTTGTAAGAACTTAATCCTGTTTTTTGTTGTTGTTTTTTTAAAGTTATGCTACTAGCCTTCAAAATGTCCTCTGCCAAACAAGTTCCACAATTTAATTGTAAGTTGAATGACTTTTCATTCTTTGTACTTTATATTTATACTCTATACTTGGTCTTAAATATGCTGCCAGTTAGTTTCATAGCACGTCCCCCAATTTTAGTATTTTGCAAAGGGATAAACAGTTCCCTATTTACTTGCTCCATGGCACATTATGGATAAAAGTTGATTTTTTATTTTATTTAAATCGTGTTTATAAATAAGTTTTCCTTTTTTAAAAAACAAGCCTGTTATAAAATGAAATTTGAACTTAATGTAGCCCGGGCGAAGGTATAAACAGAATAAGCTATTACCATAATTTTAATAAAATATGTTGCATCCAGACTACACCATTAACTTCTACATGAGTTAAAGACTGCTTTTCTTCTATATAAAGGGATCAGGTGAAAGAAGCTTTTTTTTAAGGTTAAGGTTTATTCCGGTATCAGCCACATATTGTGTACTGTATTAACGGCATGACTTGCAAAGATGCAAGGTATAGGCTAGCATGTACAACGGATAAGGAAAAGTCATCACAGGTGTTTGAACCTGGTTCTGATTGCAGAAGACAACATCACATGCACTCTATCACGATTAGCTACTCAGCCCACCTGGATGGTATCCAAGTCATTTTAGTTACTTTGCATAAACTGCGATTAGCTCTGCTCTCAAATTATGAATATGTACTATTATAATGAACAGAATGCAAAATTTATTCTAGCTCATAGACCACCATCCCCTACCTACCCAGTAGGTTACTACTAACCTCTGAATTTAACAATCAGAACAATCCAGAAGCAAAAAACGCTTTTGTTGGTCTCCTCCTGTTAGACGAAGAGGTAAACCAAAACAAATAGAAATGCATTAGCTTCTCAACTGCCTCTTTCCAAATCCCTAGACTAAATACTGCAGTACACAGCTACACGGCATGGGGATTATGCTACTAGAAATCTTGGATTGTTTGTTTCTTTGATGGGAGCGTGGGGCAAGAGGATGTGGTGCATTATTCAACACGAGTGAAGGAACAACGATGGGCATTGTTGTGCAGTCAGAAAGGAGCAACACTACCAAGACAGTGTAGGAAGAAAGGACATTAAATCTCTACAGTGTAGACTCTAGTACTGATTTCAACAGCTGAGAACTAGAGGAACAAACTGTCATGGATGCAGGTGATTAAGTTAACCCTATCTGAGAATATTTTCAAGAAATCCCTGTACCTCTGGCTAAAGTTTGCAAACGAGAAAGTTATTCAAGATTGTTAAGACCAAGGCAAAGTGAATAATTACAGGATGATTTTGCATGAATACGCAATAAAATAGCAGATGAAACTCAATGATGAGTGAAAATTGATGCACATTGGGGGAAAATAATCCTAGTTATACATGTACAATGGTGAGGTCTAAGTTAGATGTTACCACTCAGAAAAAGGGCCTTGGAGTCATTGTAGGCAGTTCATTAAAGACACCAGCTCAATGTGCAGCAGAGGTCAAAAGGCAAACAAAATATTAGGAATTATTCACAAAGGGATAGAGAATAAAAACAGAAAATGTCACAATACTATTATATACATCCATGGTGTACCAGACCTTTGATATTGTGAGCAGTTCTGGTCACCTCATTGTGATAACGCTAGTGAAAGCAACATACACAGAAAACACATGATCTTGGTGCGACACAGAAATTAAATGTAACTTGCCCATATTTCCTATCAAATAGTTTATTAACACTGAATCTAATGAAGATTAAGACTTCTATGTAAAGAAAATATAGAGGAAAATAAATCCAAATGTCAGGCTTTGGGCTTCAAATCTACGAAGAGGATGAAGGATAAGAATGTAAAAAGGGTTAATATGTAAACAAATGTAAATTAAGGGAAAGAGGTGGAAAACAAGACCGACCAACCCACAGCCAATGGAGAAGTAGAGGAACTGGAAGGTTCACAAAAGCCATCGGAGTTTTTTAAAAAGACAATGATTTTTACAAGGAGAAGCACAAGAAACAAGGAGATTCCACAACCACCTTGGAGAGCAACAACAAATGGGCTGAGAGGGAGAAACTCTAAGAAGAAAGAGGATGGGCCCAGCCTAAACCAAGGTTGAGATACCAACTTTAGTTCATGGACTTGAATAAAGTAAGCATAGTATCCAAAGGATGTTAAAAGTGAGAGTAGCATCACATTATTTGTATTTTATTTGCACTGTTGTCTCTAATTATTGCACTGTTCTTAAATTCAAATGTACACATAAAATCATACATAATTAAATTTAGCATATTGGTGAGTGATCCTGGCAATTGGGGATTCACAGTGAAGAGGAAAGCAGATTAGACATCTTGGGAATCTGTCCTTCCAGGTCTGTTAATAGAGTAATCCCAGAGCAATGGTGACAAAAAGGTTGCTCCTGGCAAGCTGGGGAGCAGTTCTGGAGGAAATTGGCCCAGCAAAGGCTGTAAGTGAGGGAACCAAGTCACAAGGGGCTCTGAAAGGGGTCAAGGCACCCCAACTATTCATGACAGTGGCAAGCCTATCCCAGGACACCCCAATAATCTATGAACAATTGCTCAGGAAAAGAAAGCAGCTGCTGGAAATCAGCTCCTGGATTGGGGCAAAACAGGCTAATGATTGAGCAAAAACGCTTGGTTTATTACTTTTTTTATCTGATTTTGAGAACTAGAAACAGGCTGCAAAGATGGTAATTCCAAATGGAATGTCAAATATGACTAGAGAGAAGCTTCTAGAAAAGTGCAGAGAGAGAGAGAGAGAGAGAGAGAGAGAGAGAGAGAGAGAGAGAGAGAAAACAAAGACCAGCTCATAATAAGCATAATCCACTTTGAACTGAAACAGCAAGGAGCAGAGACAAAGGGTATTTTCAGACGTTACGAGATCACAGTCAACCACAGTGAACCATGGTCAAACCCGCGGCGGGGCCAAAGCACCCTGAACGTCTGTTCGGCGGCCGCCAGATGTTTACCACAGTCAATACCCACCCGGGGTCAAAATCAACCACGCTTCTGGAGCTCCAGCCCAGACCATCGCCGAAAGCGTGGTCAATGCAATTCCCAACGGGAAACAAAAAAAGAGTAACGTCTGAACAGCAGTCACCGGCCGGAATCAACCAAAATGATTCCCAATCGGGGACAAAGCACGCAGTGTCGCTGCCAGGCAACCAGCACCAACACAGGCCACAGAGGGAGATTTAAAGGGCACACAGCAGCAGGGGAACGTGGCAGGATGGAGCAAGGCGGAAGGGGGAGGAGAGTGGCGGACGAAAGAGTGAGAGAGGAGGTGGAGGCACAGGCGGAGGAGAAGATGGTCGTGCTGCACATGGAGGTGGAGGGACAGCAGCAGCAGCAGCCGCCGCCAGGACAGGCCACCCTGGGAACAACAACTGGGCCCGGGGAGGAGGCACCCCGGAAACGGGGAGGGGACTGAAGGGGGAGGGGACCCGGCGGCACAGGGGCACCAAGGGGGCCGGCCAGCCGGCAGGAGAAGAGGAAGGGGGCAGGCCACGGGACAGGGACAGAACGGCAACCAACCAACCAACCCACCCCCCACCCCCAATGTCCCACAGACACAGAAAACAGGCCCGGGAGCCCTAGTCCCCGGAGGATACAGGTGCAGCCCAGGCGGAGGAGCAGGAGGACCCGGAGGGACCATGGGGGAGACGGCCCTACCACAGAGGGGCAATGGGGGCACCAGGAGACCCAGGATTTTATCCGCATCTGGGGGACCCTGGAGCATCAACTGGAGCTCGCGCTCAATCAGCACAATGAGTACGTGTTCCGGGAGATAGTGCGACACATGGAGGCAGCGGGGCATCACAGGACCGTGGCCCAGTGCCGCTCGAAGGCCAAGGAGCTAAAGAGGGGATACAGGGCCATCCGGGACAACAACCGGCGGTCCGTACACAGAGCCCGGACCACCCCCTACTATGATGCCCTGGACCGCATCCTCCATATGAAGGGATCGATAGTAGCCCCACACCTCGTGGGGAGCGCCGTGGTCCAGGGCAGGGAACGAGCCGAGGTAGCCCCTCCCCTCGCCACCCCACAAGAAGGCACC
>QEPC01007842.1:81465-96909 GCA_003113815.1 Sphenodon punctatus | reverse complement strand
GGGGGGGGGGGAGGAGAGCTCCCAGAGCTCTGCGGCACCCACAGGGTGGACGAGGGGGAGACCCCGGAGATGCGGGGGATGGGGGGAAGGGGGAGGGTGGTCTGAGGGGGGCATGGAACCTGTGTTGTGGGGGTGGGGAGGAGTGGTGTAGGGAGCACATGTACTCAGGTGAAAGAATAAATGTCAGGGCACCACTACTGCCTCCTTCGGTCTGTTCATGGGCCCGGAGGTGGGGGCGGACCGATGGCCGTCGATGGGCTTGCCCAGGGAGCCAGCCGGAGCCCCAGGGTAGTGGGGTTGGGGTTTAGCTGGCACCTCACGCCTCGGCCTCCCGGCTGATATGCCTGGCCAGGGCGGCATGGATGCGCTTGGCATACCAGTACTCCCTCGAGTTGTCCGCGTTCACGTACAAAGGCACAGGTCTGGGAGGACGACGAGACACAGGGTATTTGAGGGTTGCCCCATCGGTCTCGCACACGTTGTGCAGCACACAGCAGGCACCTATCACCAGAGCCGAGGTCTCCACCGTGTAGTCCAGCCGGCCAGCAAGGCTCCTCCAGCGCAGCTTGAGGGCCCCGAAACCCCGCTCGACCACGGTACTGCTTGCACACAGGCAGGAATTGTACAGCACTGCCTCCGGGGTCCGGGTACACCTTCATCAGCCACCAGGTGAGGGGATAGGCCGGGGTCCCCCAGGATACAGGGGGGCATTAGCACCCCCTCAATCCGGGTCATTCCTAAGTCCGCGAAGTCCCCGCGGTACATCCGGGCATAGAAAAGGGAGATGGTCATGATCTGGGCACCGTGGCTGCACCCAGAGTTGCCCGTGAAGATGTCTATGAACCGCCCACGGTGGTCCACGACAGCCTGCAGCTGCAGGGAGTGGTAACTGTGCCTGTTGACATACTCCGCGGCCTCCCCAGCTGAGGGGCGCAGGATCTCTATGTGGGTGCCATCCACGGTGCCCATGCAGTTGGGGAACCCTCCAGTCACGAAGCCGGCCATCACGGCCGCCTGGTCCACCAGCTGGATTGCTCAATCAAGGAGCATGCCCTCCACAGCCTCACATACATCCCAGAGAATACAGCCAACGGTGATCACCCTGACACCAAAGTGTTGGGAGACTGACCGGCAGGAGTGGGGCATTGCGAGGGCCCAGACCCCGATGGCCACCCGCTGGACCATGGGGATGGGGATCCTCATAGGAGTGTGCTGCTGCTCCAGCCAGGGCATCAGCAGCTCTGCAAGGCGCAGTAGGGTGAGCTTGTCCATCCGAAAGTGCGCCCTCCAGGCGGCCTCATCCGACTGAGCCAGCGCCTGGGACCACCACCCCTGTGCCCGCTCTGTGACCCATACCCGCCGGGCAATGGGCATAGTGAGCAGGGCGGCACGCCGCATGGTCTCCCTCCGCCATTGGAGGTGCCCGGCCACCTCGCGGAGCACTGCAGCCCCGTCCTGGGCGCGGATCAGGGCCTGCCGGTCCACCCTGGACAGTCGCTCAGCCCTGAGCCGAGCCAGGGAGCGCCTGTGGCTGTGGTGGGCTCCCCAGGCCCTTGCAGCGCTCCAGGCCAAGCTAACCCACAGGCGGGCGCCCAGGTGCAACTCTGCGGTCAGGATGCGCAGCTGATCGGTGTGCAAACGGTACCTCTCGGCACAGAGCGCTAGGTGCATCCCGCAGGCGCCCAACCTGTCTCGCTGCATGGTGCCTTCTGCCCCGGATGAAGTGCAGCTGGCCCCGTTATACCCTGGGACATGTGGTACCCCGCCCCCGGGTCACGACCTGGTGATGGCACGCGTGTAGCCCCAGGACGGCCCCCTCCAGCAGGGTGGGCGGGCCGGGGCACCAGGGACGTCCGATTGGGCACACCTGCTATTTCTGCATGGGGCCTTGCGCATGGACCAGCGCGCGCCTGGGCGTGCTGGCGGCAGCTGCTCTCCTTCTGTCATCACCTCCCACTCCCCTGTGCTGGCAGCATTGTGTCCTTGCCGGCCTAATTAGTGTGTCGGCTGTCCTGTCTGTGTGCTCGGTTCCTGCAGCTGGGCAGGGTCCGCAGCCCACGCCTCCCTCTGTTGCCATGCCTTGTTGCAGCCCGTGGCCTTATCGCTTGGCCTTAGGGCTCCCCCGTGTCCTCTCCCGCCCCTCCAGGGAATGTGGGCGCCCCTGTCCGTGGTGCCAGTGTTCCTGGCTTGCTGGACCATGACTGGCTGCGCTTCCACCGGGATCCCGGCTCCCGGCCCCTATGGGGCCCCCCATACGTGGACCTTCCGCGAGACCATGGCCCTGTGCGACCTGTGGCATACCTCGGCCATGCAATTGCTCCTGAGCTGCCTGGACAGTCTGGCGGGTGCCTATACGAGCCTGCGCTCTGGCCTTCGTTACTTTGGCTATGAGGCTAGCACCCGCAACTGTCAGCTGCATGCTGAGAGGCTAGGGCTGCTTCCCTTTCCCAATGGGCACATTCCAGAGATGAGGTGCTCGCATGTGGAGTGGTCTGCTGCGGAGATCGTGTCTGCCCTCTCCGTGCGCAGCCTGGCCACCTACATGGTCTGCCTGGCGGAGGGGGGCCCTGCCCTGGCCGTGTCCTACTTTGGCTGCATTCACGGGGCCCGTGGGTACCAGCGCTCTCGTGGGGTGGTGTATCACCAGCTTTTAGAGTTGGGTCACCTCCCGTGGCCCCCTGCTGCTGACTCCTGCTTGTCAGAGCCCTCCGCGGCAAAGCTGGCGGCACTGTCAGGTGTGCGGCCCCGTTCCGATGTGCAGTTGGGGCCTTCCGTGCAGGATTTGTTTGAGGCGTACTACCTGGTCGCCCACCACATGTCAGTGCTGGGGTACCACCAGGGCATGCTCCATTGGCCGCACTTCGTTCACCTGGAAGGCCACCCGGCCCCGGCCCCTTAGTGGCCCCCAGCCGCTGGCTGAGAATCCCCCTGTGCCTTCCGGGCCCTGGTTGCTGGCCCCGCTGTGAGCTCCCACCTCCGCCCTGCTGCCGTGGTCCGTTGCCTGCTCCCTCCTCGATGTCCCGGTCGTGCTGCCAGCTTCCTGGGGTACCGCTACTCCTGCCTGTGGCTTTGGGCCCCCTCTGGGGGCCCCCCGTCTGCCTCTGCAACCAGTGATCCCCTCCGTGGCTGCCTTCTCCAGTGTCCGTGTCCTGCTCTCTGAACCGCCCCCTGGCTCTCCTGACCATCCTTGTCCGCCTGTGCAGCCTCCAGCGGCCCTGGCTCCCCGCCCTTGGGTGCCTATGTGACCTTGGGTTCTGGGGCCCCCGGACTGCACCTCCCGGCGTCCTCCCGGGGTGGAGGGGATGTGTTTGTGCCTTTGGACGGCTCCGGCTCCCTTGCCTCCCCTCCATCGCACCCTCGCCAGCGCTTGGGCTTCGTGTGTGCCTCCTGGACTGTGCCCGGGCTGCTGCCTGTTCCGTGTGGCCTCCCCCTGTGCCTGTACCCCGACCTTTCGGGTTCCCCCCATTCCGGGACTGTGTAGCTGTGGCGGTGCCCGTGCGGGCTGTGCTGTTGTTGGGTGACTGACTGCCATTCCCCGCACCCAGTCCTGCCCCGTTTCCCCTCCCCTGCCCTGTCCTGCTGCCCTCCTCCCCCCCACCCGTGTCCATTGTGCCGTGTGTGTTGTCTCTCCCGCTGTGTCCCCCCTTCCCTTCCTTTCCCGTGCAGGTGTGTGTTTCCATTGTGCCCTCGATGTCTCTATGCCTGTTGTGTGTGGTACCTTGGCGGCTCCTCTCCCTCTTCCCCCTCCCTTCCCGTTTCCCTTGTGTGGGCGTTCCCTTTTGGCTTCGTTTGCTCTCAGCGGGCCATGTCTGTGTTCCTCCCCTCCCCAGTGCCTTCTGGGTGTTTTGACCACAGCCTGGAATCGGCGTCACGTCTGTTCTGCTGCCCCGGGCCGTGATCTGGTGGCTCGATTCCCTGCCGTGGTCCCAATCCCATTACGTCTGGTTCAGGGCTCTCCTTGACCACGGGGGGTGGTTGTTCGGTTCACCACCCCTGGGGATCCACTGTGGTGAATTCGGACTGCGTAACGTCTGAAAACACCCAAACTCAAACTCCCAACACCAACTACAATTAGAAATAGATAAATTAAAAACTGAAGTAGAGAGGAAAACCCGTAAATATGAAATTGAACTCCTGGTGGAGAAATATAAACTAGAGTTAGCAAAAATTAAGCCACAGCAACACCACGAGGAACATGAAAGGGAGAAAGAAAGACAGGAGAGAAAGAAAGCATGTACTAGCAGGAACAGGAGGAGGGGGTGGTGTAGCCAATATTTTTAGGGACTCTTGGTCTGTTAGGAGGTATCCAGTGCAGGTTTTGTCAGGTGTCGAGAGTCTCCATCTTGTGACTGATCTGGCAGGAGACAAGTTAGGGGTGCTGCTCGTATACCATGCACCTACCTGTACAGCGGCGTCCCTGCACACTCTGGCAAAGTTGGTGTCGGGGGTGGAGGGTGTTGCAGTCCCCAAGGCTTGTGGGGACTTCAACATCCACGCCAAAGCCACTCGGTGGGGCGGAGCATGAGTTCATGGCCACCATGGACCTGTCATCAGCCCGACACATGATGGAAGACATACCCTTGACCTGATTTTCTGCACTGGCCTGGAGGCAGGAGATTCATTGGTGGGGGGAGGTGTCGATAGTGCCCTTGTCATAGACGGATGATTACCTCCTACACACCTGTCATCTCCCAGCACACGTCTGCTCCCAGAGTGGTGTTGGAACCAGTTCAGTTGGTTTGCCCTCTGAGACTGATGGAACCAGAGAGGTTCCAGATGGCTGAGGGGAGGCCTTACCCTCTAATCTTGATGACCGGACGCTCGATGGCCTCGTTGATCTTTGGAACACCTTGTTAACTGAGGCCATCGACCTGACGGCTCCTAAGTGTCTGCTCCCTCAGCTTCGGCACCACAGGGCTCCTTGGGTTACTGAGAAGCTGAGGGTACTAAAGAAGGAAGAGCAGCAGCTCGAGCGACTGTGGTGCCGTTCTCATGCTGAAGCTGACAGCTTGAGACAAAGAGCTAGTTCATGAACTTATACTGTAGCCGTGCGGGCAGCAAAGAATGTTTTTTTTGCTGCCCTCATAGCATCAGCAAAGTCTTGTCCAGCAGAGCTTTTCTGGATGGTGAAGGAGCTGGTTGGTCTGGCCTCTCTCCGCCTGGAACTGGAATCGTCCATTGCCAGCTGCAACATGTTTGTAGATTACTTCACTGATAAAAGGGCATCGGCCGTTGCTGCAGCCATTGGCGGGGGCATGGCGGACGTAGCCATTCCGTAGAAGAGGCAGAGGAGTGTGGAGAGGGGCCCACCCAGGACCTGTACTAGCGGAGCCGAAGGAGATATGGTGAGTAGGAGGCAGGCCTTTGGCAAGGACACTGACTATGGGCAACCCCCACCCACCCACCCTCCGGAGACCTGGCACCGAGGTGTTTGGCAAGTGAGATCCCCATCGGAGGATGTTTGGTGGGAAGGGGAATTAGTGAGGAGAGGGATGTACCCTCCTGGTGACAGCAGGAGGGGAGGAGGTGGTAGTAGGGTGGAGGTTGGGTAATTTTGTTAGAGGTTTGATACTGTGATTGGCATTGGGACGAGTGGGGAAAATGTTTTGTTGTATGTTGCATTTATTATGATTTAAACTGAGGTTTTTTTGACAATGTTCTTTTGTAGAAAGGGGCCCTCCTCTTGGTGAGAGCAGGAGGATGGATGGAAAGTTGGTCCCCACCCCCTGGTGGCAGCAGGGAGGTCGGGGATGGATGTAGTGATGTTAACTGGTTGAACATTGGTAATATGGGGAGGAGAAAGGGAGGGTGTTGTATTATGATTTGTTTTGTATAATACTGAACTTGTTATTTTTGTATTATTTCAATTATGCTTTTGATGAATTGTATTGGTCTGGTTGTAGACCTTTGTTTATATTATGTGATGGTCTATTGTGGACCTTATTTTGTGCTGTTGTGAGCTACCTCGAGCCGCCGTTGGCGGGAGAGTGCGGGATATACATTAAAATTGGAAAAAAAGAAAAAGAAATCACCCAAATTCACCATGATTTCGACACCACACTTATTACAATGGGAAAACCAGAGGCTGTGGAGCCCCGCCTTGCCAGATTTTATGGGATCAATTTCAGTCGGTCAATCTCGCCCGCCAATGCAAAGGATGTTCTTGGGGCCGTTCAAGCCACCTCTTGCGAACTGGACCCATGCTCGTCCTGGCTGGTCAAGGTCAACCAGGAAACACTGGGGCCATTGCTGGCAGGAGGGGTCAATGCCTCCATTCAGGAGGGCAGGGTGCTGAACTGCCTCAAGGAGGCAGCAGTCCGGCCCCTGCTCAAAAAACCATATGTGGACGTTGACTCCCTTGCCAGTTATCGGCCTGTCTCTAATCTTCCCTTTTTAGGGAAGGTTACTGAACGGGTAGTGGCTCGACAGCTACAGAAGCATCTGAGCCAACCCAGTTTTCTAGATCCCTCGCAGTCTAGCTTTCGTCTGGGCTATGGCACCGAGACTGCATTTTAAAATTTATTTAAAATTTATATCCCACCCCTCCTGCCCACAGGGCAGCCCGGGGCGGCGAACAACACTCAATACAACAATATAAAAATTTTAAAACGATTTAAAAATACAATATGTGGGGAACCCCCACCCCCCACCCCTCGCTAAAAGCCTGACGGAACAGCCACGTCTTACATACACACCAAAACAGCAGGAGAGTGGGAACCAACCGAGCCTCCTCCGGGAGCAAATTCCACAGCACAGAGGCGGCCACCAAAAAACATTGGTGGCCACCCGCCTCGCCTGGGGAACCTCCAAAAAGGCTCCCATGGACGATCGCAAGGGTCGCACGGGCACATGGGGAGTGTGGTGGTCCCGCAGATAAGCACGGCACAGGTCGTGAAGGGTTTTAAAGGTTAAAACCAGCACCTTGAACCTGGCCCAGTGCTTTATAGGTAGCCAGTGCAGAGCACAGGTGTCATGTGCTCCCTGCGACCCACCCCCGTAAGGAGACAGGCAGAAGCATTCTGCACCAGCTGCAGCCTCCGGACCAGCCTCTCGGGCAGCCCCACATAGAGTGCGTTGCAGTAATCCAGTCTCGAGGTGATGAAGGCATGGACGACAGTGGCGAGGTCAGAGTCTGAGAGATACGGGTGAAGCCACCAGACAAGATGTAACTGCCGAAACGCACTCCCCACCACAGTCACAACCTGAGATTCCAGGCTGAGACTCGGCACTTGAGACACCATGGGAGGGCGAACCCCCCCCCCCCAACGAGGAGATTCAGCCACCCCCAGGTCCCCCAAGCTCTCATCCACCATCATCACCTCCATCTTGTCAGGATTCAATTGCAGATGGCTTGACCTCATCCAAGCCCCCACAGCTGACAGGCGCTGGGAAAATAAGGAGACTGCATGGCCTGGGTCGATGGAAAAGGAGAGGTAGAGCTGGGTGTCATCAGCATACTGATGACACTGCATGCCCCCTCACGATCTCCCCTAACGGCTGACTATAGATGTTAAACAAGAAGGGGGACAGAATGGCACCCTGTGGGACTCCACACGTGAGGTCCCGGGGGGAAGACGTACACTCCCCCAAGACCACCCGGTGAGTTCTCCCGGCCAGGAATGAACGAAACCAGTCCAAGACCATTCCGCCAATTCTGGCATGGTCCCACAGGCGAGTCACCAACACCTTGTGATCGACTGTGTCGAATGCAGCTGAAAGGTCTAGCAGGACCAGTAAGGTCTGACGACCCTGGTCCAACGCCAGACGAAGATCGTCCACCAAGGCCACCAAGGCTGTCTCCGTACCCAGGCCGAAACCCAGACTGGGAGGGATCAAGGAAACCAGTGTGGTCCAGGTGTCCCTGGAGCTGCTGTGCCACAGCTCGTTCAATAACCTTCCCAAAAAAGGGAAGGTTAGAGACCGGCCGATAACTGGCAGGAGCATCAGCGTCGAGAGATGGTTTCTTGAACAGGGGTCTAACCTTCAGGCAGTTAGGCATTTGTGGCCTTGGTCGACGACCTCCGCTGTGAATTATACCAGGGTCATTTGACCCTGTTGATTCTGTTAGATTGGCTGCCTCTGATACCATTGACCATGATTTGTTGGTGGAACCGACTTGTCTGCAGGATCGAGTCGGGGTGGGCGGAGATGTTATTGAACGGATCCACTCGTTTTTGGCTGGAAGAACTCAGCGAGTGGTGCTCAAGGAACATTTTTCATCTCCTTGGAATCTCTCACGTGGAGTCCCGCAGGGTTCCATCTTGTCCCCTCTCTTGTTCAACATGTATATGCAGCCATTGGGTGAGATCGTGCTGAGCTCTGGAGTCCGGTGTCATCAATATGTGGATGACACCCAACTCTACCTCTCCTTTCCATCGGACCCAGGCCCCGCAGTCTCAATGCTTACAAGATGTATGGTGGCTTCAGGAGACTGGATGAAAGCGGGTAGACCGAGACTGAATCCTGGACCAAGACAGAGGTGATACTAGCGGGGAAGGCGGTGGGTGTGGTGGCCCCCGTCATCAATGGGTTTCATCCCCCAGGTTCAGAGCCTGGGAATGCTCCTCAACTTGCAGCTCCACCTAGATGCTCAGGTTGGGGCTGTAATGAGGAGCGCTTTCCGCCAATTACATCTGGTGCGTCAGCTGCGGCCATGTCTCTGTCTCCAACCTGACCAATGACCATATAATTCATGCTTTCATTACCTTGAGACTGGACTATTGTAACGTACTCTACGCGCGGCTACCCATGGTGATGGTCCGGAGACTGCAGCTGGTGCAGAATGCAGCAGCCCGCCTCCTTACAGGGACGGGTCGCCGGAAGCATATTAAAGCGGTGCTCCGTTCTCTGCACTGGCTGCCTATAGTCTTCTGGGCCTGATTCAAGGTGCTGGTTCTTAACTAATAAAGCCCTATACGGCTTGGGCCCCATCTATCTCATTCCCCGTGCCCTTGATTGGCCCCTGTGGTCATCCGGGAGCGCCCTTCCCTAGGTCCCCCCGGTATCCCGGGGGGCTACTATGGAGAGTGTGTTCACAGTGGCCACCCCGAGGCTGTGGAACTCCCTCCCGGCAGAGGCCCAGGTGGCCCCTGACCTTCCTTCCTGCAGACATCATTGCAAGACCCGGTTGTTCCACCAGGCTTTTGGCGAGGGAGTTTGGGGGGCAGGGGTATTTTTGGTGGGGGGTTGGGGTGGGGTTTTTAAATGTGTTTAACCAACATCCCTCTCCTCACTTTGGGGAGGCTGCGTCTTCCCTCTTTTGTTTTTGACCCTTTTTGTTGTTGTTTTTAAAAAATAAATGAATAAAGGTGTGAAAAAAAGACTATGAAAAGCAACAATGTGTCAATACTTAGGTGGCATTCGGAACAGAGTTGGGGGGGGGGGGGAGATTGAGCTGCACAGCTAGCTCGCTTCAAGTTCAAAGGCATTTTATAAGCCCAGGTCCAGCTTCCATCAATGTCAGGGGAGTAAGAATGCATTCTTATGAATTTAGTTTCACCCAACACACATTAAAAGCTACGAAGTTTGCATAGGTGGGATGAAGGGAATAGTTTGTTGCAGGCTCTCTTGCAACACTTAGGGCTGATATCTTTCCCCCAAAGTCAAAATGACACACCATATCATAGCCTACTGATAACGTGAACACATCATGGACTAAAGTATCTGAACCTTTCAGAATTTCAGAACCTCAAAATCTTCCGTTAGCAAACATAGTGGAACGGCAACAACAACTGCTGTTTTTGGAATGAGAGGGTCTGGATTCCCTCACTGGGACTGAAAACAACGAACAATGTTGGTACTGCAGCATGACTTTGCTAGCACAGCAAACCCCTTCTGATACCACCCGATCTACAGGAGAAGTCAAGATGTGCTGCCCTTCCCCGAGATCTATAAATGTGTCCAGGTTGCTTATTAATATAGGCAACTGTGATATTATGCCCGTACCGTGATCTCTGTATTAGCTGCCTGTAGAGCAGCAGACTAAATTTAAGAATGCACTGCTGGTTTTCACAGTCCTGAACAGTATACACTCTGGCTATATTCAGGACCTGCTATTGGAACCTTACCCTGATGCTTATCTGTGCTCAGAGATAACCCTCTGTTTGGGGATTCCCACCATTGTGCCTTAATATAGCAGGCAATAAGGCCTTTGCTATGTCAGGTGCTTCAGTGTAAACTCGACCCCACCAAATGTTTCTCTCAGTTGCTTTAAATAAAAAAATCCTCAGGTGTGTTGGGGTTTTTTTTTAATTCTCTAGGTGCTTTTCAAGGAACAACTACTGGTTTCCCCTTAATGTATTCTGTCCTCCCTCCTTTGAATGGATTTTACATTGTTTTATTGTGTATATGGTTTCTGTGCTCTGAGCACCATTTGGCATGGGGGGGCACTATAGAAATATTATTACTAAAAATCAGAGCTGGGTCTGTTCCAGGTTGTATTGCAATTTTAAGGGGAAATGGGGATTTTGAGATCATTTCTTTTTTAAAAAAAAACCTTTTGAAAGGCACCATGGGCTTTCCTCTCCCCACAATGGCTGCTCAGACGCTTTTCAGGAATCAAGCCTTGTCTGTTTTACTGCTGTGGTTTGCAGTTCCCAAACATCAGCATAAGACCAGACCAGATCTTCACAAGCATGAAATAGGAAATATTTCACAACTTGGTTCCATTTGGAACTTTGGGTGTTTATAAACGAGACGCTAGCCCACACCAGGAGGGTGCTCAGACTTGTGTGTTACTGTCCATTTACTAGGTGGCCATGAGATGCACACTCCTATGCACCCTGGTGGAGTCCTGGCACATTGCGGGCCCACCATATGGGCCAATCTGGTTCACCCACATGTCCACCTCTATCTATTAGGGTGTGCACCGCCTCCATGCAGGCAAAGCACCGAGAGTGGTCCCAGCAGCAAGCACGGTGGCTGCTCTCTCTGTCCCTGGGGCTTCTACTGTTTAATTTCACTTCGGACCACTCAAAAACAGCATTCGAAAACAGGAGGAAGGGGGAAAACAAGTCAGGAAGCAAAGGGGGAAGCTTCCTAGATCCAGAATTCCCTGCAGCTGCGAGTCCTGAACGAGGGATAGTGGTGGGCAGAACATGGTGCCTGCCCATGTATAGGGTTTGTCACACAACAACAGGGACTGCACAGACTGACCACCTGACTCCTGTGGACTATTGTCCATTATTTTCACCCTTTTTTTCAACTGCCACAGTGCACCTCACACCTAGATACTGCTGGAGAGATTACTGCTACACATGGATATGAAGAATATCAAAGAACAGTCACCTCCAATACAAGAAACTGCAGGGTTATTTTTTAAAGATTATCTTCATAAAAGTGGCAAAAGCTCTTTAAAACACACAAAGTTAAGTGTATGCAAAAACGGAACAGAAATATCACACGGTTCAAGAGATTAGCTTTCTTCCCCCCTGTAGAAGGGACTGGTAGTACAAACATTGATATGACTTGCAGCAAGGCATGAAATGTGCAGGTGTCTGGGAGCCATTGGCACCCAGAAAACACAGGCTGGCGACTGGTTCAGGGGTGTAGTGGGACAAAGATAGTTTAATATCAGGATAAGTCTGGCGAGTGAATTTTTTTTTGGGTTCCTGGAGTTTGATCTGAAATTTCATGCCCTGACTTGCAGCATTAAGTGAAAAATAGAGAGGCAATGTTAATTAGCATTAGGTAGATCAATTATTCCAGCAAACCAAAGTAAATTAAAGTTCAGTAGGAGTTAAAAAGGAAGGACTGGAAAAATGAACTGGAGAAAAGATTGAATAAGGATCAGCTGAGAAAGGGCTTGTGTCAGGATCACTGTATAGGTTTGCCTAAAGTACCAGGTTGAACAACTCCTTGTTCAAGAGGATCATCTCCTCCCTGCTAAGTGTGATGGCACCTGCACCTATTCACTCAAAGAGGGTATTTAGCTTTTCTGTACAGTGTGGTCGCTCGTACACAGTGATCAAACACCAAAATTGTCCACTTGCCTAATGCAGAGTTGGTGGAGGTGCATTATGTCCTTAATTTGATCAAACTGATTCAAAATGGATTCTCAACCCAGAGTTTAGTACTGTACAATGTTCTTCTTGGTTAAACTAACCACAACAGGACATTAACAGAGCTTTAGAAATCCACTCATCTCTGGCAAGCATACCTCTCAAGTATCCTGAATTGCGTGGGACAGCCTGGATTTGGTTCCATTTTTCCCCCTTGTCCTGCTGTGCATGCTGGAGCAAGAGCAAAGAAGGGTGAAATGTGGCAATTTGCCACTAGGAGAGTGTAAATGCACACACTGTTCTGCCCTCTTCCCCCTACTGTATTCCCAACTCCGATCTTAGCTGAGTGCGCGCACACACACACACACACACACACACACACACACAGCGAGAGAGAGAGCGCGCGAGCAGACGTAACTAAGCAGCAGCACTTGCAGGTATCTGTTAACAGCAATCACAGCATCAACTCTTCAAGATCCAAGTCTAGGCTAAGACCACTTTCAGACATGACAAACAAACCTGCATGTTGAAGTATGCACTTTTTACTACATGCGCATTGAAATGGATATTCAGGACTGTATCAGCAGCAGCAACCACTGCCACACAACCAGCTGGCCCTCCTCCAAGTCCCATTCCAGCAGCAGCTACTGAGCCAGCCTAGAAAGCACAAGTCACTGGTGAGTGCCAGCACAGGTAGCATCCCAACTGTGTGGGCTCAAGATGTGGGGGAAGCAAACATATGGGTAACCAGACTGTCCTTTGCCACATGGGAAGAGAGGGTGGCTGGGCAGGGAGGCAAAGCACATTTGGTAGCTCCAGACTGCTGCAGGAGAGGAAAGTAACCACAAAATACAATCAGCAATAGTCAAAATGGACTTTGAATTTTATTGTCTCTAGTGGTGGTTCTCAGACTGGGGGATGGGCTCCCGAGGGGGGCACAGAAGGTATTCTTGGGAGGCCTCAGAAAGGAGCGCATCTGGCAAATATCTAGCTCCATTCTGAGCTGGGAGGAGCAACAAAAGGGTGGGAAGGGGAAGAAGAAGAGGCAGAACAAGTTGTACGTATGCATGTGTGATGGGGTAGGGTTCCCAAGCACCTTTGACAAGGGGGTGGCACAGTTTAGAAAGTTTGGGAACCACTGGTCACACTAGAGCTTTGTTAAAATTATAGTAAATACCAGGCTATTAGCATCCTTGTGAATTGTGTGATGTGTCAAGAGCAAGGTTGACATCCCTCTTTTTAAAGGAGCGATATCCTCAGCGACCTGGTCTTCTAGTCCAAAGGGTCCGAGTCCAACAAGGAGGCCAAAAACAGGGTCTTATTTCTCTGTGCAACTCTAGATAGATGCTTTGAAATACCAATTTGACACCAACCCCAAAATAATAGGAGGTGGCACTCCAACACAACATGCTCCCAGACTCCCCGCTCAGTCTGCTGCAACATAGGCAGGTTATTAATTATTATTATTATTATTATTATTATAATAAGCATTTGTATAGTGCCAGCTGTGTACCTGGCACTTTACAGAACAATAAGAATGTCGCGGTCCCTGCCTATGGCTTACAATCTAATAGACACGGAGGGGGGAGACAAGGGATAAAAAACAATCAAGTGGATGCAAAGTCTCAGGTGCACGTGCTTGGCTTGGTTGCAGTTAGGTAGGACTCTGCAGGGAGGGCAGACAGTAAGAATTGGGGTGAAAGTTCTAACATTGGTACTAGGTGAAAGCCTCCAGGGAGACGTTGGGGACGGTGCTGGCGAGGGTGGTTAACGCGTCCCTGCGGCAGGGGAGGTTATCACCCAGTCTCAAGGAGGCTGTGGTGTGCCCCCTGCTGAAGAAACCATCATTAGATGTGGATGCGCTCGCCAGCTACCAACCTGTCTCTAACCTTCCCTTTTTAGGGAAGGTTATTGAGCGGGCAGTGGCGATCCAGCTCCAGGCGCATCTAGACGGCATCGGTTTCTTAGACCCTTTTCAATCTGGGTTCCGTCCCGGCGATGGCACTGAGACAGCGTTGGTGACCTTGGTCTACGATCTCCACCGGGAGATGAATGCAGGATGTTCTACATTTCTGATCCTGCTAGATCTCTTAGCCGCTTTTGATACCGTGGACCATGGGCTGCTGTTGAGGTGGCTGCAAGACCTGTGAGGTCTGGACGGGAATGTTCTTGAATGGTTCCGCTCATTCCTCTCGGGGAGAAGCCGAGGGTGGTGCTGGGAGCTGAAACATCTTGCTCCCACGCCTTGTACTGTGGTGTTCTGCCGGGTTCCATCTTGTCTAGTTTATTATTGAATGTAGCCCTTGGAGGAGGTCGTGAGGGGGCTCGGGGTGCGTTGTCACCAATATGCTGATGATACTCAGCTGTACCTCTCTTTTTCAGCTGACCCAGACCCAGGTGCGATCCTGAGCAGAAAGGGAAGAGGGTTGAGGAGGGCAGAGGGGCTTGAGGAGGGATTCAAAGGTGGAGAAGAGTCGGCGAGGATCACAAGAGTAGGATTCAATCCGGGAGGCGTAGCAGTGTTGCCTTGCCAGGGAGATAGCGGAAGAGGGAGGAGAGGGAGAATTTATAGTGGAGGAAGTCAGGGTGGGAGCGGGATTTGCACCAGAGGCGTTCAGCAGCCCGGGTGCAGGAGCGGATAGTAGAGGTGAGCAAAGGACGGAGGTTTTGGGGTCGAACGGGGCAGGAGGAGAGGGGGACAAGAGTCGAGGGTCATAGCGAGAGAGGCGTTGAGAGAAGAGATGGCAGTGTCAGGGGAAGAGGAGGAGAAGACAGGAGGGGGGGAAGAGTGAGGAGATGAAGTCTAAAAGGATGACAGCCTGCAGATCACGGAAGGGGCGTGGAGATGGGAGAGCAGATGGAGGGAGAGGTTGAAGGGAGGTGATGGTCAGACACGGGGCAGAGGTCAAAGGAGAGGTCAGCAACAGGACAGTTCCCGGAGAAGATGAGGTCGAGAGAGAGTGTCTGTCAGTGTGGGTGGGGGAATCAGTCCAGAGGCAGAGATCAGAGGAGGTTAGGGAGAGAAAGCGGGAGATAGAAGGCTGAGAAGGTATATCAACATGGATGTTGAAGTCTCCAAGAATGAACACAACAGCAGCACAGCACAACTTACTGCAGCAAGTCCTTCCACTCCAGCAGCTACCACTATGTGCATCTATGCTCCAACCCCAGCACCACCATACACAAAAATAAAATTGTAAGTTTGGAAATTTTCCTAAGTTTCTATGTTATATGTATTTTTACAGGCTCACACATGAAAATGCTATGTGTATGCCATCATGCAGTAAATTGCCTGGTGTTTTAGTGAAGAGCATCAGACTATTTATGCCAACACTGAATTAATTATTAACTGAATTAATGTTGCCAAACCTTCACTTGCATAATGTCTAAGAGAGCAAAGTTTAAGTTTCAAACATCGGGGAGGGAGGAGCGGGGGGGGGGGGGG
>QEPC01007842.1:47968-77253 GCA_003113815.1 Sphenodon punctatus | reverse complement strand
GGGGGGGGGGGGGGTCCATGGACGCGCCTGTGCATGGGTGGGGCATGCACACAGCCGCACATTCATCCCCACTCACGCCCCACTCATCCGCACCCACGGAGCAACCGCCGTTTTCCCCGGTTGCTCCATGCGTGGGGACAAGTGGAGGGTAAGTGGGGATGCATGTTAGGTGGGCACGTGCACGCACCCCCATTCACTGTGGGCACATGTGCCATGTCATTCACACAGGGTTCCCCCACCCATGAACACGCAGCATGGGAGCGGGGCTTGGCTTGGGGGCAGCAGCCTGAGAAGGGCCATCCGGGACAAAATTCCTAATCCTGGAGCAGTGGCTGTCTTTATCCTTCTGGCCACAGCCTTGCACTCGGAGGAGACGCTCCAGTCTAGTCCTTTGCGGGGAAACTGCTTTGTGGGGAAGGAGTCGGGCGGGGATTAGCTAAAGCAGCGGCCAGCTTCAGCCCATCAACCCCAGCCTGGAACTTGCTGTGTGGAGAAGGATCTGGGAACCTGCCAGAGCTGCGACCATCTGCAGTTTCCCCCCCTACCCCCCCCCCCCAATACTTCGAGCTGGGACTCTATCCTTTAGAAGAGCAGCGACTGTGCTGGGAAGGAGCCGGGACTGCAAGAACAGCTGTTAGCTTTGGATCTGAGTCAGAACTCCATGCGTGGACACACTGGTAGCAGGTGCATCTTTTACTCATAAAACTAAACAACTACAATGACTGTCACAATGTTCAGATGGGTCTTTTCCCTGGGCTACATGATTGATTCTACTACTGTAGAATAACTGCAGCATGTGTACAGAGTTCAAACAAACAACTTGTGTCCACAATCAGTTACTTAGGACAGTAAATAAAGAACCACATTGACTGCACCTGGACACACAAACCTCTTATTATTTGACATTTCTACACATGCTGCACTTATTCTACTGTACATTCAATATTGCACGTAAAAAAAATTACCACATATACAAACGACAAACAGATGTACCACAAGGACTTTCATACGTTTTGTAATTTCACTAGCAGTGTGCAAAGTTCGCCAGAACACTATCCTAAATCAAGTGTCATTAAAGTACATGGATTAAGAAACATCATGTATCTCTCCAAGTTTTATATGATACTTCACATCAATATTTATATGTAATTAGAGACCTGCAGTATATATATGTTTGGGACAAGTACTACAAGTTCTCTAATTTAAAAAAAAAATTAAATAGCATATATTTATGTCTTCAAAACTATCTCTGCATGTGCCATATTTTATGCAACACAATGCCATCAAAACATAGTTGTAGTAAAATCTGTCACTGTCTATATATACAACATTGTCTACAAACCCCAAAGAAATTAAACAAAAGACCTACGGTTTTACAAGCTTAGTTAAGGCACATTCATACCAAGCAAACTTTAAAAAAAGCCGGAAATTATGTGTTAAGGCTCCTGATTTAACTTGCACATTTTGTAAGCACTGAAGTTGTTGTATGGTGTCGCATACTGTGCTCGCTTACAACTTAGGCTCCATGCACCCACACTTCGCCTTCGTCTTGCCCCACTCCTCTTCTTTTGCAGGTTGGGGGCAACAGTAAACCAAGTACAGCATGTTCCTCCCTGTTCAATATTAAATTATTACACTACTTGCCATGTGGCAAGAGTTTGTTTTTTCAACTTACATCTGAAATATCCATTGTGACACTCAAGCAGCTACATATCACCAATCCACAGGTGACTATGAGCATGTAAATATTCTTGCATCAAACAACTATATGGACCAGTTGTGATTTCACTGGTCATTACATTTCAGTCATTACAATACATTTATTTTAGTTCGGATCACCACCACCTCTGTCTACAGATGCCTACCTCTCACCGGTACTGAAGCAAACTAACATTTCACTTTCAGATCATAGGAAAGTTGTGACTTCAGCTGCCCCCTCCATCCCCGTACCCCCTATTTCAAGCCACTAACTTCTCACTACAAAGCCTGGACTCCACTACTAGTCAGTGATTCCCCACTCAACTCCCCAAAAACCACATGACAACTATACACTATAAGAACTGTCATCATTTCTCATAGCAAATCCTTCTACAACCGTGTGAAATGTCAACTTCCACCCCTTCCCCCCCACCAAAAAAAAACCACTCCAGGAGACAAGGTATTGAAATTCACAACAGGAAAACAGACTATATCCTGAAGAAGATAGGTATGGTGCTTAATAGCATTATAGTAGTGTATCCCATAGCCTCCTAATACTCTTCATAATCACTTACATCATCTTGATCTTCCATCCATTTCTGAAGGCATTCCTCCATATTTTTGTCACGTATATTCATACTCTACTCAATCCCTTGTATCTGCTCCCTGGAATTCCAGTGTCTCCCCCTGCTGACTTCTTGAGTTCACATCGTCTTGCTCACAAAGTCCCAAAGATGCATTTCAATTATATTATTCTACAGTTAATGAGATAAAAAATAGTTTCAAATGAGCAGTAACTTTTCCCATTTTGGCCATTGTATACATTTCATTGCAATGTATTCTCAATATCTCAATAAACAGTTAAATAAATAGTATTCTGCCCCAGTTTACTGTTGCCCCCAACCTGCAAAGGAAGAGGATTGGGGCTGCCCAGTGTAATGTTAAATAAAGTTGCAGCCAATGCCATTCCACTAACATAGTGTCTTGTCTGGTTTGTATGGGATGATGCGGTTCTGGAGGGGGTAGGGGCCCGCCATGGCTCCGTCCTGTCCCTGGAGCAGCCCTTTAGTGGATGGGGCAGCACAGCAGTCTCATCAAGCAGCTAGCTAATCTGGCCACCTGGGTGTTCCCCCTCCTTTCCGGAGCAGCTCCTTACCTCCCCGAATGCAGGGGGACTGTCATGCAAGCCTGCCTGTAGCAGCTACTGGCTCCCCCTTTCCCACAACACATAACTTCCCCTGGTCTCTTCCTACATGCCTCCCACACATGGCTGCAGCAAACAGAGACATGCTCTTTTTGGCTTCGGCCTGGCCACATGCCCCTTGTTTTCCCTGCAGCTGCCTCTGCAAGCAGCTGGGTCCCTCAGGCTTCTTTCCACTTACTTTCTCCCAAGCCATGCTGCAGCTTACTCCCGGTGCCATTAGAAAGAGTGGCACCGGGCGACTCCCGGGTGTTTTGAGATGCGGTGTAATACAGACCTCGGTGTAATACAGACCTCGATTATCAAGGTATTACCGTGACGCGTCTCAAAACACGCGGGAGTCGCCTGGCGCCACTGTTTCTAATTGCATCCAGGCGACTTCCGGTTCACGGAGGACCGTCTAAAGCCCCCCTGCACAGGTGTCCCAAGAGCTGTGGGTTTAAAATCCCATTTGTCTAAAACGACCCACACTCTGCCTTCATGGGCTGGTCTTAACTGCACCCACCCCTACCACAGCTATTAGTCAAAAAGCATTCATTTTGACATCGGCTTGAGTCAATACTCCCATAAGATTAGAAGTTTATTAATTCAAAGCTACCTGCAGTCACACACCAAAAAACAAAAACAAAGACAGCACACTTCCTGGGTAGCACTGCATGTATTTAAGATCACCTTGACACACAGTAAGAGCAAAATATATTAGCTAACCAATTCTGAACCATCTGACTCTCCCACAGGCTCTATAAACCATCAAGGGAGCTTAGTCAATCCCACATGCCATCAGCTTAGCTTTAAGAGTAGAGTCAGAGTCACAGAGCTGGAAGACCCCTCAAGGGTCATCTAGTCCAACCCCTGCACCACTGCAGGACCTGCCACACCCCAACCATTCACACAGAGAAATCCCACCAATAGCTACAAGGAGAGACTGGGACCAACCAGAGCATACCAATGCCTGAAATAAAAGGAAATAGTTTTAGAAAAAGAAGGATTCAGATGTCCCAAACAGGTGAGCCACACCCATGCAGCAGGGGAAGGCAAAAAACCCTCAGCGTCAACTGCCAATCTGCCCAGAGATAAAATTCCTTCCCAACCGTAAATATGAGTATCAGTTAGACCCTGAGCATGCGCGCAGGCCTCACCAGCAATGCACCCGATATACAATATAGTACCCAGGCTTCAGACAGCAACAGCCCCACACCTCCAGCCACAGACAACTCCGATGCTACAGGAAGAAAGGAGGGCGGGATGTGGGGAGAGAATAAAGCCAACATATTGCTGGGGGGAGGGGGGAGACATTTTGTCCTGTAGCATCAAATACTAAAAAAAAAAATCACAAGATATATGCCATAAATTTATCCAACTCCATTCTCAAGCTATTCAGATTCTTTGCTCCCAACAACTGCCCCTGGAAGCTTATTCTAGTAGTTCACTGCTCTAATTGTTAAAAACCTTCTTCTAAATTCCAGCCTATATTTATTGATAACCAGCTTGTACCCATTAGTTCCTGTACCCACGTTTCCTTTTAATATGAACAAACCTTCCCCTTCTATTGCGTTAACTCTCCTGATAGATTTAAACAATGTAATCATACCTCCCCATAGCCTTCTTTTTTATAGTCAATAAGCCAAGCTCTTTCAGCCTCATCTCATAAGGCAAGTCCTCCATCCCTCTGATCATCCTGGTAGCTCTATGTTGCACTTGTTCGAGTTTAAGTTCATCCTTTTTAAACATTGGTGACCAGAACTGAACACACTACTCCAAATGCAGTCTTACCACAGCCCTATACAGAGGCAACAATACCCAATACATCACAGAAGAGCCTTTGCTTTTTTTTTTATAACTGCACCACATTGATGAACCATAATAATTTAATGATCAGTTATAACCCCCAAGTCCCTTTCCTCCCCCATTGTTTCCAACTGACGAGTTCCTAGGTGGTAACTAAAATTCTTATTATTAAACCCCAAATGCATAACCTTGCACTTTGCACTATTAAATTTCATCCCATTCCTAACACTCCAATCCATGAAGTCATCCAGTTCATCCTGTATAATTCTCCGATCTGCTTCTGCATTGGCAATTCCTCCCAACTTGGTATCATCAGGAAACTTCATTTGCACACTCTTACTTCCGTCACCAAGGTCAGTTATGAAACAAGACAGGTCCCAAAACAGATCCCTGAGGAATTCCACTAGCAACCTCCTCCCACCTAGGAAGACCACCTCTCAGCACAACCCTTTGTTTTCTTCCAGTTAACCAGCTACAAACTGACCTAACAACCTTTTTCCCCCTCCCAGCTGAAGTCAGAACTAGGCCAGAACTTTCCAAACTGTAGGTAGCAATTCCAAATAGGGTCACAAAGTCTACATATGGGGTCATCAACCCAGCTGGTATTGATGCACTCTGAGTTTCTGTTTGGGGGCCACAGGTTTATATTCAAGTCTCAAAATGAGAATCACAGGGGGTCATTGCTTTAGGCACTCTCCCCATACAGACACAGAACCAAACTCACTTCAGGACACTAGGCAAATAAGTTCAGCCCTTCTTCAGTGACTGAGCAAATGTGGAGATTTTTCACCTCTGTACATTTGGTCCTTAACTCCATCCCATCAGAGGAAAGCTGCTGTCAATGCTAGGAGATTTACCACCACCACCACACATCAAAATTACAACCTACCAACACAGGTTACCAAGAACATCCTCAATTCTATTAGGAGCAGTAATTTAGGAAAGGGGTGACAAACTGTCAGGTTGAGGACACAGTTAAAAATAGTGTGCTCTGGTGTCCAGTAGCTAATGCCAACGTGTGTCTGGGTGAAGGCGTATAAGCAATTAACAATAAAAGTAACTTTCTGACTTTTGTATTTTGTTTCAGGTAGGTGCCAGTAAATGTGAAACAAAGGGTGTTTTCAAACATGTCAGTAGCCTAGTTTAACGGGCTTTAGCATGGTTTAACCCAGGGGCCACTGTCACATTGAAAGGCACCCACCAGATGTTCCCCTGGGCTGGATCCCGACCAGGGGGGTGGGGGGTGTTCCCCTGTGACTCGGGGAAATTACATTCGAAAGTCCGTTTAGCTCACCACAGTCCAGATTGGGGGGGGGGGGGGGGGGGGGGAGGGGTGCCATGGCAGCCATCACTGGCTGCCTGTCAGGAAGTGGGGTGGGCCACTGCATACAGTTTAACTTCACTTTAACTTTCAGTTTATGTGCTTTCTGTCATTTTAAGTTTGATTATACTCCTAGTTTTTGAAAGGGCAGAAATTAAGTAATCTTTGTTTCACTGTTTCATTATACTAGAGGATTTTTAATGAGAATTTGATTGTGTATTTGAACAGTTCCTTAACTTTGCGTATCAGAGGAGAAGAAACTAGCCATTGGCCTTCCTCTCCAGAATCCCTTTCAAGTTGGGAAAGGTGGATTTTTACTTCCCTACCACTCCACATGTTCTCTTCTCCTCGCTGCATCCTGCATCCCTACTCCCTCCTGCCTTCCTGCTGCTCCACATCTTACCTGCTGCCCCATCTCCCCCTTTCCCCATTGTCACAGGTCCAGCATTAGGAAACAGAAGGGATTTTGTGATCCCAAAAATGTTGTGCTGTGTGACAAGCAGTTATGAGAAATGACTGTTCCCGAGTGGTGTGACTAGACATTTTAATGACATTGTGACTTATAACTTCAAATAGTACAAAGTAGACCTGGGAAATGGGGCAATATGCCAGTTTTCACTTCAAGAAGAGCTAGGAAGTCATAGCTAGACCAGTCTCCCCCACCGAAGAAAAAAAAAAAAGTAAAACTGAAGCTTTTCCTTTGATTAAAATTTTGAGTGGCTTAAGTCAGTGATCCTTTCACCAAGCAAGTGTGGAATAGTGGTTAAGGGTGCTTGGACCAAGAGGTAGGGGAGGCCCCTGGTTCAAGTCTCACCTTAGCCATGAGCTCACTGGGTGATCTTGAGCCAGTCACAATATTCTCTCAGCCTAACCTATCTCAAGGGATTGATTAAAATGTGTGTTTGTTAGTTATATGTAAAGCACTCCAAGTGCAATGACAGGGGGATGCTGTATAAAAATAATTATTTTTGTTAATTATTATTATTATTAATGTTACAGTTCTTTAACTTATTAACTGTATTGTACTGTTCATTTATGGCATGAGCCAAAAATAGGTAGTAAACAGAACAAAATAATATTTTACAATTAATACAGCATTAATTTCAAATTACAGTACAAAAATACAAATAATCCTAATTCGGATGCAACATCACCAGCAATCATAGAATCATCAAAAAGGCTTATTCATAGGATATATCAATCGACAGCGGATTCGATTTTCATAGAATATATCTCATAGTTTCTGTTTCTTTAGTTTGTTATCTGCAATAATATAAGATGCTAAAGTAAACATAATATTAAGAGAGTCCTGGTGCATCAACCAAATTGTCTTCTCAAAGTAAGAGTATTTTCTATCTATACAAGGAGGAACCATTGACAATAAATATTTCTCCCCAAGGTGTTGATAAAATGGGCACCTCCATAGAGAATATTCAATATCCTCAACTTTATTACACAAACAACCACGCTTGGAATAGGGGATCATATCCCACCTTCCCCTCTGTTCCATCAGACCAAGCTGATTAAAACAAAGCTTCGTCAATGATTCTCTGTCTGGAACTAGAGATAAGTAAAAGGTACTCTGCCTGAGAACTGTTTAAATGACTAAACTTATAACAACATGGAGCCACCATGGTGGTATATTTCATGCACATGTCCTTTAAGAACTACTGGCAGGGGTGTGGGCAGGACCAGGGAGGCGGCTAGCCATGGGCCTGTCTCCTGGCATGGGCGGGCATCCCAGCTCATACAGGTAGGGGATGTGTGGGCGTCTATCCCCATGCACTTTGTTGGCTTAACCCACGAAGCACACTCCAGATTTTTTGGCAGTGCCCCATGAATGGGTGCTGCATGGCTCACAGGCAACACCTTCAAACGAGCAGTTGGATGCATGGTTAATGGGTGCCCATCCGCGGCAGCATCTCATTTAAAAAGACAAAAAAAACTTTCACCCAAAGTTTATTCAACTTAGTCCTAAGCATCTATACGTTTTCAATTATGAAATGTTTAAACTACATAAGATGAATAGCTAGAACATACAAGTTCTTAACAGACTTCTGTATTTTGTTAGCCCAAACCAAGAGTTCAACTAATTGTATTGACAGCTGAATTAGTTTTTAATCCATGTTTCACCACCACCAATTCTTGTGCGTGCGTGCATGCGTGCGTGCGTATATATATATTGTCATGTCTGCTTAATGATTGGTTAAAAATTGAGTATATTTGATTTGTTTGAATGAAAATAGTGAAGAAAAGCAAGGAAAGTATATTTTCACTTGTGGAATTGACCTGTAGTTGTCCTATTTCAAGTTACTGCAATGCTAATCATTCTGTTAGATGCACCTACAGTTGTAGAGGGATTAAAATCTGAAGTTACATACAGGTTACACAGTGTCACACACACATGCACGTTCCAGCATAACAGCTCTTGAAATGAAAATTCTGCAGTACTACTGCCTTCAACTGCATCACTAAACCAAGATTCTCTACCAATAGATTCTCATACTTATATCTTTTAAAGATACTCTCCTTCCTACATCTGTTTAACAGCAGAAAGTAGGATATTTCAGCAAAAGGCAACTTTCCTTCAAGTATCACAATCTAATGATGGCTCCTTGAGTGCAAGAGATAAAAAGTAATTCAATTTACAAGTGCTTTTAAACAAGCACCTCCCCACACATTACCCACTCACCTCCCACATACAGGTTGCAGGGCACCCATAGGGCACCACAGCAGCCCTACAATGTGTCTAGCAGGTGGATGCGGAGGTGCTGGTCTAAAATAACCCCTATGTTCTTTTGTTGGACCAACTTCTGTTTGCAAACATTTTGGCCACACCAGGCCATTCCTCAGGCATATAACAAATCAGAACTATAAAATGAGCAAGCACAGGACAGGTGTATTTAGAAAGGCAATGACTTGGAAGGGAGCAGCTAGAAAAACCACTAAAAATAGAGCTATGAAGATACACACACAAAATTTACTAACCAGGCATTTTTAAAACAAAAACACCTACCCACCAGGCTGTGATATGCAATGTGAAAGGGGTCCCACACCCATAAAAATTCATTCCCCAACAACAAACTGATTTTAATAATGTTAGAATCAATAGAACAACAATTCTATTGTTTGAATCAACAGAATCAAGAATCAGTAGATAAAAGTAAAAACCGATTAAGAACTAAGCCCTCCTCCCCAGTTTGCCATTGCAGTTAAGAAACAACTTTCCAGGAAGAGGAATTCACATACCAAAGAACAGAATACAAAACAGAAGCACAGACAGCAAGGATAAACAGAAGCTTGGCTGTCGCTTACACATTTCTGTAATGATTGAGAAGCCCAAGTCTATTACTTTTAATACCCAATAAAATTATGAATTTTATTTCCCAGGTCCATCTTTTAAAGGTTATTGTACAGGCTCCCTTTCAGGACAAGGACAGACAGATCATCAGCCTGGCTGTAAGCAGCCAAAAGCAGGAAAGCTTTACTCAATGATGCGCCTCAAACTTGTTGATTTTTTTCTGCTGAAGCCTGCTGTCAGCTTGGAAAGCTATACACCACCACCTACCTTCTTACAATTGCAACCCAAAATGCACATACCCATTAGCAGTCCAGAGTTTAAATCACACTAGTCTTGTAGACTTCAGATAACCAACTGTCACCTGAGTCCAGCAGTTGGTCACAAGGTCAATATTTTATTTATTATTATTATTATTATAAGCATTTGTATAGCACCAGCTGTGTACCTGGCACTTTACAGAATAAGATAGCCGTGGTCCCTGCCTACGGCTTACAGTCTAATAGACACGGAGGGGCGAGACAAGGAGAGGGGACATAGGGAGAGACAAGGGATAAACAACATTCAAGCGGATGCGAAGTCTCAGGTGCATATGCTTCGCTTGGTTGCAGTTAGGCAGGAGTCTGCGGGGAGGGCAGACAGTAAATATTGAGGGGAAATTTCTAATAGGCGGCGAGAAAGGCAGCGAGGAAGCGGTGGGTTTTGAGGAGGGATTTGAACGTGTGGAGGGAGGGGGCAAGGCAGATGTGGGCATGGAGGGAGTTTCAGGCGGGGGGGCAGCAAGGGAGAAGGGACGAAGGCAGTTAGGGTTGACAGGTAAGGGGGAGCCAGGTTGTGAAGGGTTTTGTAAGTGAATACCAGGAGTTTGTGAAGGATGCGTTCGGGAAGGGGGAGCCAGTGAAGTGAGGAGAGGAGAGGCTGCAAGTAGTTGAAGCGACGGGCTGAGTGGATGACCCTAACAGCGGAGTTTTGGATGGAGATAAAGGGGGACAGATGAGAGCGGGGGAGGCCAGCAAGGAGGAGGTTGCAGTAGTCAAGGCGAGAGATGACCATGGCATTAACTAGGGTTTTGGCTGAGGAGACAGAGAGAAAGGGGCGAATCCGAGCAATGTTATGGAGGACAAAGTGACAGGACTTGGCAACAAAGTCGATGCAAGGTTTAAAGGAAAGCAATTTTCAAGAATTGCTTTTACTTGGAAAGTCTTTAGAACGAGTAGAACATTTTCACATCTAAAACCCTTTCCCACCCACTCATTGTCAACGTTTTAGGTAGCAGATGCTTTATCACCTGGACACAACAGTTGAAGTGCATTTAAGTCCTTCCAAAAATTTTAGATACCGTAATGCTTTAAATGGAAACTGAGCCGGATATAGACACATTAGAAAAATAATTAGAAAACATTAGAAAAATAATAAGCAACACATTCATTAAGGTGGATACTGTATCTAACGTTCTCCACAGACACAAAAAGATTAGTGGAAAGAGCAAGTGAGCAAGCCTCTTCTATTATCTTACTGGTGGGATGAAATCATTAATACGCTTCTGGTATGAAAGTTTGGGACCTCTTATCATAAGATGAAGCAAAACCATCATAGTTCATATATAACGTACCAATTAGAAAGATTCTAGCGTAGGGCATTTACTCCAACGGAAGTGAATGTGCATTGAAGTCACTGATTTGTGGGGGGAGAGGGGTATCGGCTATACTACATACCAGGTAATTTACTTCAACTTCGAGTAAACAGCAGAATAATGAGAAACTGACAACACAAATAGGCAGAAATGATAGCTACATATAACTTAACCAAATAAAACCAGACAAACATGAACATTTAAGAAACATGTTTGGTCTTTTAGAAGTCATTTCTCTAAACTGTACACAAAAACAAAATGGGCAATGTCAACCTCAATGATTCAGGGTGACATAAAAAGTTCTCTTGAAGTCTACAGTAAACTCTACTCAACAAGAAGATGCAGCTATTATTATTTTGCAATATTTCAAACTAAGTACTTAATAAAGAGGTACCTCTAACTCTGCAGGTAACTCAATCTGTACTAGTCTCACTGGCACATTAACTGAACACTCCATTAAGGTGAGGAACAAAATACTGTCAAAGCTGCAGACCTGCCTGTTAGGTCCTCAATAGTTACCCATCAAAACCCATTTAAGCTTCGTTACATCTCCCAAATTTGGTCACAGCAGGACAACTTTTCACCTTACAGCCTCTTCATTTTTCTCCTACACACAGTTCTTGCTGTATTAGTATATTTCAGACAACTCGATTTGGGGAGGATTATTTCTCACACTTTCAGTATCTGCCCGCAGTTCTCTCCTGCGCATCATGACCACAAACCGCTTACTCCTCTGGTTCGCGGTTCTTGCTGTTGTTCTCTATCCTAAATCTTGGACTCGCCTGTCTAAATTTGAGAGTTTAATACCGTTTAAAACAGCAGGACAAGCAGTGTCCAGGAAATGGTAGTTTCTATTTTAACTCAGAGAGAAGCATCCTTCCCGACAGCAAGATCCCAGCCAGGGGATCTGCTCTTAGCAGAGCGGCTTCTCTGCAGTGCCGGTCCCGCACGGAAGGGGTGGCAGGGGGCGCACAGAGCAGAGTTCCCAGTGGCCAGGCAGGCGGGGAAGGAGCTCTCCCTCGCTTACCCTCGATGGCGATGACATGCTCGCGAACCTGACTCTGCAGCGCCGGCTCTTCCACTCGCTCCAGCAGCTCGTAGATGGCGTAGATGTTCGGGTGCACGGACTCGAAGCGTTGAATCTCGGCCCGGATCGCTGCCGAGTTGGCCAGCTGCTGCTGGTAGCTCATGGTGCGGCGGCGGCTGCCCTATACTCGCCGGCCCAGCAGCAGCGCAGCTCAGCCCCCCACCCCGCGCCCCAACACACCCAGCAAGCCACTGTCAGCGCATCGCGACGCCGGGGAGCGGGGTCAACGCAGTCCCATCGGGAAGCTGGCAGAACACAGCGGCTGCTAGCAGCCCGCTCACCCCGATTCCCTGTCTCCTGCTAAATCCTTCCTTGCCAGGCAACCAGCTCTCCCCAGGAACGTCCCCTGTTCGGCCAGCTTCACGCTCATGCAAGCCCCACCCCCCTTCCGGCTTGGCGTCACCGCGCTCCTCGCCTCCACTCCACACCTGGGGTTTTTGCGCAGGAAAGCGTGGGAATTGTAGTTCGGGAAGCGGCGGCTATGGGAGGGCGGTGGAAAGGCAAGGCAGAGAAGCCGCAGAGAGACGCAAGGAGCCAGAGACAGGAGAGCTTGCCAGGCTCTAGTTCCTCATAGGGCATTCCTTTCCAGTATTAAAGTCAGTGGGAGCCTGGGATTTTGTTTATTTTCGTTTTATCTTTTCCTCGGGATGCCATGGGCATGAGGAAGCGGCTAAGAAATATAAATAAATTAATTATTATTTTTTTAAATGGGTAGTGTTTTATTCTATTTTATTAAATTGTTTTTGTGAAGTACTCTGAGCACCATTTGGCAGGGGTGCTATATTCATATTAATAATTAATAATAATTGATACTAGTTTTATGTATATAGAGCTTCCTCCTCCCCCTTGCATAGCACTCGAAGTGCTTCACAGACTATAAGCAATATAAAAGTATAAAACAAAACAATTTAAAACAGTAATAAAATACTTTAAGATAGGAGATAGAAAAAGGGAGGACAAAGTACAATTAAGGGAACCAACAGTGAATCCTAAAAGCACCTAGAAAATAAATATGTTTTCAGGTGCTTTTTCAAGGTAAGGAAGGAGGAACAGACTCAGAGGGCACATGTCCCACACCAAGGGGGCCGCCCCAGCAAAAGCCCAATCACTCGCCAACTTAAAACGTAATGGCAGAACCCCCAAATAGCGGGTGGTTCCTGAGCACTGATGCCCATTGGTGTGAGACTACAGAAGTAGGTCTGAAATTTAGCCAGGGCCTAAACCGTTCAGGGCCTTAAAAACCAGCAGTACAATCTTAAACTTAGTCTGTTGCTCCACAGGCAGCCAATGCAGAGAAAGCAGGATGGGCGTAATATGATCACGGCTGCTCAAACCAGTAAGCAGCCACGATGCCACGTTCTGAACAAGTTGCAAATGACAGATAAGCACTGCTGGTACCCCGTGGAAGAAGGAATTACAAAAATCAAGTCTCATAGTCACCAGGGCATGGGGGGACTGTGGCAAGGTCAGCCTGGGATAAATAAGGGCATAACTTACGCAAATTGCGTAATTGAAAAAAGCATTTCTGAACCCCATCTGTCACCTGGGTTTTCATGAACAGACCATGGTCAAAAATGACACCCAAATTCTTTACCTGGCCCACTACCTCCACCCAGACCTCATCCACATTCAAGGGCCCAAGAGAGGCAAGGGCATCCTCATATTGGCTGCCCCTTCCCACCAACATCACTCAGTCTTGCCCAGATTGAGCACAAGATAGCTTCGACGCATCCAGGCAGCTAAATTATTCAAGCACTCCTCCAAAGCAGAGGCCGAGTTGGCAGGGCTCACAGGGCAAGAGATATACAGTTGTGTATCATCAGCGTACTGATGATACTCAACCCCATGCTTGATCATGGCATCCCTAAAGGGCTGCATGTATACGTTGAACAAAATGGGCGAAATATTAGAACCTTGAGTAAAGCTGCAATTCAGACCCCCTCGGGGATGATGCATATCCATTCATCACCACCAATTGGCTCCTCCCTTCCAGGTATGACTCAAACCACGACCAGCACTTCCCGTCACACCAGCGATGGTCCCTCAGCCGCCAAAGCAGCAACCCATGGCCAGTCGTATCAAATACTGCTGTAAGGTCCAGCATGACCAAAATGGCCATGGCGAAAATAAAACTATTATTACTGCAGGCTTGTTGTCTGCGGGACATGCAAATAGGAGAAGAGGCTGGAAACCCAGGGAAGTGCTCATCTCAGCAAGGTAAGGAGGAACTTGACTGATAGCCCCAGCAAGGGGGCTTCCCTCTTTTCACCCCAAGGCTGCAAACCTAAATAACTAGAGGAGGTTGGACCCCATTCATGAGTGTGGGTTCCCCCCCTCCCCCATCAGAAAGTGGGCCCACCATCATCACTTCACTCTTTTCTGGACTCAGTTTCAATTGGCCCACCTGCATCTAGTCTCCAATGGCAGCCATGCACTGGATAAGCACTGAGACTACATGACCTGGGTCTGATTTAAAAAGAGATAGAGCTGGAGGACATCAGCATGTTTATGGCACCTAACTCCAAATCTCCATAAGATCTCTCCCAGCAGTCTCACACTGAAAGGGAAGGAAAACAAGGTAGAAGCCTTCAAGATCCCACAGGGGATCAATTGAGGGATTAACAAGTAATTGCCCATCACCACCCTCTGAAACCTCCTTCACAAGAATAAATGGAACCACATAAAAGCAGTCTCACAAACCCTCGCCAGGTCCCACGGTTATGTCAACAACACCTTGTGATCAATTATTGAAGGCAGCTTAAAGGTCTGTCAGCTACTCTGAGTTGCAGTGATCCAAAACTCCGCTGCCAAGGTCATTCACATTTATTTTTTGGAAGGGGGTAGCTCAGTGATAAAATCAAGACCTATTCGTCGCCAGGTCCCCTGTGACATGGGTCGTAGTTGCAGAAGACCAATGGGGGCCCTTCGGGGTACCTTCGTGCGAGCACATGTGGAGCAGCTGTTTACATGCTGCTGGGCATCGGTGCTGATAGTGGGTCACCAAAAGGTTCGTTGGATAAGTTTTTGGGTGCGTTCTATTCCCAGATGTCCTGCTAAGGGGGCATTATGATGGGCCCATAGGATGTGGGGCCGGCAGGATAGAGGTACAACGATCTGATGCTGCCTCTTGATTAGGCCATCTTCGACTAGGTAAGTAGGGTCTTCCCCACTGGGGAGTTCTTGAGCTGTGGCTAGCCGCAGCTGGTCCAGAGAAAGGTAGGCAGCAGCAAATACCTTGTGTTCCAAGATAGGGCCCTGTACGGGCCGGTCTCTTTCCCGTCCTTCATTATAACGCGGAAGTGCGTCTGCTAGGATGTTTTGTGCACTGGGGTGGTATTGTATGCAAAAATTGAAGCGCGCAAAAAAAAGAGCCCATCACGCATGTCGCGCATTTGTGATCTGGGTGGACTGCAGATAGGTTAAGTTTTTGTGGTCTGTGGTGACGGTAATGGGGTATTTGGCCCCTTCCAAATAGTGCTGCCATGTTTCAAATGCTGCTTTAATGGCTCGGAGCTCTTGATCGAAAATGGTGTAGTTACATTCAGCCGGCGTAAGTTGCTGGGAGTAATATGCACAGGGTAGTGGTTGTTATTCTACTTCTATTTGTTGTAGGAGGACTGCTCAAATGGCAGCCCTGGAGGCATCTGCTTCTATAAAAAAGGGTTTCTGAAAGTCCAGGTGTTGTAGTAAGGGGGCCGTCATAAAAACCTTCTTTAAATAGATGAAACTGTGCTGCTGGGCCTGCCCCCAGATATACGGTTGGTTCTTCTTGAAGAGTTGGGTTAATGGGGAAGTAATTTTGGCGTAGTTGGGGATATAATGTCTGTAGTAATTAATACTTCCAAGAAACCTCTGACGCGACTTGTATGCCTGGGATGAAGGCCATTGTTGAATAGCGTTGACCTTGTGTTTGTCCATTTCAATGCCGGCAGGGGAGATGACAAACCCAAGGAAGTCCACTTTATGGATATGTAAGGCACATTTTTCTCTTTTACAGTATAATTTGTGTGTCCTTAATCGTTGAAGTACGTGACGAACATGATGGATGTGCTGTTCCCGGGAGGTAGAATAAATCAAAATGTCATCCAGGTAAGCAATGATGAAAGTGTCCAGGATATCACAGAATATATCATTGATAAAATGCTGAAAGGTGACCAAGCTGAACGGCATTACTAGGTATTTGAAATGTCCGTATCGGGTGCGAAATGTCGTCTTCCACTCATTGCCTTGTCGGACTCTCGCTAAGTTGTAAGCCCCATGAAGGTCCAGCTTCGTAAAGGTGCGTGCCCCTTGAAGTCTATTCAGAAGTTCCGGGATTAAGGGGAGCGGGTACCGATTTTTTATGGTAACCTTATTTAAGCCACAATAATCTATACAGAGTCTCAGACCACCATTTTGGGGGGGACGAAGAAGATAGGGGCCCCCGCGGGGGAATGAGAGTGGCGAATAAAACCGTTGCGCAGACTTTCTTCAATGTAGGTGCGGAGTACTTTCAGTTCAGGGGTGGAGAGGGTGGAGATTCGCCCAAATGGAGGTTCTTGACCTGCTATTAGGTCGATTGGGCAATCATAGGGCCGATGTGGGGGTAATTCGGCAGCTTGTTGTTTGCTAAAGACATCCGCGTAGTCCTGATACTGGGACGGCAGCTCCAAGTCTTCTGGTTGCCGGCTCCCGGCACAGGTCAATGCCAGGCTAGGTAAGGGTGCAGGTATCAGACAACGTTGGGCGCAACGGGGAGAGCCAAACTGGATATGCCGGCATCCCCAGCTTATCTGTGGTTCATGTTGCACAAACCATGGCAGCCCTAACACCACAAGGAAGACTGGCGTACAGACAACATCAAAAATCAGTTGTTCCTGATGTGCTCCAATGGCACAAGGGAGGGGATGGGTCTGTAAGGTAATGGGACCAGAAACTATAGGGGAACCACTGATAGTGTGCATGGGTCCGGGGTGTTCTTTAGTGCATGTTGGTATGGTGCGAGTCTGAGTGAATTGGGCGTCAATGAAGTTGCTGGAAGCACCTGAATCAATCAGGGCCCTTACCACAAATGATCTCCTGGGAGTGGTAGTAATAATGAGGGGCACTCACAAGTGGGGTTGTCTGACCCCATTGGTAGAGGGGTTTTGATCTACGGTCGAGAAGGCCCCTGTCTGTCCAGGCCCCGCCCGTTTCCTGCCTGCCGGCGGTTGGGGAGTAGCGCGGGGCAGTCCTGGATAAAATGGGCCGGGTCCCTGCAATAGAAAAATGCTCTGGAGCGACATTGATGTTCTCTTTCGTCCGGCATCAGGGGCCCCCTAGTGGCACCCAGTTGCATCGGATCAGGTTCCAAGGGTTTTGGTGGTTCGCTAGTGGGGAGACTGAAGGTGGTTACCCGGGACGTTGGGGTTCTTGTTTCCTGCCATCGTTCCTGCCGCCATTCCGCCAGATGGTCATCAATTTGGAGGGTCAGGGTTGCTAATTCGGCCCAGGTTTCCGGAAGGGCAGTGTAGGCCAGCTGGTCCTTCAGTTCCTTGGCTATTCCTCGCCGAAACATCAGCTGTAGGACATCCTCAGGCCATTGAAGTTCCAAGGCGAGCTGTTGGAAATGTGTAATATACTCCAAAAGTATTCCCTGCCCTTGTTTAATGGAGAGGATCGAGGTCTGTGCGTCTCGCACACGATGGGGATGGTCAAACAAGAAGGTGAACTCTCAGATGAATTCCTCATATTTTGAGAGGAGGGGACTGTCGCTGCTTAGCAGGTTTGTGGCCCATTCCAGGGCTACTCCCCCTAGGTTCCCTACTATGAAAGCCATCTTAAGCTCATTGGTAGCATAAGTGGTGGGTTGCACTTTAAACGTAAGTTTACGTAAGGCCAAAAATCCTCGCAAGGCCCTTCGATCCCCCCAAAACTTATCAATGCGGGGTCCCCAGGGCTCCCAGGGCGCCAGTGACGCGGCTGCCCCAGGGAGCGGAGGGGGTGCCTCGGGTACCATGGGGGCGACTGCCACCGCGGGGTCTGCAGCAGGGACTGCATTGGCCTGTAGTTGGGCCACAGAGGCTGCCAACCCAGTGTGCTGGGTTTGAAGGTCCCTTATATTCATTGCTAGTGTCTGTACTGCTCGTACCAGGTTCCCTACTTCCTGGGCAATATCCATAATGCTGGGCTCTGAGTAAATAAGTGGAACCAGGGCCTTTCTGCCGGTAATTCTGTCAAGAGGGATGGGGAACTGGGGAAACAGGAAGCCCCTTTCCACTCTCTCACGGGGAGCACTCGCACACTCTGCAATGAAGGCCCTAGGGAAAATTGCCCATCAGGATAGAATGGTGTCCCTATACCCAGATCAGGGTAGCGGCCTCTATCATCATTGGGCGTAGAGCTCCGAAGGGGTGGTGTTTCCCATGCACACTCACAGACACACAGGAGTGGGGGCAGGGAAGCAAGTGAGGGGATGTGATAGGAACGGTTGGGGGGCGGAATCAGGAAAAGGCTACGGTAAATGGGGTTGTCACTCTCCAAGGGGAAGGGAATGGAGGAGGGCCCAGGAAGGAGCACACACATTCTGGGGGGGTCTCTTGCTCCAGGGGAAAAGGGTTAGGGCTCACAAGTATTCCTAATGCTCTACCACCAATCACTTCCCAGTATGCACAAGCACCACACAAAGACAGGGGAGTTCTGGGACGGGAAGGGTTAACCGATGAGCAAGGGTACGGGGAACAAGGGATACACAAAACAATGCTATAGCTGTATGATCAATAGGTCACAAAAATCTCACTTAGCTCTCCAAGCAGCCAGCCTCTCATGCTCTGATTACCGGCACCACCGTCCCGGCAGTGTTGGTGTTTTGTAGCTCAAGCCCCACCTGCTTGCGTGCCTGCAGACGCTCTGGGGGGGGGGGCAGCCTCTCATGCTGGGAAGCAAAGTGTCCTGCTGCCAGTGCTGGGGCATCCTGTGTTGAACTGGTGACTGGTGGCAGTGCTGTGGAGGGTGTTGTTGGCGTCTCGGCCAGGGGCAAGGGAGATCGTGCTGCGGGGAATGCTGAAGGGGGTGGCGGCAGCCGCAGCTGACAACATGGTTGGGCTTGGGCTGAGTGTAACAGGGCAGTGTCCCTGTGGGCCATGGGCCCTTTTGGATGCACTAGCCAGGTGACTGGGTTAGCTGGGCTGCAGCTGCTGCCAATGACTGTGGACAGCACTGAAGCAGAAGCAGCTGTGGAGGGCATGGCTCAGCCAGCTCAGACAGGCTGAAAAGCCAGAAAAAGGATCAGCAGCAAGAAGAACAAGAAGGGAGGACACAGCTAAGTGGAAGCTTTGCATGTAGGCTCAGAGGATTGTGTCTGAGCCAGGGGTATTACAGGGTGGAGGGACTGAGTCTGCCCAGAGAACCAGAGATAAGAGCATGAAGTCAGCCAGAGGGTGTTTCCTGGCTGGACTAGGAACTGTGACTAAACTGTGAGTACAAGCCAGAGGACTGTGCCAGGCCAGGAGGTAACCCTTTCCATACAGAGACTGTACTTATATGTAAAATGAGACTGTAAGTGAAAGCTAATTCCAACGAGCCGATGAGTGTGTGACTGAGTTGGGCCCTCCCCTGATCAAAAGACTTTACTTGGGCAAGCCACAAAGTGGTGGAGAATGCGGGCACCTCTCACGTTGGCTGTTAAGTCATCAACATATAGGGAGTTGGGTGATCCAAGGCAGGGAGCACTACCTGAGGTGAGTGTAGGACTGTGCCTAGGAGCAGCGAGTGAATGAGAATAACTGAGGAGCAGCACCGGTGAGAGCTTCCTAAAAGTCCAGGAGCCCAGAAAGAGTGCAAGAGTTGATAAAATGGCAGGTGGAGGATTGAGCCTAAAATGGATATACCCAGTCAGCCTGTGGAATTGGGCACAGCTGGTGTTGCAGCATCACAGCATAGGATGGCTAGAGGAGAGCACCCCAGTACAGAGTCGGCTGAGAACACCTGTAGAGCATGGACATACAGTGTGGGAATCGAGGTACCAGTGGCCGCATGAGAGGGGTGCCCCACAGAACTTTTATTACTGTTGATAGTGGGATCACTTGTGGAGGCAGTATCCTTCCATTCTGATAAATAGGTCCTGGACTCTGGGAGGCCAGAGAAGCGCTATGTATGAAAAATGGGGCCAAGAGTATAAAGGACCAAAGTTGTGTTGTACCTGTGGAGGAACAGGGCTAGTGATGATGGTGGACTCTTCAGAGAGGGTGAGAGGCAACCCTATGAAAGAAAAGAGAAAAAAAAATCCAGGTAGTCCTCTGACTCCCACTCAGCACAGGGCTAGTTATTTATTTATTTTTCACATTTTTACCCTGCCCTTCTCCATAGACTCAGGCCAGTTTAAAACATTAAAAATATAAAATACAATAATACAAATTTAAAAATTTTTAAACCCCAACATTACCCCAAGTACCCATTCACACCATTTTTTATCCCCACCTACTGCTCATCAACTCATCCCAACCCCCCTAGCCAATCCCACCCAACCCTATTCCTGCCTGCCATATGCATGGCCAAACAAAAAGGTCTTGCATCTCTTCCGAAAGATGAGCAGGTTCAGGCAGACTTCTAAGGGGAGGGAATTCCATAATTGTGGGGCAGCAACTGAGAATGACCCCTGCATGCCCTCATTGTAACAACTTCATGTGTAGTTGGCACTCACAAGAGGGCACCCTTAGGCGACCTCAAAGGCCATGATGGGACATAGGGGAATAGGTGATCCTTCAGATACCTGGGCCCCAAGTCATTTAGGACTTCATAGGTTAAAACCAGCACTTTGAATTGTGCCTGGAAATCTATTGGCAGCCAGTACAGACCCCAAACCACTAATGTAATGTGCTCCCGGTGACCTTTCCCTGACAGAAGGTGGGCTGATGCATTCTGCACCAACTGCAGCTTCTGAACAGTCTTCAACGGCAGCCCCATGTAGAGTGCATTACAGTAGTCTAGCCTTGAGGTCACAATGGCTTAGGTAACAGTTGACTGAAACTGAATCCCGACAAGACAGAGGTGATGGTTGTGGGTAAAGGAGGGGGTGGGAGGAGGGCCCCCAATCATTGATGGGGTCTGTTCCCCCCTTGGTGGCTCAAGTCTGCAGTCTGGGCATGCTCCTGAACCCACAGCTTCGCCTGGATGGCCAGGTGATGACTGTGACAGAAGGAGCATTTCACCAATTACATCTGGTGCATCGGCTGAGGTTGTATGTCTCAGATGCGGATCTTGCCACAATCATCCATGCTTTTATTACCTCAAGACTAGATTACTGCAATGCGCTCTATGTGGGGCTACCCTTGGTGATGGCTCGGAGGTTGCAGCTAGTGCAGAATGTGGCAGCCCATCTCCTGACTGGGCTGGGCCGGTGTGAGCACATAACACCTGTGCTCCATAATCTGCACTGGCTGCCAGTGATGTACTGGGCCCAATTCAAGGTGTTGGTGCTTACCTTTAAAGACTTAAACGGCCTTGGCCTGACATCCCTCAGAGACCGCCTCAACTCCCAGGTTCTGGATTGGCCCCTGCGGTCATCAGGGAGTGCCCTCCTGTGGGTCCCCTGAGTGTCTCGGGTGTCGACCATGCAGAGGGAATTCTTGGTGGCCGCACCACGGCTGTGGAATGCCCTCCTGTCAGAGATTCATCTGTCTTCCGACCTCCCCTCTTTTTGTAGACAATGTAAGACCTGACTGTTCCGCCTTGTCTTTGGAGAGGGGGAAAGGGAGGGAGAGGTGGGCTGTTAGATGAAGTATTATTGCTGCTTTTATGTATTATTGTTTTAAATTGTTTTTAGATGTTTTATGTGTTTTATTATTGTACGCTGCCCAAGCTGCCTGTGGCAGGAGGGGGTGGCATAAAAGCTGAATGAATAAATAAATGAATACATAACAGTGGCCACATCCAAATCTGATAGAAAAGGTTGCAGCCTTCTCACCAGATGAAGTTGGTAAAAAGCACTCCTGGCCACAGCTGCAACATGACAATCCAGGTGCAGCAATGGATCCAGGAGCACCACAAGGCTGTGAACCTGGGAGACCAAGGGAGACTGGACCTCGTCAATGACTGGGGAATCTCACCTCCCCCAGGACATACGATCGGCCAACCATCATCACCTTGGTCTTGACTGGATTCAGCTTCAATCGGCTCACCTGCATCCCATCCCCAGTGGCAGGCAGCCAGGCACCAGGCTAGCACCGAGACTGCAGGACCTGGGTCAGATGAAAAGGAGAGATAGGGTTGGGTGTCATCCGCATATTGATGGCACCTTGTTCAAAATCTCTGAACAATCTTGCCATGGGGCCTCAGATACACATTGAACAGGAGTGGAGACAAGATGGAGCCCTGCAGGACCCCACAAAGGAACTCCCGAGGGGATGACAAGCCACCACCCATCACCACCTTCTGGGTTCTCCCAGACAGGAATGAACAGAACCACTCAAGAGTGATCCCGCACACACCAGCCAGGTCCCACAGCCATATCAACAACCCCCCATGATCAACAGTATCAAAGACCACCAAAAGATCTAACAACATCAGCAGGGTACAATTCCCCCTGTCAATTTTTAAGTGAAGATTGTCAACCAAGGCCACATGCACCACGATGCACCAAGGCCACATGCACCAAGGCCACATCACCATGATGAGAGCAGGTTCCCTATTAAAGGAAAAGAAAAAAGAAAATCCAGGGAGAGCTTAGTGGGAAGTGGGTCCCCTGAGATAAGGACAGTTAAGAGGAACTAGGGTAGGGTGAAGGTGAATGAGCTGGACTTGTAGAAAATATGTTAGGATTGCCATGAGATAGGGCATGTGAGGTAAAATTTCCCTAGGAGAGGGACTGTGAAGAGACAGTGTTGGGCTTGCCAAGGGGTGGGGCACATAAAGAGAGACTGCTTGCACCGAGGAACCCAGAGAGTAAGAGTGCACCACAAGGAAGTAGAGGGCCAGAGAAGAAGGTATGAGAGAGATAGAACACCAGGAGGGGGTGGGGTGGAAGAATGGAACTTCAAGCTAGATAAGCAGAGGGTAGAGGAAAGACACTGGCAGGGTGGAAGTGATTGAGTTGTCCAGATGTCTAATTCTGAAGGACAAGACAGGATAACCCAGATGGGGATAACTCTAGAACAGGTAAGAGAAGATGTTTAGGAAAATAGAGGAGATGGAAAAAACAGGAAGCAGCAGAAGAAAAGATCATAGAGTGACTGCGAACCCCTGGAAAATTAGATGTTGAAGAGATAAACGATAGAGATGAAGAAAAATAGATGACCAGAGAGAGGTCAGCAGGGTTGGGGAGTGTGGGGGATAACTGGAAGGAATGGGTGGGCTAGTAACCCAAACCCCAGAGGTGTAATTTGGATAAAGAAAGTCAGGGTGGAGGTGGCTCCCCTGGCTCCCATGGTGTTAGGGTGGAGACGACTGAGTTGGCCACCAGTGGAAAAATTAAAATGTGCTGAAATGTCTGGGTGGAGAAGGGCTATCCAGACTTATGACTGAAATGGTGGTAGGGTGGAGATGATTGAGCTGGCCACCAGTGGGAAAACTGAAATATGCTGAAATGTCTGGGTAAAGAAGAACTTCCCAAACTTATGAGTCGAGTAGGCCCCAGGGTAGGGTGTAGACCAGGGGTGAGGAACCTCAGTCCCGGGGGCCAATTGCGGCCTGTGGCAAGTTTTTATGTGGCCCCTTTCCACTTCCTGGGTCTGGCCCTTGGATCCCATTCTTACCTTCAATCACTGAAAAACTGAGCTCAAGGGAGCAGAGATGAGGTCATGCAAACAAGAATAGGGGACAGTTCCATGGCACAGATCTATGATTTGGGCCTTCCTTTCCTTGAATCCATCCTTCTTCTGTGCGGCCCTCAGAGCTTGTGCAAGCTTTCAAAGCGGCCCCCAGGAGGGAAAAGGTTCCCCATCCCTGGTGTAGACAACTGAGCTGGCCCTGGGACGGAATTGCAATGATGGAAGTCCTTGGTGGAGGTGAGCTGCCCAGGATTCAGGACATTAAGGATCAAGCTGGCTGGAGTTGAGCTCCCCAGTGCCCTAAGATATTACTCTGTGATAGGGTGGAGGAGATTGAGCTGGCCCTGGGAGGGAACCTTGTGCAAATGTTCAACATGGTACATTATGGGAAATGTGAAACTTGTCATTAGAGGTGGCTACCCTGACTCTATACCAGACTAGGGTGGAGGTGATTGAGCCCGTCCTGGAATTAAGCAAAGATTGAGATGCCTGGGTGGAGGTGGCTCCTCAGACTTCATGAATAGAAAGGATGGTAGGGTGCAGGTGACTGAGCCGGCCACCCAAGAATTATCGGAAATGCAGCTTTGGTGGAGAAGAACTCCCCAGGAATATTAGAGTGTTATGATACTCCAGGTAGAGTGGGGCTCCCTGGGAAGAAAATGAGTGAAACAAAGAGTGAAACAATGAACTATGTTCATGTAGTCCTGACCGGTAACCCGGTGGTATGGTCTGGCTGGAAGGGGAAGAGGAGACCAGAATAGTTTCAGGGTTGACTAGGCTCCCCTGATCCAGAGCAGTTTGGGTGGAGGTGGCTCCCCAGACCTGTGAGAATGATGACCTGCGTGAAGGTGGCTCCCCAGGATAAGGGAAGAGAATGGTGGTTGTAGGATGAAGGCGACTGAACCTGAAGCATGTGTGAGAGTAATACAAAGAGAATGGACTAACTGTGACCTGTGACCTGTTTATGAATTCATTGTATTAATGAACGAAGACATTGGAATGACTGTATATACTCTGCCCCGTATGGACTTTGGGGTTGGTGGTACTGTTGGTATGGACCATTGGTAGTCCTGTCACCCCCCCCCCCCCAAAAAAAAGGGAGAGTTGTAACAGGTTAGAGTCCCTGTAGGCCATGGGTCCTTTAAGAGGCAGCTAGCAAAACATCTTTCTGAGCACCTTTTGCATTTAGTAGACAGGGTTTCATGAATAGAAAAACTAATTGTTTTGAAACCTATGCTTATGCTTATGCTGCTGCTGCTCTTGTTTTTTTTAATTTCAGTAGAAAGGAATTTTGTTTTGCAAATTTTAAAATTATTTATCTGCTGTGGTAAAAGCTATTAGTTGAACTTCAGCTCCCATTTCAGAGACACTATTAAATGCTTTTATTGAGGGTCATTAGCTGCTACTTGCTGCCTTCTGGGTGATATTTTTTCTTCTATATGTACCACAAGTATTTCTGTAAGCTTTATGTTAAAAACGGAGGACAGTGCTAACTCTTCCCTGGTGCAGTACCAGTCTGCATCAACCACTCTCATTTAACAACTACACTCACTGCAGTTACTGAAGGGCATGATGATGCAAAACTGAAGGTGCAAAACTTAATTTAGAAAATGTCCCAAGGGTGAAATGACGCTGGCTCAGTTAGCCTGCTATGTTCTGTCTGGGCCAGCGCCTCATCCCACGTGTCTGTTTCTGGGCTGCTAGATGTCGGCCCTGTACAGGTCCCACTGGGGTAGGTGGCTGGCCCAGAAATGTGAGCTTGGAATGAACCAGGCCCACAGTCTGGGTCTAAGGGTTGCCAAGGCAGGCCATAGTGAGCCAAACCAGGCAGGTGCATCTGTTCTCAAACCAAGCCAGACCAGCACGGGGGTTTACCATGGCCACTAGTCAGGGGTGCGTGTTATTGGCAGCTATATCTGCCTATCATGGCAGGGGGCAGGGCACCAGCCACAGCACGGGGTTGAGCCCAACCAGCCACACATTGCTCCCTGCTTCCCCCTCCCCTGCCAGGTCAGGCCAGAGAAACGTTTATTCCATTCCCCAACCTGTCCCAGCCAGGAGTGGCTGGGGGCAGCTGCGGGAGGGGGGGCAACCTCCCTTCCCGGTGGCATGCAGCTAGCATGCTGGCTGTGTGTTTGCTTTTACCTACATCCTGTTATAAGCAATTAAAGATGTTTTGTTGTGAGACTTGGACTATCTGTTCTCCAGCATCACAGTACCCACTCTTTCCTCTGGACATAATTCAAAATGCTGGTTTTGACCTAAAAAGCCCTAAATGGCCTGGTTTCATCACAGTTTCTGTGGTCAACCAAGAGCCTGATACCATACCATCAGTGTGCCATGTTTGTAGAGCAAGGATGTGCAGAGAGTTATTCTTGAAAGCTGTTCCACAGTTATGGAATTGCCTTCCCTTTGAGGTTCACCTAAGTCGGAGCATTTTCCAGAGGCAATGTAAGACTTTTTTGTTTGGTCAAGCCTTTGGCAGACAGGCTTTGTGAGCAGAGCGAGCTTTAGAAAACAAAATATAAGGGCCCATGTCCCCGCCCCCTTTAGCAGTTGGCAGTCTGATGCTGGTTTGTCTATACAAAGTGCAATATAATTTTTTTAAACAAACAAAACAAATGAAAACAAACAAAAACAAACAAGCAATGAAACACATCAGTACAAAGTGCACGCAAACTACAGAGTTGAGGCAGGCTGTCTGGTCACACACACGCACTCATGTGTGCGTGTCTAGTGTAGAGGTGGGTAAATGGTGGCCTGGAAGTCACACATGACAGTTGGACACCTTTACTGCAGCTCTTGTCAGAAGTGGCTACCTGCAGGCATGTCCATGCGGTTACCTCATAAGCTCCATCAGGAGCAAGGTAAGCCTAGTCACCAGGGCCTTCTGGGGCCTGTGGGAGCAGATAGAGTGTACCCTGTCCCACTGTTGCTGCTTCCTGAACCTGCCAGACTACCTGGGAGCCAGAGCTTTGGGGTGAAGTCGAAGAGTTGGGGGAAGCCATGCTGCCCCTCCCCAGATTCAAGGGAAGCTACAATCAATGTAATGTGTCTTGTGGCTCTCTGTGATATGATAAATTTGTATTGGGAATTTGGTATTGGAGATTTTGTCCTGGTCTAGTGTCTCTCTCTCACACAGGTTTCCTCCTGTTCTCCTCTTGCACCAGTGGGGGGATGGTACAGCTCCCTCCAGCAACCCAGTTGGGCCAGGGAAAGGGGAGGCTGCAGCCAGCTCTGCATGGAGAAAGTATTTATTTATTTATTTATTTATTTATTTATTTTATGCATTTGTTAGTCGCCCCCTATGCCTACGGCATCCTGGGGCAACGTACAATTTAATAAAAACATTCATAAAAAGAGCATTTTAAAACAACACAACAATTTAAAAAACAAAACGGGTGGGAAAAATCAATAAAAATAAAAATAAAAGGTAGGGAAGAGCTAAAACCTTAACCCTCCCTGCCCCCTAAAGCCCTGGGTGAACAGCCAGGTTTTCAAGCCCGCCGGAATGTCAAAAGGCTTGGGGCCAGGCGAGCTTCCTCCGGGAGGGAATTCCAGAGACGCAGCCCAGCCACTGAGAATACCCTCTCCATTGTGGCCCTTGACTTAACATGGGGGACCTCCAAGAAGGCACCCCTGGCAGACCGAAGGAGTCGCTCTGGTGTGCGGAGGGCGAGGCGGTCCCTGAGGTATGAGGGGCCCAGACTGTGAAGGGCCTTATAGATCAATACCAATACCTTGAACCTGGCTTGACATGCTATTGGCAGCCAGTGCAGAGTCCGGAGCACAGGTGTTATATGCTCCCGAAGACCCGTCCCCATCATGAGCCGGGCCACCACATTCTGCTCTAGCTGCAGCCTCCAGACCAGGAACAAGGTCAGTCCCACGTAGAGCGCATTACAGTAGTCCAGCTTTGAGGTGATGAAGGCATGGATGAGGGAGGCCAGGTCCGGCCCGGAGATGTATGGATGCAGCCTCCACACTAGATACAACTGGTGAAAGGCAGCCTTCGCCACCACCTCCACCTGTCGATCCAGGTGGAGATCTGAGTCCAACACCACCTGCAGACTCCGAACCTGCTGAGCTATTGGAAGGCGAACCCCCCAATCAGGGGGGCTGACACCTCCCTCGCCTTCCCCACCACCATCACCTCTGTCTTATTAGGGTTGAGCTTCAGTCTGCTCTGCCAAATCCACTCCGCCACGGCCTCCAGACACTGGGATAGCAATGAGTCAGCAGGGTCTGGGTCAGCTGAAAAAGAGAGGTACAGCTGAATATCATCAGCATATTGGTGACATCGCACCCCGAACCCTCTCACGACCTCCCCCAAGGGCTGCATATATATTAAATAATAAAGGAGACAGGATGGAACCCTGCGGAACGCCACAGAACAACGCGTGGGGGCAAGATGTTTCAGCTCTCAACACCACCTGCTGACTTCTCCCTGAGAGGAATGAGCGGAACCATTCAGGAACAGTCCCGTCCAGACCCCCCAGGTCTCGCAGCCATCTCAACAGCAGCTCATGGTCCACGGTATCAAAAGCGGCCGAGAGATATAGCAGGATAAGAAATGTAGAACATCCTGCATTCATCTCCCGGCGGAGATCATCGGCCAAGGTCACCAATGCTGTCTCAGTGACGGAACCCAGATTGAAAATGGTCTAGGAAACCGATGCTATCCAGATGCGCCTGGAACTGGATCACCACCGCCCGCTTAATAACCTTCCCTAAAAAGGGAAGTCTCTGTTTAACCATTGTCATGGCTTGCATAGTCTCTAGACAGGTCGGTAACTGGCGAGTGCGTCCACATCTACAATAATAATAATAATAATAAACTTTATTTGCCACAACTAAAAAGTTATTGGCATCGTTAACAAAACAAGCATAAAACATCAAGCAACATTTGTCATTGCAAAGCCTAAATTTACACACCGGGTTAATGAAAATATTATAATTGTATACACGTTGTTCAGAATTATGAAATTTCATCTTCAACCTTAGTATAAAGCAAGATGATAAAAAAACTTAATTCAAAATTCACGATCAAGACAAAATTTCTAAACTGCACAAAATACTCCACCCTCAGCAATACACTAAGTTAAGTGGCAATGCAGTAAACCACAAGTAAAAGTATTGGCAATAACAGCCAAAAATACAAAATAAAATGTCTCACTAGCAAGCTAACAACCCACATCGCTTGATAATAATCACAATTTTTTACAGATTAAGCATTTAACAAATTAAAACAGTTTGAGTATAAACAATCATCCTTATTGAATCATGGCTGCATGCCCGGTTCCTCGGAAAGTCCAATCCCCACAAGCTGTTTTCGTCTCTCCCTCCAAACTGCTTGGCCAAAGCCTGCTACTGCCCGTGTTAATTTAGTATCCTTATAAGTAAGGCACAAGTCTAAGGGGTCAGCATAAGGAAACTTCTGCTGCACTTGGCTAAGAATCCCCATAACCGATACCCGCCTAGATGCGTATTTTGGACACACAAAAAGAATGTGTCGCACTGTGTCAGGGACTTGCAT